>JAOPHQ010000850.1:0-467500 GCA_030340625.1 Merluccius polli
CGAACCACTTCATATGAGATCAGCCACGCTGAAGTTAAGCAGTCGCACCGGAGCCCTGTGAAGGAATTCATGGTAAAACAAACCAATGATCGCTGGAAAAACATACTCCAGCAACAACCACCGTTGTTTGTTTTGATTGAAATTACGGGTATATATATCGATGGTGAGGATCACCGAAGAGCAATTTTCCATGGCAAGGTCAAAATAGTAAAAAAAAAAATCGAATAATGTTTTTTACCCCATTGTTATATAGGCCTATAGTTGTGGCTACCATTATACCAGGCCAACATTTGAGCCACAACAGACACAACTAAATGCCCTCAACACATTAGAAGAGAAATCAACCGTTTATCTCTCTACACACAATACGTGCATTCACTCACATAAGGATAATATCTGTGCTTTTTTCTTTCTGAGCATAGCTGAAAGTCTGTTTGCTTTAGTCTGTTGCACAACCACACCAACCTCGTTTTTTTTAAAAACTGGTTTGAGACTTTCGGAGCATGTTGAAAATGTTGCACATATATCCTCCAAACCCAGTCCATTTCCATTTTGAAACAATTAAAATAAAAAGCCATTGTACTTTGTTTGAAATAAGTAATCTGTGAATGCACAGATTAATTCTCCCCCCAGGCTTGTTGTGATGGAACCAAAAGGCAGCCGTGAGTCACGCGGTGCAAGTGTGAAACACTTTGACTATTCAGCTTTATCTGCCACAATATCTCATTAGTCATTTTCCACATTTCCCATTGTGGGACATTCAACACATCATTGTTGAGGGTAGGCTAAAAAGGTCTCAACTTTTGGCTTAGTGGCAACAGTATGCAATTATGTGGTGGCACATTCCTGGTTGGGGAGAATATTTGGAAGCGCTGTGCGGTTAGGGGCTGGCGGGGTGGGTTGTGGCAGTAAATTGAAGCTTCATACGAAACGTCATGTTCATAAGACTATTACAAACAGAACCTTTTTTTTGTCACATACATCACACTGAATTGTGGATGAGCCTTTAAGCGAGCAGCGTGTTCATTGCTGAGGTGCCACTTGGTCTTCACACACAACACCCAAGACACACAGTTTAAATTGCGATACAGTTCTCAATGACCTCTTTCCCTCTCATAGGCCTAACTGTTCATCGCCGATCCAAATGCAATTATCGTTTGTTAGTTAAGGTTATCGCTTCATTTAGTCGACTGTTTCGAAAAAAAATACTTTATCGTTAGTAACCTAAATGGACCATTAGGAATCCAATAATTATTTAGTAAATCACTAAAGCCAATGCTGAGGTTCTGAAAGAAGATTTTTAAAGATTACAATCACAACCTTGGGCTTTTGCTTTGTAACATTGATTATTGTAAGACACAAAATATGCACTTCTGAACTTATTCAGTGAACTTATTCAGTGTGGTAAGAGATAATTGCAAAATGATTATCTCCAGTACCAGAGGGAAAAGTTGTGAAAAATAATGGCCAACTGATTAAAGTCCTTTCAGGCCACAGAACATAATGGAAATGGATAAACACTTCTTACCGCTCTGAACAGCAGCACCTTTGGCACAATAGCAGTTTAGTTAATTTCATATCTGACTTTCTCTTTTGAAGATAAACTGGGGTAAGGCCTACTTTGTGGTTAGTTTGAAGATGTGAAAAATCACTTGATCAGTCAAGTATCAAGGATTTTAGATAGAGGGGAGAGAAGAAGAGAGAGAGAGAAGATAAGATAGATTAATTATTAGTGATCTCAACCAACATGTTCATGCGCTGACCAAAATATATAGATGTACAATGTGTAGAATAGCTATTATTCGTGCTGGTTGAGTAATTTAAAACCTTTACACCTTTGTACTGTTGAAGGGTTGTAACGGGTCAGCAAAAGCTGGTCTCAGACACTAATCACCACGTAGAAACCTGGTTTTCTTTTCCTTTGTGCCGCCGGTAGTGATCTGTTAAACTGGTAATAAAATAAAGATGTTTAGAATGAATGTTGTGGAGACCCGCTATAATGCTTGGCCACCTTGTTCAGGGAATACTGCTCAGAGCATAGTGTTGTCATCAATCTGGACCTATACCTTTGGGTAACAGGATAGCCTGTGAAAGGAAATAAACCTCAAAGGATGGATACTATTCCATTATTTCATATTCAACAGAAACAGATCTTTCATCTCCACATATTCACTAATGTCCCATTAGAAATGGCCTGAGTGTGTATGTGTATGTGTATGTATGTATGTGTGTGTGTGTGTGTGTGTGTGTGTGTGTGTGTGTGTGTGTGTGTGTGTGTGTGTGTGTGTATGTGTGTGTGTGTGTGTGTGTGTGTGTGTGTGTGTGTGTGTGTGTGTGTGTGTGTTTGTTCCTTCCTCCTCATCACTACTTCCCCTCCAGACATATGTCCAGCGTGGAGCATGGGGGGGGAGGCGAACTCCATGCCATTAAAACTAATGCTCTGGGCGTTTATTTGAGGTCCTCATAATTTCCATTGATTACACATGAAAAGAAACACAGAGCACATTGGGACCTGGGTTTTGCCCCCTTCATCATGGGGGGGGGGGGGGGGGGGAGTATGTTAGATCTGTACCCCCTGTCCTTCATTTACGTTAGAAGAGATTGACAGCAACTCCGGAAATCATCTAATGACGACATGAGGACTGCAACGCAAAATTTTATTTCCCACTGTCCATTCTTCAACTGCAGCCAAAACTCTGTCACAAAATATGGTGCTGTAGCCCATCTGGCCTGGCACTCACTTACAATACCAATGTCCCTTTAAAAGCTATTTGTCCACCCACCAACAGCAATTTTTGTATTTGATGAATTAAAATGAACTATAACATTATAAAGTTTAAAGTTCAAAACACGAATAGAATTATTCCCCTAAAAACAATTTTACATAACAAAATATCAAAGCTCACATCCCTGTGTAAAACACAATAATATCAGTGCAACAACATGACCAGGGGGAGTGGGAATTATTACAAATATTGCATATTGCTGTATTGTTGGGTATAGTGATGAATGTATATGGATTTATGTCAGATTTTAGTATTTATTGTATTTTGAACCTGTAATTGTATTAAATGTTTTAGTGTTTGTGTCGACCTGCCCATGGACTGCAGGTATAAATTAGCTAGTCGCTAAATCTGGTACAATGCATCTCTTCTCCTTCCGTGCGAGATTATTGTTTTAGTATATGTCCCTGTCAAATAAATGTAATAAACTAAACTACATTTGTTCGCAGGAGGAATGGGGTGTGTTCAAGACAGCAAATACACAGCTGATTCAGGTTGCTAACATTTAGCTGCAATGATTCAACAACATCAGTCTTGGAATGCAATCCGGATATGACATTATCTAGATTGATATTATATGCGTAGGCTACAATTTAACGTTTCAGTAGCACAGTAGCAACAAACGTACAGTACAACACAACACGGTACATTAGCAGTGAAACTAATAGGAGTGAGTGTGGAGTGTGTGTGCTGGCTAGCTGGTTTAAGCAACATCACCGGCCCCCGGTCAGACTGAGGGCCGGGTGGGGCTGCACACCTGTGGTGCGCAAGCAATCATGGCACCCAGGATAAACCAGCTATCACTATGGCAGCATGGTTTCCATCTGTTCTCGCCTCTTGCTGTATCACAGTGCCATGAACTGGTGTTCTCCAACTACCTGTGTCCTGTGTCGGAGGAGCCCAGCAAAACCACTTAGGTGGCGTGTGGTGGGAGTCAACTGCCACAGTGTGTGATTAATGGCAGAACAACAACATTTGTGGCAGAACTAAAGAGTCCCTTCCTCCTTCACCCCTGTTACTTGGTATGTTCCCCGGATCCAAGGCCGTAATTATAATATATATTGGGGGGGACACACATCCCCCCCAATAACTCAGTTAAGTTCATGACTAAACTTAAAGGCCGTGGTGCAGGTTTAATTTTCTAACGAATTTGCGCATTTGCTTGTTGGTAATACACATTTAAACTGTTATTCATTGTATTTGATGTTGTTGGGTATCACAAAACGTAATGTAATACGAAAAAGTAGCTACTATTTTAGCAGTTTGGGATTGATTCTCATTTCCCCCACAATGCATTGCATGACGTCACGTTGGGGAGACGACAGACCAAAGCCCGCCTTGAGACCATTGAGAGAGACGAGTAGAGAGAGACTAGTAAGAGATTGTTCAGCAGATTATACAGATAAATAGATAAATACATATAGCATTTATCTATCAATCTATCAACAGTATGTGCAGTAGTTGATGTACTCGTCGCATTGCTGCTCGAAGGTGCACCGCCCCGTAAAGCGGTCACTGTCAGCGTCACCCATGCTGCTTTGTTGTCTTCCGCTATCTTCTCCGTGAGCGACAGTACCTCGACCAATGGGATGAGCGTATTCTGTATCGTCATACTCGTGTGTGAATATGCTGTCAGCTCATTGGTCACAGAACAGGACAGGGCCCCGGAACAACGTTACCGTACATGTCCATATAAAGCGTCCTGTTATTCATTTTCCATTGGCATTTTACTGACTATTGTTTGACTCTCACAGTAATACGGGACAAAGTGCTTTTCAGCTCAATACGGGGCGGCTGCTTTTGTTTCTAAATACGGACGAGTCCGTGTTTCAAGGGACGGTTGGCATGGCAACCCTATGCACTGCTGTTCATAGACCGCTCCAGCGCTCGTTGCTTTCTAAATGGTAGCAACTCACCAGGACACTTCACCAACATTGTGGGTCTTGCCACAATTAAAGAGAAATAAGAAATAAAGCCTTCGCCGTTGCATGTTGTTATTGAGAGTAAAATAGGTTTGTTTCGCCAATGTTTAGTAGCCGGCCGGGGGGGGGGGGGGGGGGGGGGGAGTTACCCCACGTTCAATGTGTTAAACAATAATGTCCGCCCGCCAAGGACGTCCCGACATCAAAACTGAAAATTACATTTATAGCAGCATAGTGCTACTGTGGTGGTGTATTAAAATAATGTCAATAGCAGATGTATTTTGATAGTGTTTTTTTAAGTTAAAGGCCGTGGTGCAGGTTTAATTTTCTAACGAAGACGCCATAGTTGGCTGAGGGTACCTTCCACCACGTCTCCCTCACGTGACGTCATCGCCGAATTGCGTTAAAAAGAACCGTTACTACCAAAAACTACAAAAACTAGACTTTAACACCATTTTGGAGACATTTCTAACTTATACATATCTTGAGTGCTTTATGTACCCATTAATCGACAGTGGTGTTTAACCTGCACCATGGCCTTTAACATCATTATTACTACCGGTTCTAGTACTCCGGTGTAGGCTACTGCAGTTCTGCTTGTGGTTTGTCCAAGTGGTGTTGCCGTACCCCAGCAGAAGCCGTTGCTCGACTGCTGTGGGTACAATCACTGTCAAACACTGCTTGTCTCTCTCTCATTACTTTCAAATGTATTAAAGTGGAAAACTAGAATGTAATGAGTGTTACGTAGGCTATATCACTGTCGATTGTGATAGTTTTAACTTCAACGTCAATACGTCATTTTGCTTGTCAAGTCCATTTGAAATAAATAACATTTTGCTAAAAAGTGTCAGTAATTGCATGGAGTGGAAACAATGGGCCGATTTGCAAGTGCTGATCAATCAACCATCACTAACGTTAGCTATCATAGCTAAGTTACCTGGAAAGTTAATTAGCCACACATTCACCCAGCGACCAACAATGGTGCTCATGGGCGTATTCAACTAACGTTAATGTCTTTATTACATTAAATTTGTCAGAAAGCCCACGTAAAGTCTGAGAAAAGTGTCAATCATTTATGTTGCGCTGCATGTGTAATTCATGTAGACAGTGGTAGCTTTCATTTATTGCATATTCGTATAGTATACTGTATAGACTGTACTTGGTTATGATAAATAGCATTATCAGTGTTTGTTTGATTAAAGTGCAAGCAGTTTTATTACAGTCAGCTTTCATTGTGAGTGTCATCATGAGCAAGAGGGAGGGTGGCAGTGACATTTGTCAGTTTTT
Organism: Merluccius polli; assembly: GCA_030340625.1. Taxonomy (NCBI): domain Eukaryota; kingdom Metazoa; phylum Chordata; class Actinopteri; order Gadiformes; family Merlucciidae; genus Merluccius; species Merluccius polli. The sequence goes on from JAOPHQ010000850.1 coordinate 5,993, forward strand.
TGGGCAGCCTCAGAAAAGAAGAAAAGTAAGTTGAGAGCACTGAGAAAATGTGTACCAGTCAGATGATAGAAGTATACAGTAGTCCAAGAGATGAGTCAATGTTTCTTGATATAATAATCATTGCCATTCAGATCAGAAATGGTTAGTAATCCATTCCTGAGCATCATGGCAAGAAACACCACTTGTTTACTTATTTCATGTTCACTCTGGTGCATTCAGAGTAAAGGGAGAGAGAGAGAGAGAGAGAGAGAGAGAGAGCATGAGGATGCCAACAGGGCAGGGAGAAAAAAAAACAGAGCAATGTAATACAGAATACACTATTAGACATTATTGTAAAAAATAAATAAAAAGTTCATCCGATGTGTTAGTGAATTTTTAAATATTTTAGAATGGCAGGAAATTAGTTTTCAAATTTCAGTAGATTTTGCAGTACATTTTCAATGAAGATCTGACCCGCCCATATATGCAGGGCCATCTCCCTCTCATTCCTATCCTCCCGCTTGGTCAAAACCTTGATATATTGGTGAAAATAAGCACCATGGGAGCATTATGGGTGCACAGACTTTTTTTAGTTGTCTGTAATCTGCTCGGCACCTGCCATATGGATGTGCTGTGCATGTTCTATTTTTGCACATTTAGGTTAATATTTTCTTCTTGATATTGTTTAAATGTACAGTATTGTTAATAGTTTCTATTCGTATTATATCTTGTCAATTATGCTCTTGATTTAATATTTGTTTTTGCACCACAGTTGTAGTCTATTTATTGTCTTTTTAGTATTGTTATGTTTCCCACTCTTATTATTTCTTGTTTTCATTTCTGTATAATACAAATATTTAACAACCTGACATTTAGCTGCATACACCTTTTATTTGTTTAGGGGAAAAATGCACATTACATATATTGCACCAGATATTTCCATCTGCAGTCCCATGGCAGGAGTCATTGGTAACAGGCAATTCGGAGCAGTAAGAGATAAAGAAAATTCCATTACAAGGCCAATCTAAAATACAATACAATGCATTACATTAAAAAAAAACTAAACTCATAAACTCTAATGACTGCAAGATTTCAAGTTTTTAAAAGTCTGAGACTGTCTCACGGCATTTCACTGCGAGAGAACGGTGGATGTTCAGTGATTTGTTCACCAAACTAAGTGAACATGAAGTGATACAGAGTGAGTGATACAGTCGCTGAGTGGTTCAAGGCCGCCCCTCTCGCTCTCTCATGTCTTGAAGTCTCGAAGTAGGAAGTAGTACCAAATATTTGATTTAATAACTATACTTTGTTATAGTAGCTGTCAGTTTGCGAACGGTATCTTTGTCCAACTAAATTCTCAGCTTAATGGCTTCTCGGTCACAAAAAATCTTTTGAACAAATCTTTTTAATGAACTGATTCTAATGGTTCAGTACACTGAAAATAACCTTTTTGCCCAGCATAGTGCGAATACCATTATACCCAGAGGTGGAAAGAGTACAAGCAACATCTACTTAAGTAGAAGTCAATTACGAGTATAAAAATCTACTTGAGTAAAAGTAAAAAGTAGCGCATTTAAAATGTTTAATCATCAAGTACATTTTATAGTTATATCATCTCTCCCATCATGCAGTACAAAAGCACAAAAAAATATATAAAACAAAATCCGATAAGGTTCAGTTGGATTTAGGTCTGCAGAAGTCTTTTCCAACTCATCTGTCTCCATCTCCTTTGTGATTAAGCGTCTTACGTATTCTCGTTGCTGTCTGACTGACCGTCATTCACTGGCGCTGCAGTGAGTTAGGGCCAATACAGTGGACAATTTCTGGCGCAGTTCATAGAAAACTTGGGGAAACCTTGGATTTATTTTGCTCTGTAACAAGCGATTTAAAATGGAACAAAGTACATTACTTCAAACAAAATCTACTTAAGTAAAAGTAAAATGACTTGATTTAAAAAATAACTCCAAAAAAATACAAATACACAAAAAAGCTACCCAATTACAGTAACAAGAGTAATTGTAATTGGTTACTTTCCACCTTTTATTGGAATTATACCATTATGGTATAAAACATTCAGAGATGCACAGCATCCTATTCCCAGGCCAGGTGGTGTGCCCTGTGGGGTAAAGCAACCATATCGGATATGGTTCCTCGCACCGCTTCTCTTGAGGAGCCCTGTCGCCTCCACCCGAGCTTTCAAAAAATAAAAAAGTTTCTCGATTGAGCTGCTCTGAGGTACACATCCGCCAGTACTTAATGCTGGATCAGACACAAGTTGGTAATCTAATTAAAGTGTTAAACTTGGGGGTTTTGGGAGGGTGCCCCACACACACACACACACACACACATATACGTACACATACATACACATGCACACACACACACACACACACACACACACACATATATACACACGCACACACATATTTTTATACACACACACACAGCAATTCTGCTGTAGCTCCGCAGGAGACAGTATTAGCATTTCGTAATCATAACCCCCTTTTGGTGTGACATAGGATGAAGTACCCTTAAGTGACAGATGTTTCTCTTTCATGGGAATTTTCTTTTGAATTGTTTTTTTCTTTTTGGGTTATGGCAGGGGAAGGGTTGGGGGTCGAAGGTCGGGGGTCGGCGTTCGGGGCTGGTGGGGGGGGGGGGGGGTTAGCAGAGGGAACCGTGGGTGGCTTTTTGCTGTTTGGCATCACAAGCTTGCTGATCCTGTCAGGTCTGCAACTTGGCAGCTAGCTCATGTGTGGATATGAAGTCTACCTGCTCTTGTTTCTCAGAGGGGGATAAAACCCCCTACACACACACATACATACACACACCCACCTACCCCACCCCACACACACACCCTTTTTTCTGAGGTTACGGAAGCAGCGATTTGGATGTTTTATCAAACCCACTGAGAATTACATTTTACTCCCCCTCCCACCCCCCCCATCTCCCCATCTCCCAAGAGAGGCACTCTCACAAAATGAACTGTCATACGCAGTAGCGGTTCACTTTCCACAAATAATTATTGCAACATACACTATGCATTATAAATTGAAATGTTCCGTTAATAAAACTAATTGGCGGTCGGGCATCAGCTGCTAATGTTAAACAGACTTTAATTGCTGGTGTTTTAATTGCCGGTGTCAAGATGTGAGACGCTCGCTCGCTCTCTCTCTCTCTCTCTCTCTCTCTCTCTATTATATTTTTACGAGGATGCTTCATCTTCGTCATGTGTCAGGGTTTGCGCGCGCCACTGCAGCGATCTTGCAGTTGCAGAGGGACAGCCGGGCTTTTGTGGGCGAAAGACCGGTCAAAACAAAGGGGGTCCTCTCTCATAGAGCTGTCAGTGTGTTTGTGTGGCTGCTTCAGTGTCTTCAGACAGCAGAGGGAAATCCAGTAGACCTTCAAAGGCCCCGGCACAGTGGGGACACTACCACAATACTGGGTTTGGACAGCTTGCACAGTCTTGCAGTAGAGATTCCATTAAGCACACTGATACATAGGCTAATGTGGGGCGGTTTGATCTGTACTGGAAAACCTGATCTTTCATTCACACCAACAGGGATCTTGGAAGTTTGAGGGTTTTGTTAGTATGACAAGACACATTGCACACATGCATCTGTACACACACATGTACACACTTACACACCACACACACATGTACTCACTCACACACACGCACACACACACATGTGCACATGCACGCACACACACACACACACATCCACATACATAAACACACACGTACGTACGCCCAGCCACACACACACACACACACAGAAGAAACAAACGCTCCATCATAATAAACAATAAATGAACAAATGTGTAAACTCAATTGTGCACTGGCATGCACTCACTATGCACAGATGCAACACACACACACACACACACACACGTTGACACGCAAATGCACACAGGAAGCCACTGAATTATAGATGGCTGAACAGGAAATTCCTGGCCATATACCTCTGTCCCTCAGGCTCTGACCTTGCACCAAATCAATTAGCAGAGTTGCAGGAAATCAGCAGGGCACCCCTAAGACCCTCTGAATGGACCCTTAATTTACAAGTGGGAGCTCTAGGATCTCACCCCCCCCCCCCCCCCCCCCCCCCCCCCCCCCCCCCCCCCCCACACACACACACACACACACACACTGCACGCAACTCCCCCCCCCCCCCCCCCTCTTCTCCTCATCTAACTGTGCAAATCAAAGAGGATCTCCATTTTCAGCACAGCCGGGCGGGGGAGGGGGGGGGGGGGGGGGTGGTGTGGTGGTGGGGGCGGTGAGTCCACTGTATATATTCACCATTGAGTGGATTATTCTGGGGCTCTTGCTCCAGCTAATCTCCCATGTATGTGTGACAACGACAACAACAACAACAACAAAAATCCATCGCTGTCCCTCCCCTCCTCACCTCACCCTCCCAGCCTCACCCACCCAGCCTCACCCACCCAGCCTCACCCCCCCAGCCTCACCCTCCCGCTGCGTTTCCGCTCGGGAACCTGACACTTACTCCCAGGATTCCAGCCATTCAGTGTTTTTATCAGCAGCATCAATGCAGCATCTGTGTGTCTCTCACCCACCACCCCACCCCCCCACCCCTCCTCCCCCCCTCCCTCCCAACCCAGAGGCTTGATGGGATGTAATCCCTCCACAGCAGCATAGTGGATCTAGAATCTCACCATTCACTCTCCGACAGATGACTACGTTTTACCATGGACCTGAAGGACTATATATTTATATATATATATACAGTATATATATATATATATATATATATATATATATATATATATATATATATATGACCTTATCCTCTATTAGATTTGTGGTGTTATTGGCTGTGTAATTAGGTGGATTGTGAAGCAAATCTGCCGAGAACATCCTTCCCCCTGTGCATGAGGATGTACATAACTCCATACAGGCTTATGTGGGTTGTTTTTGTAGGCATAAAGAGAGTCCGCAGTGCGCATTACTCATCTGCCAGTGCATATTGACAACATCACACTTTCATTTATTTCGGCGACAAACAATTTGCATCGCGCCAAGCAAATTGTCATTGTCGGTATAATAGCAGAAAAATCACCATGGGGTGAATGTATGTATAGGGAAAACAAACACTCCACCAAAGGCAAAGTAAATCAACTTAATAAGAGAATATAATTATAATGGGCAAATGATTGTGTCTCTCGTCGTCTGAACACTTTACATCTGGGCAGGTAATGACTTGCACTTATTGAGAGCAAAACACAATGCGTTCCAAAGCTAATTGATTCATGAGGCAGAAGCAGCAACAAAGCAGATACTAAATGCATTGATTACGTTTGGATTCGGCATGGACAAATTTGTGCAGAGGATGGCATCTTCCCTCACTACAGGCGGGAATGAAACACCAAGCCGAGAGTAGCCGGGTGTCTATACAGGCCAGGTCTGCCAATAACATAATGACCACAATTCCCACCTAAGTAAATGGATATTACATCATTATCTCCAATCAGATCTGATTATGCTGCAAATTGGATGACCTCCTTCTTTCTGAGCCGTCTCTCAGCAGTTGGATGAGGTGAAGGTTGCAGCAAAAGAGGATTAGATGTTTTAATTTACTAAGTTATTCCAATTGTGTGACTTGGCAGAACGCTGCACAGTGAAACCCCCAACCTGCAGCTTATGTACTTTGACGGATAGAAACTGGGGAAGCCACGCAAGCGGCCATCTTGCAAAAGGGTTGCTGGTTTGATCTCCCCACAGGCTGAAGCTTTAACGGCTGACAATGTGCTGGTCCATCAGGCCGTGGATGAGAAGTAATTGAGAAGCGAATCGATTGTGTTAAGTCGTTGCAGTGACAGGAAAAACACAAATGGCGTCTGTGGCGGTAGAGCTCTGCCACAGAAGCCACCTAAGTGGCTTTGCTGGGCTCCTCCAACACAGGACACTGGTAAATGTTGTAAAGCCAGTTTATTGGAGACGGTAAGATGGTACAGCAAGAGCTGTATGTTAACATGCTGTGATGACAGAGCTCTCTTCTGAGTGTGTGTGGGTGATAGCTTGTTTATCCTGGGTGCCATGATGCACCACAGGTGTGCAGCCCCATCCAGCCCCATAGCATAATCAGTCTGACTCTGATTTAGTTTTCACTGATAATTATGTTCGGTTTTGTTGTTGAGGCCTCTGCCGCTTTTCCAATATGTAGTTATGCATATGACCATACCATTGCCTCCTTACTGCATTCCTCGCCACCTGCTGCGACATCTGGTGTTTGTCCATAACATACTGGGCTGTCAGTCAAGTGAGTTAGCGTGAAGGCCAGCTCATGGGCTGCTCATGGGCTGCTCACACTACCGTACCACACACACACACACACACACACACACACATTCAACCGCACACGCACACACCACAAACGATCCCTCCGTCCATATCTATCATATCTATGTTTCGGATGCATGCATGATAAATTACACGGGGTATAGAGAGAAGGGAACTAGCAGGAAAAGCAGCAATTTACACTGTGGTACACAGAAATAGGATGCGAGGTAACAGACCGTACCGAGCAAAAGGGGCCCTGGGGAAATCGGCCAACGAATCAGAAATTCCCACTGAAATTAATAAAGCGCGTTTTGAATCCTGGATCCTTTTCTTGTTTTGGTCGAGTGTGATAATAAACAAACTTCTATTGTTGTGATTGCCCACTTTTTGGTGCGATGCGCCTGCTGTACAGAGGAGCAGTTATTTATTAAAAGCACGCAGGGTTGACACCTACAGCAAATTGCCTTATTATTTATAATGCTCTCTTGTACGTTGAGACATTTTTACAATGACAGGTCTGGAGAGCCCAGCCCGCCAAGTGGGTGAGGCTGGGATCCTGCCGAGGAAGCACAACCCTGTTGGGTTCCTAATCAACCCTTCTGGGCCGCTTTTTTTGGTTGGTTGTTATTTTTTTGGTTGTCTGCGTTGAGTCCATGTCTTTAACCTCCATGTCTTTATGTGAAGTGTTGGGCGGCCCGGGGGGAATACATTTTCCCATTAGAGTTGAATAACATAAGTGTATCGATTGATTAATCATTTAATGATGCTGTCTAATAACAGAGAGAGAGAGAGAGAGAGAGAGAGCGAGCACAGGGACTTTAGGATGTTGTTTAAATGGGAATTCAGCATTTTCCATACATAACATGCATTCCCATAGCAGGTAACCCATCGGTTGGAACATAAATAGGCCATCATAACTCGTACATTTCCACTCAATTCTTTTGAATGGGTTGAGCATAGAAATAAGTAGGCAGAAGGTATTCAGTCTGTCTCTCTGACAGGATCATCCATAATTTATGAAGGAATATGATTGACTCATGATTTACCCAATTCAGGTAACTACCATACAGTGCAGCATCATACTGTAGGTGTGCGTGTGTTTGTATGTGTGTGTGTGTGTGTGTGTGTGTGTGTGTGTGTGTGTGTGTGTGAGAGAGAGAGAGAGAGAGAGAGAGAGAGAGAGAGAGAGAGAGAGAGAGAGTGTGTGTGTGTGCGTGTGTGCGTGCGCGTTCGTGTGTGCGTGTACTCACAAATAAACAAGATGGTGTCTGCATGTTGTGTAGGTTTCGCAGCGTGTGACTGATCTCGGGGCGACAGATAACTGAATTAAATGGGGTTTCATTTCACTAAAGCCGCCCAGCAGTAAAACAGATGCTCATCTGTTTGCTTAATGACCGATTCCCAAAGCAGCAGACAGCAAGTCGACGTTCAACCTTTGACCTTTCAACACCTTCTCATTTGTCAAATTGTGTGCTTCCCAGCCAGGCAGCGGTGCTCTAGTGTAGACACCAGTGAACTCTTGTTTTCGGGTCAGGCGTCAAGCTAGTCCTAGAAAATACTGTGGTCACACTCTGTTTATACTCTGGTTATACGCATACAAATGCACGCACCCTCTCTCTCTCTCTCTCTCTCTCTCTCTCTCTCTCTCTCTCTCTCTCTCTCTCTCTCTCTCTCTCTCTCTCTCTCTCCCTCTCTCTCTCTCTCTCTCTCTCTCTCTCTCTCCCTATCTCTCTCTCTCTCTCTCTCTCCCTATCTCTCCCTATCTCTTTCTCTCTCTCCCTCACCCACACGCACACTCACACACACACACACACACACACACACACACACACACACAGAAGCCCGTATATATATTTATGATGGTATGTGCGAACATTCACCAAATCCCATGAGATTCTGGGTCCCAAACGATGTTGATCCAAGTGTCATTTCATTATTTTTGCCCACCAAGTGTGTCTGGAACTCAGTGATAGATGGTCCAGGATAACCTTGTTCACCCCCTTTGAAGCATCCACAGAGACGGATCGCCTTTTCTAAAACCGGGGGTCATGACATCTGTTGACCCGAATTAATAATAATAATGAATGAAGCTTATAATGTAAGCCTTTCATTGGGACCAATCTCTAAAGTGCTACAGGTAAGAACACATCGCAAAAAAAACAGAGCACTTTTAAAAAAAATGGTTATTCTTTGTTTTTTCTCTGAAGATCACCACAACACAACAAGTGCTGGCGACACTTGAGTCTGCACAGGTTCTGATTGAATGAAAAAGGGCACAAGCGTTTAAATGGAGGCGGACAACCACATTTCTTAAAACCATTTGAGAAAAATCGCTGTATTCGCCTCGTACTTATTCAAGTGCGAATAGGGAAAATAATCTGTAAAAGTTGCCCTCTTTCCCCCCTGCTCAACTCACTCACCACCACTCCCCCTCCCCTGTTTATCTGCTGTGTGTGTGTGTGTGTGTGTGTGTGTGTGTGTGTGTGTGTGTGTCTGTGGGTGCCTGTGTGGTCCTCCTCATGAAGTTTAAGACACGAGTCGAGGCATCCACGGAACGGTAACCTAACCTTGCACAGTGTTGGGCCATGAAATGCACCATCTGTTACAGCGAGATGATACACAGACAACCTCTGTGTGGATGCCCAACTTTATTCCGTGTGGTGCTTTATTTATTATGGGCTGTGAAACATCCATAATGCTGGAATATTTCACACATTTTTATTTTTCTGTGAGAATCTGTCCTGGTCGTTATTTATATTTATAATGTATATATATATATAATAATATATTTTCATAATCTTCGCTGTGCACAAATTGCCTTTCTGAGTATAAAAGAAAGAAGGCAATGATATATTTCTTCAAAAACTAGAGTTGGAGTGAAATGGTTGAATGTAATATGGTTATATGGTTGAATGTTATACTGTATATATATATATATATATATATATATACACACACACATACACATTCATACATACATACATACATACATACATACATACACACATACACACACACATACATACATACATACATACATACATACATACATACATACACACACACATACATATGTACGTACATACATACACACATACGTACGTACGTACATACATACATACATACATACGTACATACATACATACATACATACATACATACATACATACATACATACATACATACACACATACATACGTACATACATACATAGCTTATTCAAAGTCAATCTGCCCAATGCCGAGCAGTGAAGCAAAAAAAAAGAAAAAAGCACGAAGGAAGTGAGCAAAAGGTTTCCCACGGTTCATTTAAAACAAGCACCTCTCTGTTTGCAATCAAGCGTAGACATGACATCACTGTCCTGGGAGGGAGCAAGCGTGTATGGCAGCGGCAGCGAACTGTGAGCTGTTAGCTGTGCGCCTGCTCTGGAGGTGCTGAACGAAACGGCGGAGCACATGTCCCCCGGCCCCCTTGTCATCACCCAGAGGTCCATGGTGCGCTCCGCCAAACCTACCTCTGTGTTATTACTGGAATCTGAAACAAGGCCAATATTTAGACCCCAAAATCACCGAATCAAAACGTGTACTTGAAATCAAGTGTTTTTCCACCGCCTAATTTTGCGGGGGCGAAAACACAGAATGTATACTGATGTTATAATTATGGTGTTAACATCTGGCGGAGAGTGCAGCTGTTAAAAAGCTTCCAACAAATGTTTACAGAACCCCCCCCCCCCCAACACCAACACCACCACCACCACCTCTTCACCACCACCATCTCCACCCGGTACGTTTTAGTTGTGGCCCATTGACGTAGTGATGATCATGGGGACCTAAAGTCCTCATTAATGTAATGTCCGCACATTGCCTCAGCTCACCGGGATAGGAAATCAATGCAGCCTCGCCTGCGGTCGACACTGAGAGCTGCCCATCTCCGACCTTCATCTGCAACGTCCAGAGAGCCTCCTTCTTCACGGGCAGCAGCACAGCAGTATGAGTAAGACGTTTATATCGACCGCCACGAGGAGCGGTAGCGGTGGGCCTCGTGGCGGCCCCCGGCGTGGACATAAGGGGTTAATTGGGACAAAGTTTGACGTCCCCTCTGGGTGATCTGTGCCTTCATTTCTGCTGCGGTGTTCATAGCTGAGGGGGAGTTTGGTCCTTGCGACCCTCGATGGCCTCTCTTTCATTTGGCAACGTGCAGATGAAATGAAGAAAAGGGGGCTTCGGTGATGCCCCGGTGGTTTGACATTTTCGGGGGGTGGGGGGGGGGGGGTGGGGGGGGGGGGGAAATAAACATTTCTCCGATTAATTCTTCTATATCCTTTGAGGGCAGTTATTGCTTTCTTGCAAATTCTCGGGGTTGATTTGAATAACAAATTTGGATGCGCATTGCAAATGTTGCGCTCTCTCCCACAAGATCTGAAAGCACTTTATCTCTCTTTATACATTCATAAAGCATGCCTGGAGCTGCTCTCTCCCCGTTTAGGCTCTGGTTGGCCCACAGAGATGCTAATGTTCAAATACTATATTCTCCCGCAAGCTTGTTAGCAAGTTATACATTAAATTGTTTGCCAATTACAAAGTCCTCTACACTTCTCCAAGTCTCACGGGTAAATAAAAGTAAAACCAACTCGACGACAACTATACAAGCCTGTGAACATGTTGAATCCTAATGCCTCGCGTATGTTGAATTGAATGTTGGATTAAACCGCCACAATAAAGACAGCACGTCAGAAAATAAGAAAGAAAAAAAAGAAAAATGATTTTCAGAGGTCTTCATTTATGCTGTCTTTGGCACACAGCTGGCTCATCCGTCTGGACCTGTGGGTAGCTTCCCCCCCCCCCCCACACACACACACACACACACACACACACACAAACACACACATAAACTGAATGGGGGTGACCCAGCATAGATGACAGTTTTGTTATCTGCGTTGTGCCAGCTTCATATGCCAGTGAACTCCATTCTGGTGATCCTCCAAAAAGGTTTGTTTGGTGCAAAAAACCCATCCTGGGTGTGTGTTCTTAAAATGATATGAAACCCAGTTGGACCCTGGATCACAAAGAAGAACAGATGCTAAAAAATGTGAATAGGTAACACAAAGGAAATCAATAGTGGTCTCTGGAGCTAAACCAGCTGTACTTCTCGTCAATAGTGATGTGCAATGGGAACGATGCAGTCTCTCTAGAGGCAGGATCGTGTTTTAATTACATGGTGAAGGATACTGATGTGCCTTGAGATTGAATGTTGTATATTCATGACTGCACATTCATGAGGAGCAGGAATACACATACTGTCCTAGTAAACTAATAATTATAAGAATAATGTATATATATATATATATATATATATATATATATATATATATATATATATATATATATATATATATATATATATATATTATTCCCAGTCAATTATCATGACTGGGACTTACTCGTGAATGTGAATGAACACTGACTCTTGCATACTAATATAATGAAAAAACTGTGGTCAAGTGTTTTCAAAAGGCTGGGGAAGGGGGGGTCATTGTATCACTATAGTGTGATTTAAAAAAAGCTGTCTTCAGTATACCGTTATCTCTCTAATTGTAACCTCAATAATGGCCAGGTTTCCATCCGAGATCCAGCAAAAAACGCATGCCATGCACCACTTTAATAAGTCCCCCTGGTCATACAATAAAGCAATAAATCAGCTCAGGAGACTACATCACCAAGTGCGCCGTTTTAGGGGGGATTTCTATTATCCTGACACCAAGTCACCAAGTGCACTTGGTTTCCCCCCATGCGGGATGATTCACGCAGCACGTGTGTAGTACAGCCACACCATCCATCCATCCTTACCCTCCTCTCCTAGCTGCCTCCCTTTTTTATTTCTCTCCCCCTTTACACTTGGCTCTCCCTTTACCCCAAAACGGAGGTGATACCGTCATACCTACCGACCGCGCACGGATAGGAGGACGAGGAGTTGGAGGAGGAGGAGGTGGTGGACGCGCAGACCTCAGAAACCAGCGCACCGCACCATGCATGCGGCGCAGAGAGAGACGGGTGATCAGTTGCGGTGTAACTTTCCCAGCATCACAGCGCATGGCTCCTCGCTCCGGGTGGTCGTCATGACTGCACTTTACTGAGGAGGAGGTGGGGGGGAAAGGAAGAAGTGGATGAAGCATCTGAGCTTGGACATATTGCTGCTGCTGCTGCTGTGTGAGCGTGTGTGTGTGTGTGTGTGTGTGTGAGTGAGTGTGTGTGTGTGTGTGGGCTCAGTGCTGAGAGGGTGGACTTAACGCGGTGCTGGACCTGCTGCGCCGCCGGGAGTTGAAGAGAGAGAGAGACTCGTTATCTGGTGCTGGTGTCAAGATGGGGCTGTGGGGAGTCTATCTGGTGCACTTTCTAACTTTGGGTACGTGGCCAGTTTTTCTTTCTTCATAATGTAAAGTGCGTGAGAAATGTTGGAGGAGGCGGGGGGGGGGGGGGGGGGGGGGGGGGGGGGGGGAGGGGAGATATGTGCATATGGATGCAAAGGTTATTTTATGATGGTGGTGGAAGGTGAAAGATATGAAACATGACTAGAAACTTTTCGTCGCCCCTGCCAGTTCTTGTAGGCATATTTTATATATTTTCTGACTGTATAGTTATGAAAGGGCCAGGAAAATAAGGGACAAAAAGATTCCCCAAAAAGACTATATAGCCTATAGTCTATATATATCCTACTATAGTCTACTATAATAATAATAATAATAATAATACAAAAAATACTATGTTACCTCATGGATAGGACGTTAAGTGAAATATCAATATTTGTGTATGCAAAGCTGATAGGCTTTCATTATTCAACAATGCATCAATCGAGGGAAAGCGCGTAAAGATGTTGCGCATATGTGTGTGTGCGTGTGCGTGCGCGTGTGTGTGCGTGTGTGTGTGCAGTGCATGAAGCGCAAGCCTTAAAGATGTTGCGCGCTTGTGCGTAAAGATGTTGCGCACGTGTGTGTGTGTGTGTGTGTGTGTGTGTGTGTGTGTGTGTGTGTGTGTGTGTGTGTGTGTGTGCAGTGCATGAAGCGCAAGCCTTCACGCGTTTGCGTGCCCTGATGTATTCACTATGTTTCTCTTAATGACCAGAGTCAATATCTTATGGCTTGTGCTGAGTTTCATCCAAGTTTCTGAATGGCGCATGTTACATGTTATACATTTATTTTTTTTACATTCACACTCGTGCACGATGTATCCCCTTACCTCGCCACATCTTGGTACAGCCAGGTATGGGCATAGGGCACCTGAGTCATTTACATAGGTCTCTGTCATCTGCGTAACGCCCCACGTAAAGTCACATCCCCATGTAATTGGATGGAGTTGGAGTGTCTTTTGCCCACAAGCCATAACAGACAGAGTGAGATGTCGCTTTGCTCACAGCAGTCTCTTATCACACCAGTTGATCCTCTAGATGATGATGATGATGATGGTGAAATAAGTAAATGCACAGCACATAATGTAGTAGCCTGACCACAACAATTAATCCAACAACAACTGTATTCACAAGTAATACCTATCCTGTGTAACTTAATTCATGGGCATTCATGGGGTGTTCATGGGGTACTTCATTTACCCTGCAGTACTACACTATTGACTTTCTGCAGATCAGCTTCAGACTGTGTTTAACCATCTGCCCGAGACAATTAGCCGAGGCAGCCCACCGATAGATCAGCCACCACTGGCTGTTTGGGTGACTTGATGCATTTATATGGCCTGCTGAAGAGTTATAATGGCTTTGCGTGGCTAGTGACTGGGGGTTAAACACACGCACACTCACACGCACACGCACGCACCCATGCATGCAGACGCACACGCAGACGCACACGCACACACACATACACACACACACACACACACACACACACACACACACACACACACACACACACACAAAACACTGTTCTTCAGGTAGCTTTTGTTTGAATTATAAGAAATCTGGAGAAGAGTAAGTATGTGTCCACTAGCAGACCAATGATGAGTCTACTAAAAGCAAGAGTTGACACTCACTAAATTGCTAAATTGCTTCTTGGTCTTTAACTGATGAGAGAGAAGAGAATAAAAAAAAACTAATTGTAGGAAAAGTGAAGTGGAAAGTTCAAGCATTGATCTAATCTATAAGATGAATGTGCACAGCGCATCTCTTTGACAGATCCACACCGGAGTCAAACACCATGCTGAGAATTAAGTGTCATTTTGCCATCCAAGCCATCTTTGCTTTAGCTATCATTTGTTTGCATCAACCGGGGGGTGGGGGGGGCGCTGGTAGTAGCAGCAGCAGTACTGTATAGTCAGATCATTATGTTCATAGGGTGGTATTACAGGTTCGAACCTCAGCAGACTTGATTGCATGAAATATGAATGGTTCACATTGGATGATTGAGACATTATCTACACAGGGATCCTGACTGGTAACCTTGTAATTGTAAATCACCACCGGCGTACCAGACTTGTTTGCCAATCGGGAGTAATTGACCTGATTGAACGTAACATTTCTCATGCGGACACATAGGCCTATACCTTCTAATTAACACAGTAGGATGACCTAGGCTCCTGTTAATAATATATATATATATATATATATATATATATATATATATATATATATATATATATATATATATATATAATTAAAGAGAGAGAGAATGCACGCACACGCGCACACACACACACACACACACACACACACACACACACACACACAAGTATTACCATGCATCTTATCAGCTGGTATATTGGCTGGCCTCGACTAAAGGGATTTGCAATGAATCTCATTTGAAACAGGCACCCCACTGATAGCCTATCAGAAGCTCTCGGTTTTTTTCTCATTGGGCGAGAATGAAGCGAACATTGAAATCCAATTAAAACCACCCACTTCTTCATCCCGAGACCATCCATATCCGGGCAGACACGCCCCCACCCGAAATTAAAGACTTCGTAAGGCATTTAAACATGTGAGAAAGTAGTCATGTCATACACTCCTAGAATGATAAGAATCTCAACTTTTAGTCTATAACCATTTTTAGCATTATGGTGCAATTGCGATGGTTGGGCTTGGTGGCATTCAACTCTTTTGTCCCTGACCTTTCAATAGAGGGGTCAAATGTTAAAATTGAACAATGGGTTCTCAAGCTATTCACCTGTCTGTCTCATCATGTTTGTATGGTCATTTTTGCATTGGTTTGCATTGGATTTATTGTTTTATTTGGAAACTCCACCTAAACCTATCTACTAAAACCTCTCTACTTTTGCTCTACTTCACTTTATTGCATCATATCCAAGGCATGCGTTGGATTTATCGAATGCATGCATCAAATCCAGTGCGTAGACCTGGCAAGTGTCAAAATATCCAATGTTGTCCTGGCTAGTCATTTTTTATTGAATAATATGAGATTGTGAGAGCTGAATTTGATCACCTTTATATATTAAGTATATCTCAGACATGATTGTGTATTTTACATTAAAAAAATATGATGTCCAATCATTACGACCTAAAACCGAGTGATAGCCTATTCTGTTATCTCCCGCCTATGTTTGAATTTTGGAGGGAATTAATACTAATATAAATAGACAAGATAGAGCTGGTTATCACATCTTTAAACAATGAGACCAACGCTGGAAACAGTGCTCTTGATTGCGCTGCTGGACGTAGACCAGCCGCCATGAAAGCGCCGGTCTGTATGGGTTTTTCGTTTCGAAGGCAGAAAGTGTACCAAGAATTGTCCTCTACTCTGATTAAACTTCTGTCACAAGAACTTATATGTAGCTCTGTGATAGATGTGTTTTCTTTATTTATTCTTAGGGTTTTCTCGTTCACTCGTCCATTCCATTAACAATTTAATCGGCTATTTCCATTTTGTCATATTCATAAAAAATACATACAACATGAAATACATCTCCTCTTGAAGCATTCGTTCTCTTGTAATAATTATTTTCTCTTTTCCATTATTACTGTCATGACATTCCTATATGTTAAGCCTCTATATCATGTTTTATTTCGGTTATTATAATGAATATTAAAAAAAACAACCTGCAATGTTTCGACTGGGAGAATTCGAGTCGACTTGGGACACTCTGAACGACGATTTGACTGGTCGACTGTTAGGGTACGGCCCTAATATTACCCCACGCCTAAATATATAGTTTTCATAGCTCTGTGCTGAGCAGGTCAAATGATGATGAAGGACTCTAAGAGCCTGCCATCCTGTCTTCCATCTCTCGATATCCACAGGAAATATATCTGAGTGCACTCATGTCACACATCTGAGGGTGAAAAGCTTTAGACACCGTGGCGCTTCCTATCGCCTGGCTCACTTGAAGCCTTGAAGGGGGAAAGAAAGCCCCATATCTAATTATTGAGATTTTAACCTCACTGTTGAGATGGCGCTTTGCCATTTTTGTCTTGTGTGACTGCAGATGGATGGCTAGGAGGCGCAAGATGGTAAAACGTCTGGCTGACCAAAAACTGTCAAGCAAGTAGACAGTAGTAAAGTCAGATATAGGCCTAATTCAAAGCGGCGCAAAAGTATCAGTTCGAGGAATTATTTCATCAGTAGTCAACGTTTTGAACCAGTAATTGCTGCTGACTTTATGGTACGCTAAAAATATTCCTAGTGTGTCACAGGTCAGCAAACCATATTAGTTTTGACTATCATCGTCCTCCTTCCTGATTCTCATGTAGGATTTTATTTTTATATCTACTTATGTTAAGTGGCAAAGCATGTTGTTAAATGGAGTGAGAAGTGAGTTGTTAGAAAGCATGCTTCTTTAGTTTGTTTACAGAAAGCATGAAGATGATGAATTGTTCATTTGTCTTTTCTCTTGCCCTTCTGATTTAATGGTTTGCCAGAATGAGCTCTGCATGGTATAGCTTAATGTTTTTATACACTTAGACACACAAAGAAAAAGGAAAAGTAACAATACATGTTTCAATAATATTTTAAAATCATAGTGTCAATATATAATAACTATAAGAAAAGTAGTGCATAGAAATAACTGCATAAGATAAATGTCTTTATACAATGATGTTTACAACCATGACAATTTCAGGGTCTGGCATTAAAAGCCTTTGTGGTTGTGGTTGGAGAAGAAGAATCAGGGCACGTACTATCCAGAAGAACTGGACTGAAGCTAGTGGTTGGATATCTCAGTTTTGGAAAGCAACTTGACTCTTGGTGGTTAAAAAGTAGAATCAATCTTTCTGTCAGAACTGAATATGGTTTTGCAACTGTTGGCTGAAAAAAGGTTGTAGGCAAGACCCATTTGGGTGTGTGTGTGTGTGTGTGTGTGTGTGTGTGTGTGTGTGTGTGTGTGTGTGTGTGTGTGTGTGTGTGTGTGCGTGCGTGCGTACGTGCGTGCCTGTGTGTGTGTGTGTGTGTGTGTGTGTGCATGCGTACGTGCGTCTGTGCCTGTGTGTGTGTGTGTGTGTGTGTGTGGAGGGGGGGGGGGGGGGGGGGGGCGGGAGTGTCATTTTTGGTGTTAAAGTGTGTGTTCAGGCCTGGTCACACTGTATATATTACATATAAAGCAGATCAGAATTAGACATGCCTGACTGCTCACCTGGGACACCTGGATGTGTGTCAGAGTTCAATTGAAGGAAACATCTGTGATAGGGCCAAGCTGATAACACCTATAATCTACTGACCTCCTTTTCGCTATACAGTCAAATCAGGTTTTATTTCTAATGGAAAAGTTTCAGTAGCCCAGTTAGCCTAGTTTCAGAAGTTCACAAGTAAGACTGTCTGAAGCTGTCTGAACATGAAGTTTAATGTCCCTGTAGTCAATCCAAGAATTTAACGGTAAATTAATTTGTATGGTTAAGTTTTATTGCTGTGAGACGAAACACATTAGCTGGCATTACTGTCTTATAATTGCAATTGTGTTTGCTGTGTATTTTGTATTCTGACATTTTTTGCTGACAAATTGTGGCAGGGGAACTGCAGCAGAAGCAAGATTACCTAAAGGCAAAATGATAAAACCCATGTAATTTTCAATCATATTTATGCAAATCTCAGACGGGTGCAGGATGATAATTTTAGATTTACTATTATTTACTATTACTATTTAGTCATTTAGCAGCATTTGTTTTTATCCAAAGTGACTTTCACTCAATTCACATATAGATTTCTCAAGGATGCCTATGGGCAGGTAATCGAACGCAGTACTTTTTGTCTGGGACTCCAATACCCTAGCCACTACACTCCTGCCCCAACCCCCCTCCCCATTTTAAAACATCCTACACTTCGAATAGTAAAACACATTTTCAATTGTCAGCTCCCTAACGGAGGCTCAAAGCAAGTGAGCACAGCCACAGATTCAGAGCTTAACAGTACAAGTCATCGACGATTCGAGTGGGACCCCTTGCTGCTAATCGCAGGGTCTCCCTGTATTAAAAGACCCAGCAGTGGTGGAGTGTGTGGTGTGGAGACTAAATGTGGCCCCCAAGGCCCCAGCAGAGGCTCATTAGCTGGGAGTCTCTGTTTATGCTGAGTGAAAGCCTGTCTCTGACAAGCAGCCACAGCCCCATTGTGACAACATTTCAAACGAAGGGCTTAAGCTCCACTTCCTCCCCTCTTGCGTCGCCGTAGCGTTTTCTGGGACACTGCAAAATCTATTCAGGGTCCAGAGTAGACATCTCCACGAAGATAGATGGAGGTGAAACTTGTGAGACGAGAAAAGACGACAAAGGTCTAAGGATGCATTTTTGAAGTGTTTTTTTCTCTCTCCGGTTTAGTCAAGTGTGGAATCAATTTTCCATTGCACATAAGGCGGACAATATGGTTCTGAGGCATTTTTACTAACTTGACTGACTGTGTTTTTTTTTTTCTTCGCCCACAGCTGTGATATTAGACCTTAGTTTATCTATGACAGTTAGAAAAAGCTGTGACTGCAGCAGACCTTGGTCATATCCGGTGCACTAATCCTGAAATGGTGAGGCTTTTACACCCACACTTCTTGTGTAAACACTGGTGCTCTCTCCTCCTCATCTTCCTCCTCCTCCTTTTTTTCATACATTTATAATATTTGATATGCTTTTGTATTAATAGCATAAAGTTTCCGTGCTCTTTCTGATCCATATCCTACTTTATGTTGTTTTTGAAACGTCTTTGATATTAATACATTAAAGTACATTTATGGGAACATAAAAACATATTAAGGGGAAACAATAATTTAATTTTCTTCTATAATTATTTTATTTACTTCCCTAAATAGGCCATCAATGGGATTCATCTTTGCTACACATTACATTACAATACATTACACAACTTAATTTTGGAGATGCTTTCATCCACAGAGACTTACAATAAGATCAGTCTCTCATAGAGAGACCTGGATGATATTGACAAATCTCAGCAGTATTTTCCAAAAACTCTCGCCAAAAACCCTTTGAGTCGTTACATTGCATCTCTTTCTGAGAACGTATAATATATCAGCTCTACTGTTCTACTACTCTTTTAAACTGGGCCGCAATATGTGACAAATTTACTACAGGCTCACAAGTAATGAGCCAAAAAATTAAGGAAAATGTGAAAACAAATTGAACAGACCAGGGCGACAGACTACAACACTCTACAACGTCGATGGATGCAGCTGTCTGATATTATTGTGGTCACAATGCCGTTCTCATGACAAGCAAGACATGTATTTTATATCCGAAAAGAGATGGCTGCATTATACGCTGTGCAGCTATTGTTTTATTTAAGATAAATATGGACTATTTATTACCCAGGGCCATGTCAGTGTGTATTTACACATTGAGTAATGTGTATTTACACATTGAGGCAAGTGAATTCCCCTTTATTTCAGAAGGCAGAGTCTAATAGTTTTTGTTCAGCATTACCAGACTGTACATTGACTTATACGAGTCAAGTTGTGGCACCAAACTATTTCTCATTTAAATGAATTAATCTATTGTTCATGTCCACAAGGAGCTTTTTGCTTAATCAAATCAATGAAATCTTATTGGTGACCTCGTTGTTATTTTAATAAAATGAAAAGACTGTAAATTCCTCTTTGCATGTAATGAATTAGATCAATGTCTGGAGCGGGAAACCTGAGATCCGTCATGTCCCATGTGTGCCACAGATCACATTCGGGAAGGGGCTCAAGCGCAGAAAGACCCTGACCTGCCAGTAATGCATTGACACTTAGGGCCAGATGTCCTCAAACCACAGAAACCATAGCCTTTAAAAAGGGAAGCATTGGATACTGTCTCAGTCAATGGAAATGTAGAGAGGGACAGTAGTAGTCAGTAGTATTGATGTAGATCAGTGGTTACAGTGGTTTTGACGGTGCTTTGTTATACCTACAAAACTAAAATAAAAATTTCAGTTGTTGCATCACATATAGTGAAGTGAGGCCAGAAATAGAAGTAGGTCTCAGAAGAAGAAGGCCACTGCAGATAATCCAATTAGATCTCTCCAAGTAGTTGTGTTGCCAAAGCTATCCAAGTAGTTGTGTTGCTTATACCTAACCAAGCAGTTGTGTTGCCTAAACCTAACCAAGTAGTGGTGTTGCCTGTACCTAACCAAGCAGTTGTGTTGCCTGTACCTAACCAAGTAGTGGTGTTGCCTGTACCTAACCAAGCAGTTGTGTCGCCTAAACCTAACCAAGTAGTTGCGTTGCCTGTACCTAACCAAGCAGTTGTGTTGCCTAAACCTAACCAAGTAGTTGCGTTGCCTGTACCTAACCAAGCAGTTGTGTTGCCTAAACCTAACCAAGTAGTTGTGTTGCCTGTACCTAACCAAGTAGTTGTGTTGCCTAAACCTAACCAAGTAGTTGTGTTGCCTGTACCTAACCAAGCAGTTGTGTCGCCTAAACCTAACCAAGTAGTTGTGTTGCCTGTACCTAACCAAGCAGTTGTGTTGCCTAAACCTAACCAAGTAGTTGTGTTGCCTGTACCTAACCAAGCAGTTGTGTTGCCTAAACCTAACCAAGTAGTTGTGTTGCCTGTACCTAACCAAGTAGTGGTGTTGCCTAAACCTAACCAAGTAGTTGTGTTGCCTGTACCTAACCAAGTAGTGGTGTTGCCTGTACCTAACCATTTTAACCTTTTGCTTCTATGAAGCAAAAGGAGGGGCATTGTATAGTTCACGCGTGGAGCGACCCTTAGCCGGATATCTAACAGATACGCGGCTTCTAGAGTTTCTGCCCTCCCCCCAGTTGTGTGGTTTGGTAGTACCTGGGCAGGCGTGGCCTCTATGACGCATAATATGCTCTGATTGGCTAGTGTTGAGCGCCCGCCTCCTAGTGTATTATGTGTGCTGCCATCTGGTGGCCAGGTGCGGTTAATACAGCTTATATATATATTTGTTCCTGTTCCCTTGTCGCTATGTGAGGATATTACAGTCTGTTGATACATAATGCTGTTATTTATTCGTCACACTAACCAAGTAGTTGTGTTGCCTGTACCTAACCAAGTAGTTGTGTTGCCTAAACCTAACCAAGTAGTTGTGTTGCCTGTACCTAACCAAGTAGTGGTGTTGCCTGTACCTAACCAAGCAGTTGTGTTGCCTAAACCTAACCAAGTAGTGGTGTTGCCTATATCTAACCAAGCAGTTGTGTTGCCTAAACCTAACCAAGTAGTTGTGTTGCCTGTACCTAACCAAGCAGTTGTGTTGCCTAAACCTAACCAAGTAGTTGTGTTGCCTGTACCTAACCAAGCAGTTGTGTTGCCTAAACCTAACCAAGTAGTGGTGTTGCCTATATCTAACCAAGTGTTGCCTGTACCTAACCAAGTAGTTGTGTTGCCTGTACCTAACCAAGTAGTTGTGTTGCCTGTACCTAACCGAGTAGTTGTGTTGCCTAAACCTAACCAAACTGCTACTGAAAATTATGATTTATGATTTTTTTTTTTTTTAAACAACACAAAACAAAAAATAAGTGAACCAAGTCTAAAAATCCTGTGTTTTTCACCCACCACAACCTACCCCCTACCTTGTCACTCTTTATACTACGTCACCTGACTACGTCACATCCCCCCACACACACACAGATAAGTGGGTTATGTTCTGCAGTGGCGTAACCTTGCGATGAAGAGACGGTAGAGGTTAGTGTGAGTCCTGCTTGGGTTCCTCAGTGTTTCAGGGAAGGGAAACACACCATTAGCAGGGCAGCAGACAGGAAAGGGCGGGAGGGCACCTGTCTCTGTAAGTAGCCGTAGATTTACAACATCTGCTCCGTGCACCAAAGGATGCCACCTTGCGCACGCCGCCATGTGATTCATTACTTCATGAGCGGAGAGCGAGAACGCCAAACGGTCATTTAGGAAAGACACACACACACACAAACACACAGGCACCAAGAAAGAGGCACCGAGCGTGGTGTGTTGCAACGTGTTGATGTGAATGCTGCCTTATATCACCGTTTGCAATAAATTCATATTGACATTAAGAATAATGTTATTAGAAGAAGGTAGCAGGAGGGCTCCTGCAGGGGGATAATAACAGGGGATAATTATGAATCCAGGTCTGGACTTGGATTTATTATTATAACCTGCATCACATCGCAAAGCCATCTGCCACCCGGAGATAATGGTCAGATGAATATGAGCTTCTTACAGCCACACAGAGGTTTTTGGAGACCTCTCATTTGACCCTGATATCCTTCCTGTTCCACAGTGACTGATGTCCAGGAACACCAACAAACCACTTTCTCAAGGGTTATTTGACCACTCTCAAAATTTCTCTTTTCAACCTAATGCCTGCAGCCTATCACACGCCCTGTATGCATCCTTAAACAATGATACCTAACCCCTACCTGCTCATCAATCACCTGGATCACTGATAGCACAGTTCTTGGTGACTTTATCTAGTCTCAGCCAGTCTACTGCAGTGCTCTCTCTCTTTCTCTTTCCTTGCATCTCGCAGGAGCATCAAAAAGCCTCAGTATTATGATAACACTGCAGCCGGGATCTTGGTGAGTGTTAAGAAAACCAAACTGCATAAAACTCTACTTTTATGTCCAATGCTGTAGCTGCCTCCTGGACCTCTGCCCCTCTAGGACTGACTGTAAAAACAATGAGGTTTGTGAAGATCTCTTCTTCTGGTCTGTGAGAGTGTGAGCTGGCAGGAACTACCGTTTCCAAGGAGGAATGTGTTTTTTTGGAGGGGGGGGGTTGTTTTTATGCTTGCTTTCTGGGAAATGCGTAAACTTTATTGTGGATTTGGCTATATAATCAATGGTCTCAGGCATGTGTTTTCATAAAATCAACTATTGTTATGAATATAAATACATCTAATTAATAAACTTTAGTAGTAATAATGAATATATTCATAGTATAGCAGCTGATAAAATAAAGATGAACCATTATATATATATATATATATATATATATAAAATTATATACATGATTATATATATTGTCATTATTACCTGATCCTGCCAGTATATGAGGTCTACAACCGATGCTGTTGTTGACCACCTATGGTTCAGTATTGAATGAGATATGACACAGACAATCTGTGTGAGTGAGAGAGTGATGGTCAAACAGCCATGGTTACCCATGGAGAGTCATTTAATATCATTATACCCTTTTAACACCAAAAAAAGCACGTAGATGCAGGTTTTTTAAATGTGGGCAGACCCGCTAAAAATAGGCGATTGACCCCTTTCCCATTGCCAGTAGACGAGTAGGTTTTTTTCTGGTGTGTCACGTTCGACGTCACCATCGCAGCCGATCGGAGCTGCAGTTGATAAATTCCTGTCATTTGTCCCGGATGCTGGGTGTATCCTTTCCCACTGCAGAACAAAAAGACAGATGTTAGTGGGTCTTGGTGGGTTTTTTGGCCAGTGGGAAAGGGGCTTTAGAGGCCTCAAGCTCTGATCTAAAAAAAGAAATAAACTCAGATGACAGCATCGAGTACAACTACAGCTTCTGTTCTTTTCTTTTCTCCTGTTCTTCATGACTTTCTTTTGAGTCTGATCCAATGCCCTTCAGTCCACATGGTCTGCATCAAAATGGTACTTAGCTTTTGCCCTAGGAATGGGAGAGGAGTGGGCGAAAGAGAGAGAGAGAGAGAGAGAGAGAGAGAGAGAGAGAGAGAGTCTACATGGCAGATGTACTGTACAAGCTGCTTTGAGACCTCCCCCGTTTCTGTACTTTTCTGTACATGCCCTTCGAAACCTGGAAAGGTAACACCTGTGTTGGGTGGCAGAGACCACATGGTGAAGATGTGTTCAATAGAAGGTCACCTGTACGAGCTGAGTTTTTATGCCCATCTATCGTCATTACAACGAGACCTTAGTGAACTTATACATGACTGATGTTAGAGCCTTGCCTATGCAATGCAGAGGACATTAATGTGTTTTGCACACTACATAATGTGTAACCAAATCACATTATGTCACCAAAAGCCAAATAGTGACCTTTGACCTTGGGATGAAACAAGTGATGAAAGACCTAGAGTGTAGAATTGAAATATTTTCCTTGACATTTTTAAGGTCAAAGGCTATATATATATATATATATATATATATATATATATATATATATATATATATATATATATATATATACAAATTGAATAGACAAGATGATACATATATAATGCCAAATCAATTGATGTGTCTATTGGGTGAGGTTTGATTTATAAACAGTGTTGGGCAAGTTACTTCAAATATGTAATTCATTACTTATTACTTATTACTGTCATTTCAAAGTAATTCGTTACATTACAATATTACTGTCTTTGAATTGTAAGGCATTACACTACTTTTGCATTACTTTTACATTACTTTCATCAAAATAACTGGAAATATGGATTTGGCGTTCTCAATAGATCTTATTGCGTTCAATGCACAGCTCATTAAGACATCCAGTAGGAGGTGATGTGGTGCAGCAGCGGAGTTGGACTCTACATTCGGGAGTCCCGAATGTAGAGTCCAACTCCGCTGCTGCAGTCATCTTGTCCTCGATCGATAGTTCTCTAGTAGAAGTCTAACAGGAAGTAGGCCTAAACATTTGCGCGGATTTTTTTCTCCTCTGCTAATCTCGCGGTGTTTGTATAAAAACAACACACCACTTAATTTCGGGTTTAAAATGCATTGTAACGTGCGTTACTGAGATTTGTACCGAGTAAAATATTACCAATTATATTTTTGTAATGCCTTACATTACCACGTTACAGCAAAAAGTAATGCGTTACAGTAATGCATTACTTTTGTAACTCGTTACTCCCAACACTGTTTATAAATCCCATCATTTTTAAGCAAATGCTTTAAATGGCTAGAGGTAGACCTTCTCTCTTCAGTCTTTGGTATTCAGGGACAAAAAAAGGACAGAAAGCCATAAGATTATCATACAAATGGAAATATTATGTGCAGTGGAATCCAACCATCCCGCCTAAAAAAACAAACAAACATGGGACAACCATCAAGTCGTGGGTCACACAATCCTAGTTGTCTTGTGGTTGCAGTTTGACGTAGTATGCCATTGTTCATGAAACATCAAAACATCCCCTTTATTAATGTGTTTGTCACATTCTTTTAAACAACATTTAAAACACACACACACACACACACTTACACACACACACACACACACACACACACACAGTGACAAATGCAAAGGTGTTACTTTTCCAGGACTAGAGACCCTGCTCTACGTCTTTTCACCGTTTTCCCACTTCAGGGTTGATCTCCTGCTCCACTTTCATCCTCATGATAATCACCACCAATGGCTTTCTATCATCATCAAATGCGATTGAGTCTTGTCCATTGAGCTAAGGCTTGTTGTTGTAATTGCTGTCGTAAGGATTTCATGTGGTGGCTGTTAGGCAGCTTTATTTATATAGCGCATTTCATACACAATGGCAACTCAATGCGCTTTACATAGATAGTTACACACACACAGCACATTCTCAGACTGGGCTCCAGGAGGTTCACCAGAACGTTTGGGCAGGAAAGACAGAGGATTTAGCGGAGGAACCGAGGCCACTGTGAAACACCGCCTCTCCCACTTCTGTCTGTCCATACAACTATCTGTGTATTGACAGGAATTTCACTCCACGGTCACGCTATGCAACCTCGTACAGCTGTGGCGAAGGCGTAGATTTCAATATTTAGAACACATGCATTTTACCCCCAATAGAAACATGAAAGAAGCAGAGGACTTTAAAAAAAAAAAAAACACTATGAAGTTACTCATAGACACAAGAATGCCTCGGACAGGGGTGGGTCTTTTTTCTTCAGCACTGTGTCTTTTTTCACTCCTTAACACACACTCACACACACACACACACATGTACACGGCGTGCACACACACACACACATGAACTATCCATTCCAGGGGTTTATAAATTAATTAAAATGAATTAATTTATCATTGACGTGAATAGGTGCCACATGCACATTTAAAGAGGTTACTTCCCCCAAACAAAACACACAAAAGAGGATAGAAGAGTGAATCATGCCTGTGTGTTGACTCAGCAGGGATAATATTAAATGAGAAAAGTTGATCTACAGGATAATAAATGTGTAAGCAATACAGAATACCTGAGAGCCTGCATTATATGCCATTATATTTTGAATTATCACCTGGTGCCTGAATTTGTGTGTTTTCCTTTACATAAATACAGACATTTCCATCATAAATTAATGCAGAAAAGACACAAATTGGTGCATAAAAATTCACCAGAATGCAGAAAATTAAGTGTTTGACGCCCAAAATGTCATACATCAGAGACTTATGGTCTTTCTTTAGTCCAAAAGCTCCCAAGCATGAGACTTCCTTTTAATGTTTCCATTGTCAAATGGAAAGTTGTTGATTTTCCTACCAAACATTGACATTTCTAGATGGCAGAGGATTCATGGTCATCTGGGGGGATGTTGTTCATGACATTTACCCTCTTCTGCCGCTCCTCAATCAACATTTTAATACCCATGTTTCACTTGAACTTTTACCACACAAATGCAATCTGCATAGTTGACATTGACGAAGTGCAGGGCAAGTGGAAGATACAGACTATCTACCTGAAGACATGGTTAGGGTTATCCAGGATCTCCTGGATGATGCTGTACTCCCAGATGTATATCTTGAGAAGGCTGTCTGACATCACCCATTGGTTTCAGCCAGAGCCATTCATACTATACATGAAAATAAAATAATTATATATAAATATATATTATAGCCATGATGTTTCCCTATCATTTTTTTAAATAGTTTTTCTTATCCTAAGGAAAAATCAAATCTATCAAAAGTCATTTTTCTTTTCAATTGCAAAGTAATATTCAAATAACTCAAATGAATCGTTTCAGTCAGCCATGCATATCCAGAAGTGTATGCATGGCATTCAGTTAAAATTAATTTGTGTTGAACCCCTCTTCCTCTTTCTCCTCGTAATGTGTTTCTTTTCTCTTCTGAAGGCTCTCTGTTCTTCTCATTTGTTCATTTGTTGCAAGTCATTGCAAACTGGAAGGCGTTGAGGAAGCCAAACTCGTAATTTCATGCACGCGTTTGCTTTTGTTCTCCATTCAAAATTAATTATTATTGTTTTCATGTTGTAATTACTGGAAGGAGAAAACTAAAATTAATTTAGCATAAAAGTTTTGAAATGTTTTTATTTTGTCTTTTTTTTTAGATGATTGTACATGCAATATGTCATCAAGTTGAACAATTAAATGAGTTTCAAATGTGTTAAGCAGAAGGCTGTTATGTAATGTAACAAAAATAACTGTTGTTATGTAATGTACAAAAAATAATATTACAAGATCCATATACCTTTTTTTGTCTGTGCATATTTATTTCCTTATTTAAATATTTCACAAGACTTTTTTAGAAGTGTTACAGCACTTCTTTCACTTAATATTCCATCCTAAACGAGCTACTCAAAGTTATTTTGAACGCTGCGCTCATGCAGTGATTAAAAAATGACTCAGAGAAACCTGTAATTGATATTTGGCCATAGGAAAATACCAGCTCCAGGCTGAATTCTGTCACAATAAATACGTCAGTCTAAATACGTTGCACCTCAGTCGGATTGTCACACCTTTTGAGTCACTAATGAAGAATCATATTTTTTTGGACACTTCTTGACAGTTAAGTGTTTGATGTAATTAAAGCATGATCATGGGAAGACACATGGGAGGATTACCCAGCATCTTCAATGAAACAATGGGTGTATATGATTCTTATAAGGAAACTTTCACATCGTTAGCCTGGTTCCGCCCGCCTCCGCACTTCTGCTCAATTTTCATTTCACTTCAGTACTAGGTCTGGGAGTGCTGTATGTTAGAACGATTTCTTTTCCCTCAAGTTTGTCCTTCCAATCAGCAAACAGGAGGCACGGCCTGAGAACAGTGACTGCAAGCATTATCTTGGTCTTTACTATCAAAGATTAATTTAGAATGACCATATGTTCCTAGAACTCTTAAATTGGATGAACAAAGCCTGCAGCAATCGCTAACAGACATCTCCACACAACCCTATGCTCACTGCATCTGCCGTTTGTATACAGTGTACTGCGCGCAACGTGGTTTCCGGCGCATGAAATACGTCACGACCAAACGTTAGTGATTGGTTAAGGCAGATCTAGAGTGGCACTGGGCAGAGCCAATAGGTTTTAAACTTCAACAGCACCCGCCTTCAAGTGAGAAATCGTTTGTCTCTATAGCAGTTCTAGACCATGAGTATGAATGAAATGAGTACGAAGGTCTAGTTAGGACTAGGCTATCACATTGTGGGCAGTAACAAGGAAACAAGGAAGCAAAAAGTGAGAGGAGTTACCATCGTGGAGAGTTAAGGAGGCTAAGTTAATTTGCAATACACTATTGGGGGAAGTTAACATGTCTGCAAGGACACAAGTCAACCGAAGGAACATACACAATAAAGAAGTGAGGAGATTGGCATGGCCTCAGTACCAGACTGTGAGTGGCAATGCGAACTATTTGTAGGTGCAAAGAGACTTTATACAAAGGCTTACTTAATGAATTACATAGAAACTTAGATATATTTCATGTGGTGTAGTTCATATTTTAAGTCACCTCGACCTTGGTTCCACTTGTCGCTTCAATGCAACTTTTATCAATTAATCAGTTGTTGTTTTTTTACTTCAGTTGCATTGTAAAGCAGAGTGTGTAACCAAAGTACAAAGAGTACTGCTACCTGGCACAATCTTTGTTCAGACCTGGACAATGTCTCGCATTCAATATTTTCTCGAAGTGTCTCAGATCGATTGAAGTCTTTATTCTTAAGAAGACCCACTTAGACCTCAACATTGTGTTGAGATTGTTAGTGAATTTGTGTGATTTTTCCTACAGCTAGTCCAATGTCTTGTGTCTAATGTAAGATGTGTGTGTATTGGACGATGTTGGCTTTGATTGGGTCACAAATGTTGTTTATTGCAGTAATTATATTGGGTTGTTTAGGTAGCATGTGGGGGGGTGCTGCCAATTATGCAACACAAAATCAACCTATGATTTAAAACAATGATGTTTACAGCAGGAACAAGTAATTATTTGATTAGCTTACAAAAACAAGCTTCGCTAACAAGGCATCGCCTGGAGATTGTCTCACATCAATTAAGGAAGAGTGCTTCCTAGCCCCATAAAATTTAACAACTACCTCAATTTACAACTCAACATTTTTACGACGCTTTTATGGAAATTGCCACCTCTTGTCACCTTTTTGGTATCAAAAGCCAAACCGAAGTGGAGACAATTAGCCTAACGGGTTCATTCTAATATGCATATCATACCTTGCCTGCCCCACGTTCAGCACACTCAGGTACCTCATGTGTCACTCTCAGAGAGAGTGAGAGAGGGAGAGGGAGCGACAGAGGGAGAGAGAGAGAGGGGGTTGGGGGTGCAAGAGGCAAAGACGTTGGTTTAGATTTTCATCAGTAAAAGTGGCCATCAGTCGTTGTGATGGACCGTCTGGCTCCGCCCCCTACTGTAAGGGTCTGTTGAGTGACAGCTGCAGCTGGCAGACATTACGGCCTTGCCACGGCACCGTGGATCCCAAGCAGAAGGTTAACTCTTCATCACTATGCTAATGGTGATGGGAGGGCTGTACCCACTGCTACTGTTATGGAAATTATAACCTCTCTCTTTAAATCAAAAATAAACACAAAAATCCACACTTTCACTAAAAAGTACTAAATTTGTCACTCGCTAGAGTGGCATAACTCAAATGTAAAAATATCGTAAATGTGAAATGTCTGTTATACCTCCACTTATATAAATGTATATACAAAAAGCATAAGTATAAAAGTGTAAGTGTAAAACGGAAAAAAATGACAAAATATTGATGTTGTTAAAGCCAGATATCTCGTGCAATGTTGTAACGAGGGTTTGTCGGAGAGAGTGTTATGATTGAAAAATGAATGGCGTCTGCTTCCTAGCCGGCGTGCACTGCAGGCAGCCGGCACTGTCACCGGGGGGAAAAAGGGATGTGTCACACGGTCACCCTGAGGAAGCAAAGGACGATAGGCTGATAAGTTAATTGCGATCATTACAAACCAATACTGAACGCTTTCATAATGTCACTATTTTCAGACAGAGATAACGTGGCCTTTTGTAGCGTGACATTGAGCCTGAACTTGGCAGGCCATCACACTGGCACAAGAATTACACGCCCCCCCCCCCCCACCCAAAAAAAAAAAAAAAATTATGTTTCACCAGACCCACAGTATACCATAATCACACAGCTCACTTGAATCATGTCAAACCTTTCAGACATTATAGAAACCGCTTTGCATATTAAAGAGACCCTTGTGTAATTCTCCTCCTCATTAACAGTTACAAGTCGCTTCTCCTCCTTCCGCAAACATTTCTGAAAACTTCCACATTCAAATTAAGAGAAAAACGTCTCTGTTTGATGACTCTGGAGTTCGGTATTAAATCGTTTCATAAAGATAAGACGCCTCACAGACGAATGATACGAATGAATAATTGAAGAGAGCTGCTAGCTTGTGTTTGGCCTTTAGGGTTTTAACAAAGCTTAATAGCCCCAGAAATGTGCCCGTAAATGAAATGGTAATGCTTCACACGTCGTTGTTGCGGTGCGGGCGTGTATCTCACAGTTTTTTAATAAGACCGTGTATTTGACGCTTTCCTCCACAACAGTGGGAGGATGGCTCTGGCACGAGGCTATAGGGTAGCCTGTGGGATGACTAATCTATAGCCAGATAACACATATTGTGTCTATACACATGTTATGTACACGTGTCTATACACGTGTTATGTATTTGTATATGAAGCCGTAGTCGTATATGTATTCCACAGGTGTATCCTCTCCATAATAGGTTGAAGGACATATGGAAAGGCAGAGTGAATGGGTGACATTTGCTTGTAACCTCCCCCTCCACAGGGGGACCGGCTCGGTCTCGCCTCCCCCGGTGGGCAAGTTGGAGAACACATGTGTGATTTGGACACATAATTTACAACATGCTGTCATTGACTGAGGTTAGGGTTAGGTCAAAGGTGCCCATCAATATGTAATGTATTGGTTGTTGTTATTGTTGTTGTTGTTGTTGTTATTATTATTATTATTATTATTATTGTTATTATTATTATTATTATCATTATTATTGTTGTTGTTGTTGTTGTTGTTGTTGTTGTTATGATAGGGTGTATCCGAGCTAATATGAAATCTAGTACATGTAAGACCGACCCGTAAGACCGTTTATTGGTGTAGGCCAGCTGGCAAAATCTGTTTATTTTCCGTGTGCGTTTATTTTCAGTGTACGTTTATTTTCCGTGTACGTTTATTTTACGCGTACGTTTATTTTACGCGTACGTTTATCTTACGTATTTTTAGGTGGTAGTTAACTTCAGCACCGTTTATTCCACGCAGGCTCCTCATAGGTAGATTTGTGTGTGTGTGTGTGTGTGTGTGTGAGAGAGAGAGAGAGACTATAAACAATGTAATTTTCATCACCTAGAATCCAAAAATCCCCCCCTCTGCACGGCGAGAAGATTAATTGAAAATGTGCACATTTGTTTCTTGCATTGTGCATGCCCATAGCCTTGTCCTGGTCCCTAGTGTGTGTGTGCGTGTGTGCATGTGTGTGTGTGTGCGTCTGTGTGTGTGCGTGTGCATGTGTGTGTGTGGTTGATTCTTTGATTCTTTGATTCTTGGCAGTGGACCCAAGGTATTCTGACCGCTTCAAGCCTGCCAGTCTTATAAGCCTCAGGTGGTTTCAAAATCCCTTAGCAGCAGTTACTGCACGTAAACTTGTTTGTAGCTGTTGCACACATTCTGTAGCACACACCAACACATCCACACGAACGATATAACACTTCAAGGATTGAATAAACAAATGAGAACGCTCTGAAAGCCCCTGCAAATACCGTCGCTCAGTCCTCCAGCATCTCTCTAGAAGCGGCGGGATATCAAGGACAATCACCACCTTGCGCGTGCCTCCAACTATATATTCTATTGTTTATGCCTTGCCAACCCCTCGCTCCTCACAGTTAGGCCTGGCGACGTATGATAAATGTAAGCCGCCGCCCGGAGATGTTCAGCGGAAGGGAGGGTCTTTGGGGAATATAGGATGAGGTATTGCATTGCACAGATGTGCCCCCCCCCCCCCCCCCCCCCCCCCTCAGTGGAGGCTGACCCTCTGAGCATTACTGTAATGGAGGTCCTCGTTATTGCAGCTTGTAAAGATGGTCAACAACCGCATGTTTGTCAATGTGACAAACATGCAATGAATGATGATAGGAGGGTAGCCATGGGGGTTCTGATTGGGGCTCTGCATCTATTTACCAACTCATTCACCAATTCATTTGATAATTCCTTCGCCAATTAATTTACCAATTCCTTCACCAATTCAAGGGAGGGTTTTGAACTAAAAGGGGCCTAATGTCCATATCCTCCACTAATTATAATGGTAATGTACTGTGTTGCTTTGAATAGGACATGAACCTTTGAACCTTCCATAGTATACCAGACGGCCATAGTACTGAATGTGATTTAGTGCTCAAGGTAAATTGCCTGGCTCTTCAGAGCACTACTCACAGTCTCTTTGCGATGTTATTGACATGCCGGTTTGATGGTGCTGGATTTGTGTATATGACTTATAGCGTGTCGATATTTATTATACAGTTAATATTCATCACAAGTGTGAAATAACATGCATAAAACAAGAGAGAGCGAGAAGAGGGTTGGTTAATACATCAGAAGTCGGTCGGTATCCTTCCATATACTACTTAAGAACATCAGCTGGGTGCTGAAAAGTGCAAAATGCTGTAAAGTGAACAGTCATGAAACTGGGAATGTATACTTTGTGTTTTGTATACCTGTATGTATGTGTGTGTGTGTGTGTGTGTGTGTGTGTGTGTCTGCATACTTGCCACCCCCGATGGTTTGTGTAGTCCATCCTCCAGCACTGCCTCCTCTGTAGCCCCTGTACCGCTAGGTGAGGGCCAACATGTCCGCTGACTTCATTAGGGCTCCCGTTCCCATACCTCGCCTGAAGAGCAGGGACCATTAAGCCTGTACGCCCAGGTAACCGATCAGCTAATCTGGCCGTGATTTATGTGGCATGCGGACGCGGCCGTGGACTCCACTGAGGCTCGGGAGGCATTGATTGCGGACATGGTTAATTGGCTAGACCCACTGGTACATTGACACAGGCTTATTGGAAATGTCAAATCAAGTGACTCATTTGCATTCATGATGTATGGTGTCGGTTCCGGCTTCTTGCCCAGGCTGCACAAACTGACACTCGCAGCCACAAAGACCCGGGCTTCCAGCCTTCCCATTTGCATCTGGCCCATCTGTCAGCACCAAGACCTTGGCTTGGAGGCTTCCCCCCCCCCCCCCACACCCCCCAGCAGTAGCCACATGATCATGAGCTTTGTCTGGAGGATGGCGAAAGGCACCTTATCTGGTGTCCTGACCCGGGTCAAGACGAGTGGTTAAGACAGTGGTTGGAATGAGTATAAAAGTATGGGAGGTTTTTATAATGATGCCAATGCGTTTTGTATGTAATTATGAATAGTGTGTGTGTGTGTGTGTGTGTGTGTTTGTGTGTGTGTGTGTGTTTGTGTGTATTTCTTAACGTATGTCCTGTATGTTCCTTGGTTTGTTTTTAACGATATGGGTAGAATTAAAATTGAGTTTGACTGAGACATAACTCAACACATACTTGAATTATAAGCCTAGAGCATAAAACATATTTGTTTTGCCACTGCCACATGTCCTCTTGTAATTTATTTTGGACAAGACTGAAAAATGTAAGACAACAAACAACCAACCAATAAATATAATGGTAAAAAATACACGGGCAGAAGGAGACTTCAAGAACAGTCCTTTTATATACTGCCTCTATTTTTTGACGTTGTGCAGCTTTGTTCCCTCAGTCAAGTACCCTTCTCTTTGGAAAACTGTGGGTGAATTAGTAAAAGTATTCAAAAGTACACAATGACAGATTTGTTGACAAACCCATACACCTACCCAGGCGGAATCGCCAATGTGCAATCAAAGTTTTTTCTCACCCTGAATAAAAAAACTTGGTTAATTTGTGAGCATAATTAACACTTGAGTTTTCTTCTGTGTGAAGGTAACAACCTTTTACAGTGCTGTAATTTTTTCTAATCCATTCGATGAAATCTGTCCTTTTTTGGATGGTAAAATACATAAAAGATTGTTCTTATGAGATGTCACAAACCGTAAGCAATGTGTTAGATTGACAACATAGACTGTTTGTAGCCAAGTAAAAAAAGTGTATTTTGTTTATAATCAATTCTGTATATAATCAATTCATGCTATGGATATTATTGATTAGGAATAGGCTGATATGTTCAGGTCCAATTATAGGGTCTAAAACCACTGGATTGGATATTGGAAATAATAAAGGCTATAATCCAATACGATGTTGCAACCAATCTCCCCCTGAAATACACTTGTAGCATCGCAAAAACAGAAGTAGTAGTTTGGTGGTTTGAGAGTAGTAAGATTTAATTAGTAATTATTTATTTAGCAAAAAAAAATTGCATCTGTATCAGCTGATACTGTGAAATTGCAGTATCAGAACTGAAATAAAAAAAGTGGTATTGCATCACCATCCATAGTATGGATAGGCCTACATGTCTACATCCGTCTACATCCTTCTGATTGACAAACTGACCCAATACAGTAGTTGAATACACACTACTCCTACACTAGTGCCATTGATAAGCGGTGATGTGGAAGTTACTTTCAGAATGTAATATATAAATCATTACTGTTTACTTCCATTTGGAAGTCATAAGTTGAGTTTCAATATTACTGTATGAATCTGGTAACTCGTCATATTACTTATTACACTACTTTTGCGTTACTTTCACAGACATAGGCAGAAGTCTGCCTCTGACTCTTACTAATGGAAGAGCTTCACCAATAAGGAAACCCTTCAAATAGAAGGCTATTAGGTGTACAAGTAGTAGGGCCTTGACCTAGGAGCATAACATCTGATTCATGATGAAAACTCATTATGAATTTTCGAGCGGCAAACGGCAACAGGCTATCAGTCTTCTTCGCGGACGCGGATATTATACATTTTAGTCTGGTGGAGGCAATCTGTGAGCACAAATCTTTTTATTCAAGTAATTTGTAATATTACTAAGTTACTGCAAAGTAATATATTATGTTACTTTTGTAGCATGTTACCCAACACTGTTGATAATCTTGTACTGGCTCTATATGTGTATTATGCCTGTTCATAGTATATTCAACAGCACATATCTGACATCCCAAGGTCCCCGGCACTCAGGTGTATCATTGAGTGCCGGCTAATAATAAGACACACTCCCCCACACAATATACCTCAATATAATAGACTCTAATGCAGATTCCATCTTCATAGAGAAGTAATGGAGCACTGCGGCAGTGGCATGATTTCTATCTCCAAGAGCTTGGTCCTTGAAGACGCCGTCGTTCACACAGACACCAATGGAGCAGCACTGCAGCCAGCAGCACATATTTACTTAAGGACCTTGAATATTCATGCTGTGTTGTACAGTTCAGTGTAAAATGTGGCCCATGTAGGCCCAGAGCTATAAAACTATAAAGCTCCTATGATATTAATTCATAAATGTATATATATATATATATATATATATATATATATATATATATATATATATATATATATATGAATTATTATGTATAATTATTTCTATGTTATGTTTTCATTAACGTTTTTAGTAGTAATAATAATAATAATAATAATAATAATAATAATAATAATAATAATAATACATTTGATTTGTAAAACGCCTTTTGTCAGGACCCAAGGCACTTTAATTGTGGGAGAGAGAAAAAATGAAAGGCCCCTTATTTTACCACCAGTGCTCATTAGCCATTACAAGCCATTTCAAAATCTACCCTATAGTGACATCACACACGGGAGTGTCCACCCAGATAGATAGATCAGCGAGAGGGTAGATTTTGAAATGGCTTGTAATCACACCTGGCGGTAAAATAGGGCACCTTCAACATAGACATTCCACCTGTATCATTTATTCCCGCCAATCGCTTCCCTCCCACTGCTCCAACAGCTCTGATGGAGGTGGTGCTGGCCAGCCGGGACTGCCTGGTGGCGGGCGACACGTGTTCCAGCGACGAGACGTGCAGCCCGCGCCTAAGGACCCTGCGGCAGTGTGTGGCCGGCAACGGCAACATGAAGCTGGGCCCGGGGGCCAGGAGCCAGTGTGCCAATGCGGTGTCGGCCCTGCTGACCAGCCCCCTGCACGGCTGCCAGTGCAAGAGGGGCATGAAGAGGGAGAAGAACTGCCTCAGCATCTACTGGAGCTTGCATCAGTCCATCATCCACGGTCAGTGACGCAGCAGCAGCCGCCGTCTGGAGAGATGTTTTACCTTAAAGAACTCACAGAGCATAATGTGTTTTTTAAAAGAAGGGTTAGGTCCTGTCTGTCAGGGTCCATGCTCTCTAACTGTTCTATGAGACGCTGCCCGGACCGCCAGCTCCA
Source organism: Merluccius polli (assembly GCA_030340625.1). Classification (NCBI taxonomy): domain Eukaryota; kingdom Metazoa; phylum Chordata; class Actinopteri; order Gadiformes; family Merlucciidae; genus Merluccius; species Merluccius polli. The sequence continues at coordinate 43,220 of JAOPHQ010000850.1, forward strand.
ACCCACAGTAAAGTTCATATTTTATGGTCCCGCAGGGCGAAATGTACTTCAGCAGGGCATGATAAATATTATGAAAACATTACAAAACATCTTACATAAAATGCTATAAGGATAAAAAAAAAACACACAAACAGACAACAGCCACCCCCCCCACCCACCCACCCACGACCTGAAATAAGTGGATAAAGAAGACGTGCGTAACACGTTATGAGTCATTTGTGATTTTGTCTAATGATGTCAGCCTCTCTGGGTGAATGCAAATGAGTAACTTTAACATTCAACCAGGCTTAGAGGAATTAGTGGTGCTATTCATGATGGTGATTCATGATTCCCTGTGGGTCTTTTAATACATACCTGTGTTTTTCCTCTTTCAGGTCTTAACCTGGTGGAGAGCTACCCGTATGAGGCGGTGGAGAGAGATTATGACTATGTTCGACTGGCATCCATTACTGCAGGCAAGCCCATTGACTTTCATTCACTTTCATTAGCATTCATTTTATTTTGACACATTGTAGACGAGACAGCTTTTTTTTTTCAAGATTTTCTATTCTGTATTGTAGACTCGTCTGTTCCTATAAATAAATCACATTGCTTATTCGATGGCTTCTCACTTATGCGATGGTGAATGACAACGTGAGCCACGATTGTTGAACTAATAGTAAACCAACACAAACAAAAATATTCCCGTGAGCACATCACACATCAATCATTGATACACACAGTGTTGAAACTAATCCCTGGTGTGTGTGTGTGTGTGTGTGTGAGATTGGGCGAACGTGAAGTGTGCCGTTTCACACCGCTTCCAGGGGCCACAGTGGTGAGAAGAGCAGACATACAGAGGCAGCATGTTTACATTTACAAAAAGAAAATCTCCCACGCAGTAAGCTAAGTGATATCCACTAATAGCCAATTCTTCTGGTAATTTATTGCCAATAAAGGAGATAAGATTGCTTTAACCACACTGCGTCTCAGACTAGCAGCAGCAGCAGCAGCAGCAGCAGCAGCAGCAGCAGCAGCATTGAGATAAGACTCTTTGACGAGGCAGTAAAATCTCCGCAGACAAGTGTGACTCCAGCTCTCCACTTCCAATTAGGTCTTGGATAGGTGTGATGCTTATGCACTTACCACTTTTTTTTCCTTTTTTTATTACTGGGCAAACTTAATATACAAGTTCCTACATCTCTCTCTCTCTCTGGTTTCTATCACCCATACGAACAACCACAGACATGTCAGCCACTCCAACAGAACGGAATAAAGTCATCAGTATAAAAAGACAATATCGTCTGTGGCCTAGACTATGACAACGGCGTTATTTTTTCTTTCTCCACCCCTAAATGTATCCCCTCTCTCTCTCTCTCTCTCTCTCTCTCTCTCCTTCATCGCAGACTCCGAAGTTGACATGGCAACCGTGAACCGTTGCCTGGATGCGGCCAAGGCGTGCAACGTGGACGACCTGTGCCAAAAGCTGCGCACGGAATACGTGTCGGCGTGCATCAAGCCGTCTGCCAAGTCGGGCCTGTGCAACCGCTCCAAGTGCAACAAGGCCCTGCGCCGCTTCTTCGACCGCGTGCCCGGCGACTATACCCACGAGCTGCTCTTCTGCCCGTGCACGGACACGGCGTGCGCGGAGCGGCGGCGGCAGACCATCGTGCCCGGGTGCTCCTACGAGGGCGCCGACAGGCCCAGCTGTCTCACGCAGATGCGGATTTGCAAGGCGGATTATGTGTGCAGGTGAGGTGGCGGGAAAAAGTCTTAAATCCCTTGTTCTCGATTTTCCTAGCGAGGGATATTATGGTGATTCCTCAGTTAGCCAGATACAAGTTAAGCAATCTCGCACACAGGTGTAGGTTGGGTGAGGGTTACAGATTGTTCTAATATAATTCTAATTCTTAATCTCCTTTGGCTTTACGGGCCCAGTGAAATAATTTTCCTTGACAAGCCAAATCAGTAAAAAGAAAACTAAGAAAAACGTATTTTAGTCTTTTAGGCATTCGACTATTCCTCATATCATGGATTTACATAGAATTACATATTGAGTTATGGCCGGTCGGTATTATGGCCTTTTGAAACCAACCAAACATCCAATCAATCAATAGAATGGCCCTCTGTTTTACCCTGCAGCTTTCTCCCGCCATTGCTTAAAACACCCCGGAGAGCCTCTTGGAATAACACATTAAATATTTAGCACGGATAAAGGGCCAGATGGATCAGAGTTATCGCTCTCTGCTATCTCTGGTCACGACTATTATTTTTCACGGGCCCATTACATTTCGAGGCCTTTGTTAATGATCCAACACCTGGGGGGCGGGGGGGGGCGGGGGGGGGCGGGGGGGGGGGGGTTGAATTACAATACTCTCTTTCTATCACTATCCCATTAGAGTCTGCACTCCCACCCTGGGGGTGGGGTACAAAGTTGAAAATCACAATACCAATACAAGCATAACCCTTTCAACAACCTTTTGTTGGCCGACCCAGCTAACCCCGCGTCTTGCATTTTGTCTTTTCTTTCCTAGATCTCGTCTGGCACAGTTTCAGTACGACTGCCAACCCTCACAATCTTCTGCGAATGGCTGTGAGCAAAGCAACTATGGGGCATGTCTCCTCGCCTACACAGGGCTCATAGGTAGGTACGCCCGCGAGAGTGAGTGGTGAAGGGGCATTACATATGAACAAAGATAAAGAGATGTTTGTAGTGTTTGCATTTGCATGAGTCTCGGGTCAATCACACTCGGCAGCGTGTGTTGTCTATAGGGTGTTGGAGGGCCAGTAGGGGGTGCTTATCCCTCTGGCCTCTGTAAGATCCCCAATGCCCCGGGATGGAGATGGGGACTCCGTCCTGTCTAGAGCACCGTCTTTCGGATGAGACGTTAAACCGAGGTCCTGACTCCCTGTGGTCACTAAAGATCCCGTGGCACTCATCGCAAGAGTAGGGGTGCTGACCCCGGTGTCCCGGCCAAATTCCCAACCCGGCTCTTGTACCATCATGGCCACCTAATCATCCCCTGGTCTCTAATTGGTTAGTTTCATTCCTCACCTCTCCGCTGTGCCAGTGTGTGGTGAGCGTTCTGGCGCATACTGGCTGCCGTGCATCACCCAAGTGGGTGCTACACTCTGGTAGCGGATGAGGTGTCATATCTCCCCCCCCCACACACACACACACACTATGTAAGCGCTTTGAGTGACCTCCAAATAAAGCGCTATATAAATCCAATCAATTATTATTTATTATTATGGAGAAGGAGCGAGGATTGTAAGAGGATTGAAGGGTGAAACAGAGATAAGGAGTACATTGGTGAATACATGTCTTGTAAACATGCAAGCACTCTCTCAGTGCCCTGAGTCCTCCCCTCCCAACAAAATCACCCTGGCCAATCAGCTTGGAGTTTGGCTTCGTGAGATTCAGTTGCCTTGTTGTTTTGAGCCTGAAGAGCTACACAAGATTTTAAAAAGGCTACGACCACTGAATATCAATCTACATATAAAATGAAGACTAACTTCAGCCAAGTCTTACTAAGTGTTAGGAATGACGGACATTTATTTGAGCCAGAATACACCGAAGAGGAAATCTTACAGCAGAGACTGCAGTAGGCAAATGTGCAACAGCGTGTTCAGAGTCCTGCCGCTTAGGGTCTCTCATTCGAGTAATAAAGTATTGCTGGATTCAATGCATAAAGTAGAAATGCTTGTATTAGGGATGTGCGCAACTAAACGACTAGTCGATGCTGTGCTTGGTAGTCGGCACCAGAAATAATAGTTGGCTTTTTCTCTCAGAGAAAAGCATTTCTGCCGATAGCCTATATAAACCATGGAAGCACACCATGCACTCTTGATAGCATATGCATATAAGAATTAGACCATGCTTTTAATAGGCATAATTAACCAACGTTAAATAACGTGTAGTTTCCCAAAACATCTAATCATTAATTTCATAATTTAATTTAATCTGGTTCACAATTCTCAACAGCACCCGGTCATGTCAGGTGTGCTGCCATTCGCAATCAATTAGTCTTTTCATGACTTCATTTAAATACCTGTTTTAATTAGATATAGAATAATAACCATGGATGTATGAATGGTTTTAATTATATTGTGAATAATAACCATGGATGTATGAACGAGCTCATGCTCCCTTTTCACTTTTCAGCACGTGTTTATTGAAAAGTGTGATTAAGCATTTAAATAGGTTAATTATTGGGTTATCATACACCAAATATTTTTTCAGACAATTTTTGGCCTTATAGATGAAAATCTGCACAATTTTGTGTTTTCTTACTTTTAGACTAGTCGTTCACAAAACTTCTGTTTAAACGTCAGGGAAATTAGCCACTAGGAACAGCTTGTATACATGCAGAACTACCATTAGTGTACGAATATGATTAGCGAACCCAAACCACAGCAGCCTCACAAAGATTACTGTCTGATATTTATACCGTGAAGATGAGGATTTCAATGTCTGCTGCGGCTACAGAAGATGGCACAGACCAGTCCATGATACGATACAAACCCACCGGCCGACCTGGTACAATCTCTGTTATCTACTGTTGTAGACCATGGATAGATAATAATAACGCGGACAGGATTGCAAAAGGTCAGCAAATGTGTTTTATAGCACAAGAGTTCAACGCCATGTTGGACTTCCTTTTCTCTGGGGCTTTCTTTATGATACGTGCGGTGATATGCAGGCAACTAACTATGACTAATTAAATTGTGTATTGATACAAAGCTTGTAGTTTTTTATTCATTACTTTATTATTATTGAAATGCAAATACGGACATAGATATGCTTTTGTCATATGTTGGGCTCTATTACAGCTACTGTTTTACAACGCTCAAATGTGATGGCAGCCGCTTTAGTGACTCGATATCCTGTACAACCAAGCCCTCTCACCCAGATGCAAACAAGTTCCTGTGGGGCACAATGCACCATGGACATTGTAGTAAATTGACAATATTATACAACTCACGTCTGTAGTTTTTTGAGCGTTTTTGTTTGGGTTTCGAGAGCGCGGGACACTATGAGTTAATAAAAACGTGGCTGTGGCGCTTTAATGCAGCTGAGAATTCTTGAAAGGTGCCCGCCAGCGCAAATAAATGCTTGGCATTTCTATTCCTGTCTTGTATTTATTAAAGCACTCGAGATCCCACCTCCACTCCGTCAGAAAAGAGGCAAAAGCCAGAAGAAAGAAAAACAAACAGCCTATGTGACCTAAAAAATAAAGAGAAATGTCTTATTCGCAGCTAAAGGGCACATGAAGCTCCAAAGTACAGCACAACACTCTTACCAACGTAATCCAAATAATTATTTTCTCTTTTTTTCTACATGGGTCATGCACACACAAATTACAAAGACCATAAATATTTAATCATTGCAATCACTGTGAGGACAGACCTCTAATAACTCAAAGGGATGTATTAAATATTTATCAGGGACTGAGATCCGATGCTTCCTCCTGCAGGAAGTTCAGTGACCCCCAACTACGTGGACAACTCAACGTCCAGCGTGTCGCCCTGGTGCTCCTGCCCCGCCACGGGGAACCAGAGAGACGAATGCAACGGCTTCCTGGGCTACTTCTCCGACAACATCTGTCTCCGTGAGTCTCATACAGTATATCAGTCAGTATACTGTATATAAGGAATTCACCGACCGACATATTTTTTGTTTTCGTTGATTAAATCGGAGGGTTTGAGGTGAGATGGTCGAGAGGTAGTGTGAAGTGTGCTTGTTGTTATTTGAGTGATGTTGTTGATTTCGTTTTGAGTGTATGCCATGTTTCGTCTATTTTGAGTTGCACCATGAGGCAAAATCGTCTAGTAGGTGACCCTTCCTTTTACAGTCCCCTATTTACCCGGTAAATATATGAATAGAATAGAATGCCTTTTATTGTCACTATACGCATGTACAATGAGATTAAAAGCCAATAACAATAACAATGCAACAGTGAAAAAAAATATGAAATATAAAATTATACAATGGTGGTGTGTATACAATGGTGGATACAAATATGGTGAGTTATAGTATATTTTTGGGTAATTACTACTGGTAATAAGGTAAATGCAGAGGAACTACAGCTGAAATACTAAGAAAAACCTACCCATCAACTCAACTATCAACACAACTAATGACCAATAGTAATTACCCAATAATGTACTATAATTTACCATATATTTACCGGGTAAATATATGACCTGCTGATATTGTACCAACAGCCTGATTTCATTCATCCACCTCCTCCTTTTTCTTCTTCTTTCTTCAAAGAGAGACAATATTTCATTGTCATCACTCCATTGGGTCTGAGCACTCATTCAGAGCCATTTGCAAGTGTTAATTAAATTCAATCAATGAGCAATCTGTTAGGTTTTGCAATAGTAGGGCCCCGGAGCAGAGACAGAGACAACGAGAGGTGATGGTAAAAAAGGGTTTATCAAACAAGGATCAAAAACGGAGGGTATATAACTAAGGACGCTGGCGTGCAGGGAGGGCAGCAGACGGGAAGGCTGCCGACACAGGATGCCAGGAAAGGGGGACACGCGGTTGGCTGGAAACGGCGTTCGGCGGACGGCATAAGCACGCGGCACACTGGAGACCTAAGGCACGTAGAGCCCCCGGGAGAAAAACACGAAACTGTCAGATCACATAAACACACTAGAGCCGGTAGTGACCAAAAAGGTGAACGAGAAAAAACACACGATGAGTACTAACGTGACATCTGTAATAATTCGGCACTGGAGTGGAGATTGAACCGGGGTTATATAGGAGGAGTGATTGATGATGAGAGCCAGGTGTGCCTCGTTGAATGTGCCGGCAACCTTACCACGCCCACTACCTTGCACCTACACGCCAGGGGAAACGAGAAGGGACAAAACAAGCAACAACACAGAAACGCAAAACTCAAACCATGACAGTACCCCCCCCTTAACGAACGCCTCCTGGCGTTCTGCCCGGTTTGTCAGGAAAGCGTCTGTAAAAGTCTGTGATGAGGGTATTGTCCAGGATGAGGGCCCGAGAGACCCACTGACGCTCCTCCGGACCATAACCCTCCCAGTCCACCAGAAACTGGAACCCCCGGCCCCGCCGGCGGACGTCCAGTAGTTGCCGGACGGTGTAGGCCGGGTGGTTATCGATGAGCCGGGTGGGTGGTGGGGGGTCGGCCGGAGGGCTGAATGGACTGGAGGTAACAGGTTTAAGCAACGAGACATGGAAGGCTGGGTGAATCTGGAGACTGGGAGGTAACTTCAATCTTACCACATTGGGATTTATTATGTGGTCGATCTCAAACGGTCCAATGAATCTGGGGGCGAGCTTTCTGCTCTCCACCTGTAGGGGTAAGTCACGTGAGGACAACCAAACCCTTTGACCTGGCTGATAGCTGGGAGCTGGAACCCGGTGCCGGTCTGCAAGGCGCTGGTTGCGGGCTGTGGTGCGTGCAAGGGCTGCTCTAACCTCTTTCCAGACTCGGTGGGCACGCCGTAGATTCTCCCGCACCGAGGGAACCGCAACACCAGCCTCCTGTGTGGGAAATAATGGGGGTTGGAAACCGTTGGCAGACATGAATGGCGACATCCCTGTGGCGGAGCTGACCAGGGAGTTATGAGAGTACTCGATCCAGGGAAGGTGGGTGGACCAGGAAGAGGGCGTAGTAGGCCGGCAGGAGGGCGATGGGAGGCCTTACCGCGGGCGCAGACGGAGCAGGCGGCGACAAACTCCTTGGTATCAGGAGAGATAGACGGCCACCAGAAACGCTGTCGGATGAGGGCCAGGGTGCGATGGAAACCTGGATGGCATGAGATCCTTGAAGAGTGGCCCCACTGCAAGACCGCAGATCGCGCCTCCGCCGCCACGAAGAGTCTCCCTGGGGGGCATCCCTCTGGCTGCGGTTGATTCCGAAGAGCCTCCTGGACCACCTGTTCCACCTCCCACCTGGCCGCTCCGACCACACAGGCACTCGGGAGGATGGTTTCCACGACCCCCTCCTCCTCCGGAGGGGAGAACTGACGGGAGAGAGCGTCGGGCTTGGTGTTGCGGGACCCTGGACGGTAGGTGAGGGTGAACTCGAAACGGCCCAGGAACAGTGCCCACCGAGCCTGACGGGAGTTTAACCTATGGGCAGAGCGTAAATAGGACAAGTTCTTATGATCGGTCCACACGATAAATGGCTGGGAGGAGCCCTCCAGCCAGTGTCTCCATTCCTGCAACGCTAACACCACAGCCAATAGCTCTCTGTTGCCAACATCATAGTTACGTTCAGCTGGAGACAGTCGGCGGGAGAAGAACGCACATGGATGGAGCTTTTGGGTGTCCGGGGACCGTTGTGACAGTACTCCTCCGACTCCCGTGTCGGAGGCGTCCACCTCCACCACAAACTGGAGCGACGGATCCGAGTGAGCGAGAACAGGGGCAGATGAAAAAAGAAGCTTCAACTTGTTAAATGCTGCCTGGGCAGCAGAAGACCACACGAAGGGAACCTTGGTCGAGGTGAGCTGGGTAAGTGGAGCGGCTACCAGGCTATAGTCTCTTATGAATCTGCGGTAGAAATTAGCGAACCCGAGGAACCGCTGGAGCTGCTTGCGAGTGGATGGGGCTGGCCACTCCACCACCGCTTGGATCTTCTTGGGATCCGTCATAAGTTGCCCCTTTTCTATGACGAATCCCAAGAACTCCACGGACGAAACGTGGAACGCGCACTTCTCTGCCTTGACATATAATCGGTTCTCCAGGAGTCGCTGGAGAACCAGCCGAACATGCTGAATATGTTCGGCCAGGTCGCGTGAAAATATCAAAATGTCGTCGAGGTAAACAAACACAAACAGATTGAGCATGTCGCGGAGAACATCGTTGACGAGGGTTTGGAAAACCGCGGGAGCGTTAGTGAGTCCGAACGGCATGACTCTGTATTTGAACTGACCAAGTGGAGTGTTGAAAGCGGTCTTCCACTCGTCGCCCTCGCGGATGCGCACCAAATGATAGGCGTTACGGAGATCTAATTTAGTAAAGATCGCCGACTGGTGCTCGAACCCAAACGCCGAATCGAGAAGAGGAAGGGGGTATTTATTCTTTATTGTGATGTTATTGAGGCCCCGGTAGTCTACGCACGGCCGCAGGCTCTTATCTTTCTTGGACACGAAAAAGAAACCTGCGGCCGTGGAGGATGAAGAGGGAAGGATGAGGCCTGCTGCCAGTGATTCATTAATGTATTTAGTCATACTTTCCTTCTCGGGCTTAGACAGGTTATACAGTCGACTACTGGGGAGCGTGGACCCCGGAATGATCTCGATAGCGCAGTCGTACGGGCGGTGAGGAGGTAAGGTTAACGCCCGGTCCTTACTGAACACTGCTTGCAAATCATGGTAGTCGGAGGGGACGGTAGAGAGGTCAATAGTTTCAACAGGAATGGGAGAGGAGACTGGATTACTGGGAGTGGCGGAGTGCAGGCAATGTGAATGGCAAAAAATACTCCAGTTGGAGATCGTGCAGTTAGCCCAGTTAATGAGTGGGTTATGTAATTTTAACCAGGGGAGACCGAGGACCAAAGGAGTGGACGGGGACGGAATAACAAATAGCGTGATTATCTCGTGATGGTTACCGGAGAGCCGCAGTGAAAATGGCTGAGTACGGTGTGTAACCTGAGCCAGCAATCTGCCGTCTAACGCAAAAACGTCCTTGGCTTCAGGTAGCGTCTCTAGGGGTAGACCTAGCTGAGAGGAGAGATTTGAGTCAATAAAGTTATCGTCTGCACCAGAGTCAATCAAAACTTGAACGGTGGCAGTCTCCTGCTGCCAGGTTAGCGTACCTCGTTGCGTGAGCCTGGTAGCTGAATCCTTGGAGGTGGTGGTGTGGCTCATCAGCGCCCTCCCAGCCGCTGATGAGCCTGGTCTTTTGGCGTGGACGGGCAGGTGGCGAGACGGTGTCCGGCCTGACCACAGTAGATGCAGAGACCAAGACGAAGCCGGCGTTGCCGCTCGGACGGCGTGAGACGCATGCGTCCGAGCTGCATGGGCTCACCCAGGTTGTCTGACGTAGCAGGGCTGGAGCTGGCTGTTGGGTCGACCGGTGTGAAGTCCTCCGCGGCAGCTCCGGAGCGAAGGTTCTAAGCCCTGTAGCAACCCCGATATTGGTCTAGATTATGTTATTTATAAGTTATTTATTATGTTGAATTTATGAGTTGTGTTATTGGACCATGACAAGATGTCTGCCTGGGCTAAAGATCTCAGTAAGTTGTAATATTGTGACCCAACCCCTGCAATTGATATTCAATTTTATTTTATTTTTCATTTAGTTTATATTTATCATTATGATTTGAATGCTCTGACTCATGATAGGTGCCATTGATTGCCATTAAATTGTTTCTGTTGTTATTTGTGTCCCCCATTAACCTGCACCTGGCATCCTCCTGTCAAAGCAACACTTTGACTTGTTAAGCAGTTGTGACAGTTTGTGTTTTTCACATGAGTGAGTTTCTGTGTGTGTGTGTGTGTGTGTGTGTGTCTGGGTGGGTATTTGTCTATGTGTGTGAGTGTGTGTAAATTGTGAGTGTGCGTGTGTGTGTGTCTTTGTCTTCTGTGTCTCTGGTGAAGTAAATATGTGTGTCTCACTGCTTCCTCTGCATCCTGGCATTGCTCTGTCATAGTGAAAAGCTGACTGCTTGTGACCCATTTTCCTCGGGAGTCAATACTAGTGCGTGTGTGAGTGTGTGTGTGTGTGTGTGTGTGTGCGCGTGTGTGTGTGTTGGGCGACTGCCGCTGCTCCCTCTCTGAGCTTGTGAGTGGGGTGCCAGGCAGCAGGTGCAGTGTCAGAGGCCTGAAGAGAATACTTAGTAATCCATTTCTCCAACCCAGCTAACGCGAGGGAAAACACGTCTATGTTGTGTCGCATTGAAAAGGCCACCATCTCGTTTCACTGCAACAAATGACGAGGAGTCAAGTCAGTTTTATTTGTATGGCCCTTAATCGCCGTTACAGTCGCAAAGGGCTTCACAGGCCATATATTGAAACCCCCTAACGCTAGACCCCCAAAGGGCAAGAAAAAACCCACTAATTATCAGGAACTGAGGAGCAGAAGGCAAGCACCTTAGTTATTTTTCAGTCTCAGGACGAATTTCGAATTAGGGCCGCTCCGCCGCCTTTTTTTGGATTCTCGAGATAATTGTGAGCTAACGTAGTTGCGTGGGGTAGCTTCGTTTAATGGTAGATATAGGTCTGGTTTTAACCAGGTTCCCACAATATCCGTCTTATTTTTAACAATTAGATCCTGGACCAAGAGCGCTTTAGTTGAAAACGATCTGATATTCATGAATCCAATTTTGAACTCTTTTGACATATTAAAGTTAGAGGGAGTTGGGTTACCACTCAGCTCTCAGGAAGGATAAGTAAGGTAATTACTTGACATTTTTGCAGATTTGCGGTTTCCTTCGCCTGTGGGGTTTACACCTCGAGACAGTATGGGCCACAACGCCAATAGGTGTAGGTGTAATTACTGTACTATAAACCCCCAGTTGGCAGTCGGCGTGTGACCAATATTAAAACATGGAGGCGCCTCAGTGTCAGCATTACATGCTACATCACCCAGGCTAACCGGCTTATTTATCCCATCCAGTGTTGTAGACTCTGCAGCACTGTCTAGTATGTTGCTAGCAGGTTCGCGAATTGCCTGCATCCCAGTGTGCTGTAAGGCTAAGATATCTATCTGTGTTTTCTGACATAATTCAGGCCAAACCCAGTAGGGTGAAGGCCGTCTCTCATCAGCACACCAGGGCGGCCCCACAGTAAGGGTCAGTTTCTACAAAACCTAGGCCCAACTCTTCACTATTTCTACCAAAACGATCATGATTACTCCTGACAGGTAGAACGGGGGCATTTCCGAATTACACACATCACACAGCATAAATATGTTGCTTTTTGTGACGTCTGATTGTCTCATCCTAGCATCGTTGGTGTCGAATTTCAATGCTGTCAAAACTAGTGTCAAAACGAGGAGGGTCAATGTCAGTGGCCAAGGCAGTATCAGATGTTTTCGGGGACATTATGATCCTGTAAAAATTTACAAAAATAAGATGCGTATACTGTAGTAGGTTTAACAAGAAACATGATACAGAAAATGATTCAATGAAATATGTTACATTTGTTAATGTAATTCCAGTTGTCGAACACAATTTGTGGGCCTTTAACCAACTTTTTAAAAAAAAGGAACAATTGTGATTCACTCTGTTCTGTGAACCTTTTCTTCATGTTCACACTGAGCCGTCAGTGGAAGGAATGTGATTACATTACAATAAGTAACATACATAAATACCCTATCCCCTGATTTCACTTTGTCTCGATCCACAGAGAATGCCCTCCTGGCATTTGGAAGTGCATTGGACCTGAATCAGCCAGCTCTCAACCAATCGAGCGCGTCCATTCCCAGCCAGCGGAGCAGAGAGAGGCAGAGTACCACTTACCCTCCTGAAACCATGCAGGACATACTGGACACAATCATACCCACACAGGTAATGTTTTGTTTCTTATACTTATACTCTGTATATACTTTTTTTTTTTCTCTCCTTCAAGGCTAAACTTCTCTTCACTCTTAGAGTGAAGCCGTCGTCTGTATAATAACCATAATGTTTGTTTGTGTACCTTCTGCTACTTCTTCAGGCCATCGACGATGAACAGCTACAAGGTCATTCCATCCTACCACCTGACAGCCTCCCAAACTTGTATTCTTCTTCTTCTTCTTCTACTTCTGCTTCTTCTTCTTCTTTGTCTCTGAGCCCAATGCCTTGGGCTGCCTCCAGCGGTCTTCTTCTCCTGTTTCCTCATCTGGTTTGTTATGGACTCTGAAACCGCCAGAGCCTTGGTTGCTAAAGATCCTTGCCAACGATATAGGGGGAAGAAGCAGATGGGAGAGCAAGGAGAGGACCCTCTGGCCTGCCTCTCTCTCTCTCTCTCGCTCTCTCTCTCTCTCTCTAATTTATGTACAGCGTATATGTTTGTTTTTTGGTCTCTGTTCTACCTGTCAATATCACCCTCTCAGCAATCCCAAGGCACTACAGTGTGCAAGAGACAAAGAGGGAGAGAGAGAGAGAGTGGGAGAGGGAGGTTGGTCTGTACATTTGTACATTGCTACTGCATTCAAGTAAAGCCAAAAGAGGTGAAGGACTCGACTACAACTAACCCAGCGCCAAGCTTCTCAACCAACATATAATTTCTTTTTTCTTGACAGCTGATATCCAAGTCGGAGTGTGTATGTGTGTGTGTGTGTGTGTGTGGGTGTGTGTGTGTGTGTGTGTGTTCACGTGTGTTTATCGCTTGACTTTGAACAACCGTGTGTTACCTGTGTGAAGACCTGTATAATCAAAACAAAGCTCTTGCCAGAAAATAGTGTAATAGAAGACAAAAAAGCGGCTTGGCGTTAAATTACATTTGCCTCTTGTTAGTCCTTTCTCGCCGTGGAGTAATTGAAGAAACTGGAGGGACGCCACTTGAGTACACTGCCCCGCAACTACAACTGATTAAGGGGTCAATACTGAAATAGTGGTCGGGATTGAGAGACAATTGAGTAGCGCGACCGCTGCACACACTGTGGGTCGAAGGCCACAAGACACTACAGACGTTCATGGACACTTTGTTGCAGATCCCTAGAAGACGGACTCAGACGGTTATTGGCCCTTTTTCCTCAAAGCTCACAGGCCCTCTTTCTCGGCCGAGGCTCTGTGTTCAGAACAAACACTAATCCATGGGCATCATTGAATGGGTGTTATGACAAAAAAAACTAAAAACACTACCCCTCGACCTGTATTATCTGGATTTTCTCTTGTGTTTATTTCGAGGAGGAGAAGATGCCGTTTTTGTCGTGTTTTTTAATCTTATTGTGTAAGTGGACATGAAGTTAGAAGGACCTGGGATTTACAGTATGTGCCATATAGGACAAGCTTCACGTGACTTGCCAAGCGAGGGGGGGGGAACAGCATGCAGCTGGTCCATGATGACAGTGCTGAAGGAAGCACCATTATCTGTTGGCTGTGGTTGTGAAATTACGAATTGCAAAAAAAAAAAAAAAATGGTTCTGCAAATAAAGGTTTTAAGATCACGATGGCTTTACATTAACTTCCTTTGACCTCAGCAGCAATCACGTTCTCCAGCAGCTCCACTCAATCACTCTCTGATCTATTTGAAGGAGTTGGACTATACCGCTTGTAAGTGTGGTTTCACAAAGTTGATCTATTCTGAATATACATCTAGACTATCTAGATACAGTCAGCAGAGGTAATAGTGCACACCAACTGGGTTTTTCTATCAAATCTACCTAAATACTGTTAAGAATTGACATGACTTGATGGTTTGCATCAATCAATAAAGATTAAATGATACAAATACATTACTAATTACATTATTAAAACAACAGAAGTAAAAAGGCTTCAGTACAGGCCCTTACAAAATGTAAGGTAAAAAATGGAAAAGGAAAAAAAAAAAACGAATTTAAGAGGAATTTATAAGAAAAAGATATATCTGTCAATATAGCCTATGTTTGCTTTCTTTAACCTCGCTTCGAACTCAAGTTGGTCATGTACATCTGGATGCAATTAACTCCTCAAATAAGCAAAGGAAGAGAACACCTCCCACTTGGAGTCGTGTATGAAAAAATCAGCCTAATGCATATGAATGCTCTTGTCTTTTAAATAATTGAACAGAATGTTGCCTTGGAGAGGCGCTGTGATGAGAAAATAAACAAGGTGTCGACACCCAAGAGGGTGAGGGGGGGGGGGGGGGGGGGGGGGGGGGGGGTGGACTCCCAATAAAATTCTACTTCCGAACGTGGGAGACAAACAGGAGCGTAAAGCGTTGGCTACCTTGATACCATCCTGGATGCCATATGTTGTTTCCACCGAGTTGGCACAGAAAGGGTCTCAAGGGTACTGCTCTTGAAATCTCTTTGGAGGGTTGGATTTTCAAAATAAAGGACCACAGGGAGAACCAGTGCTTCCTACACTTAACATAATGATAATAGAAAAGGCAGGGGTGGTGAATGTTAATGGTTAGCATACTGTATGCCCATGTGTCTTACCTACCAGTCTTTCCGGGGGGTAGTTGTCTCTTTTCCGATCCATTGAGGTTCAACCAAATTAAATTCCACGTCCTCAAGCAACATGGAGGGGAAACAAAGTTAAGCGTGATATAATTGAGATTTTAACAACATCAAATCACGCAATGTATATAGTGTGCTTGGGATGTAGGCAAAAAACAAAACAAAAAAATTGAAGACTTAGCAGCTTAGCAGGAACCCAACTGTTGACACTGCTGAAAACGTCTTTTGATAGCAAATAGTTTTTGATGAAAATGTCGGATCCATCCTTTCCAAAACCTAAGCTCTACTACCTTGTACATCCAATCCAATGTTATAGCTCTGCTATCAATCTAAACTATGTTAAATGGCAAAATACTGAAGACATTCATTGCAATGTGGGTTAGCAATGACATTTGTTATTATGCTCTATTTACAGCAAAATGTTACTTGCCATAACGTTTGGGAATAAATTCAAAGGTGCAAAATGGAGTGAGCAAATATGTGGCTGTTACTTCTATCCACTTTGACTGCTTTTGAATTCGCTTGAGATGAGCTTCAGTGCTGAGCAAGAAAAGGCCTTTTCTTGGCGTCAGAAACGGTTCAGCATAAGAGTTGGTTTATCTGATCCACAAAATAACATATTTACATTGAGGAAAACATTTCCTTTGAAATTGAAGGCTTACAAAACAACAGTGTGTCTCAGAGTAATACCTCATTGTTACTTTTATTGTCCTCTTATTTCCTGTTTAGAAACCTGGTGTAGAAAAAAACCTGCAAACGTTGAAAGGTATTTCAACCGTTGAAGAGAGACAACTCTTTAAACCCTTTGAATATAAACATATAAAAACACTGTATAGTATCCAATATCTGTATAAGAGAAATTGTTAAAAAGAAGACTTCGCCTTGCACATTCAGAGTGGATTTGACGGATAATTTCACCTGGAGTAGGTGTTACAACATCTACCTTGTACTCTGTCATGGAAAAGACATATTTTTCATGGTGGTGTCAAGGTGCTTAAATATTTACCACAGAAAACAGCAGGGACTTGCTTTCCTCAGCTTTCCGGTCTGTGATAGGTTATGAGATAGAGATGGTTAAAAAATGTTTGGGGTGTATATTCGAATCGAGAGGGGCCCGCCACATAGTTGTAGGTTGTCAACGGCTGATGGATAGAAAAACACTATGCCATTCAAAGGGAATCTACTACATAAGAGAGTAGAGCCATGTTATATCTTGGTCTGTGTTTGTCTTTCTAGCTTTGCCTCAAGGACCTTCTTGTTTTATTTCACTCTGACCCAATACATCTCTCTCCTCTACTTCAATTCTTGCCGACAATGACTCTCCGACTCGAAGAAGCGATCGATACACAACGATTGAGTGTGCGCCTCATCCTCTTTTCCACATGATCAGAAGTTTATACAACTCATGCTTTGCTATTCAAGGCCATTTCAACGTTTTCATTTCTCCAATATCCTCCAAAACTAATTTTTGCAAGGTAAATTAGAATTGATTTTTCCTCCAATTAATCAGTGGTACAAACAAACAAAGAGCATGGACATATGACACGGGTCCACTCATGACTCATGTTTTTGTTCCTTTCTTGTACTCAGAGGAATGACAACATCGCCATGATTGATTTAAAAACCACAACCATGAAAGTGTGATTAATGTGAACTGATTTCCTTTCCTCATACAGTGTTATAAAATGTATGAGAAAACTATGGCCTTACCTGATTGTGGTAGGTGAGGTACTGTGGTCGTCACATCAGTCTTACATCATTTACTCATTTGTGATGCATGGGAGCATCGCCTTAAATATCAAATATAGAACGTGGGTGGATTTATTCGGGAAGTCATACTGAGATGCCGTTTTTGGGGGGGAGGAGACATCATTTTTTGGTATGTGGTAATGTACTTATTGACAAGCGTGAAGCGTGATTGGACTCTATCATGCCAAGACATTGAGGCAAGATGCACATTTACATGAGCCTGTGCTTCGGTCTGTGAGACCACGGCTTGTTTAATCCCTAGAATGAGATTTGTTATTATTCTGCATGGTGTTTAATTAGTTCAACTGTGCTAATAATATTTCTGAAGGGCATATTTGTTTTTATTACTCCCAACACTTGTTGTCCCGCTCTTGTTCACTATACTCTCGAGGAGACGAGTAGTATCAACCAGTGGGTGAACAGGAGGAAATGGGCAATTTGGAAATGAGGCGGATAAGCTGATTCAGTGTCATTAAAGGTGACTGACCTTCTGACTTGCTTTATGTAACAAATAAACCATTATTAGACCAGTATTGGAAGATCTTGTATGACGGGGTGGTGATGCAGCCGAGGTACATTATTTTCAAATAACAGGACAGCCTGGAGTGGTTTATTTTGATTATACCAACAATGATTAGATATTAGTTGCTTTCATCTATAACGTTATTGCTTTTTTATCAACTTAATCAGCTGAAATTAAAATATTCTTCTGTAGTGCTGTTGAGCATATTGTTTTTGCGTTGCCGTGGAAAGATCTGGTCGATAGTTGTATTTGACTGCTGTTTTTAATGTTGGATTTGTAGCACATTGGTTTGAAAGGGGGTTAAAAGGCAGGTGGTGTCCCCGTCACTGAAAAGTAATGCACACCCGTGTAACGTTTATGACCAATCAGCATCAGGCTGTGGTATAAAATGTGTTATTGGGACAGTGAGGACAGCGGCGGTTGACGAGAACATCTCCAGATCCAGCGAGCGGAGTCAGGGCTATTGGAATGCAGCCCAGCTCTGCCGGCTTGTGCTCTTTTCCCCATTGTTTCTGATACCACTTCATTTTCTCTCAGACAGTAGTGGAGGCTATACCACCAGTGGTATAGTGGTAATGACTTAGAACAGTCATTTGCGTCTTTTCCAAAGCATTGCTAGAGTGTATGCATTTATTAGCACTTCAGCATGTGCATGCCAGCTAACTGCTCATTTGAATCGATATTCGTTATGGTATCATCATAAAGAATATGCTTCAAAGTAGACATGTACAATTATAGGCATTGTAAATCCATTCTTATGAAAACTAGGTGTCCATTTATGTTTTTTTGTGTCTGCATTTGCCCATGTGTTTGTGAAAGAGTGTTTATAATTGATCACCATGGCATGATGAATGCAGCGCTGAACCGTAAAGGGAATTTACAAAAGAGTATGTACTGTTCCAAGGTATTTCCATCAATCACAACACAATGTTTAGCTATGCTTTACTATACTATCTATACATCTATTATATCTTTATTCTTACTTTATTATTTGTATTCTTATTTTTAATTCTCTCATATCTTCATTGTCACCATGTAGCTGCAGTCAAAAGGTTTGGCTGCATGTAAGAATTTCACTCGCTCCTTTATACTTTGTGTAAATTTGTGATGTGACAATAAAGTTTAATCTGAGTCAATCACCCGCCTCGGTTACATTTCCGGGGCGGGATGTATTTTCATGAAATTAAAAAATACCTTGGACACAGTCCTACATTTCTGGAACCGGCTATTCAAACTTTGGCTACCTTAAAATACAGAAGTATTGGAGCATTTAACATAATAGTGCAAGCCACTTGTCTTGTCTTGAGAGACTACTCTGTGTATAATTTCTGCTTGCCTGGCGATCAGTTCCCCACAGCTGCTCTGGGGCAGACGCCACTGTGTCCCCAGAGCAAGAGAGGGCTGCTGTGGGCGATCAGCTGGAGATGTCCATGAGCTGGCCCAGCCCTCGCTGTGTCTCTCTGGCCCCCAACTAAATGCTAACCTCAGAGGCCCAACATCTGAGGCCAAGGGTCCCTTGGGGGAGATGACCGAGCTGCCTAGACCCTCAACTTGCAATTTTGCCTGCAGGGGCCTTTTTTTTTGTTAAAGCAACTGTTCAAGCAACTACTCTCAATTTTCCTGGGACGCTATTTCACGGTGTGTTAGTTAACATTTTGACACTGTGGGCATCCAGACTCTAACAGCAAGTTGTAATTCATGGCTTACGCATTTTTATTACGGCGCAGATATGATACAGCAGTGCATGGTGAAGAGTGTGTCCTCACTTCAATGTAATGGATATAGGAGATATGATTGCCCTTCTAACAATACAATTACATTTACTTTATATGTATGTATGTATGTGTATTTATTTACTCTTTATTTTGCTTTGTATTCTTTATCGTTCAGCTGAACACAGCTTAAAAAATAAACTAAATGATGAAATGGTGACATTAATGCACTGTACTAGAGAATAATTGGGATGTCAACTGGCTAATGGGCATGATACGTGACCTTAATTCAAGGTACACAAGTACAAGGTGATACTCACTAGTGTGAGGAGGAATCAATACATGTCTCAAATAGGCGCATCGTACCATTATTGGCTCATAAAACCTTGCCATATTGCTTTAACCTCTCGTTGGAGCTGCTAAATCATTGTGATGCTTGATCTTGACTGAGGTTATGTTAGGCCGCACAGCCACAACACTGCTAATCATCTCATGTTGGCTCAGGAACAGGGTGACCCGGGTCCAAATGAATGGTTTAATTATATTCACCTGAAGATATATGAAGGTTAAGAAGGCCCTGTTGTGCTTTATAATCAACATGGTAGCCAATTGCCTTTGCAGCAAAGCTAAATTATGGGTAATGTTGAACTAATTTACTCTGTGTTGTCGCATTGCTCTATTGATAGGAATTCAATGCGTCACTTTCTTGGTACATTTCAATGTCCATAGACCTTTCAACGACAAGGTAGAAGCAAAGCACTGTTTTGGCCTTGAATCCACAATGCACAATTGTGCATTACAAAAGACACCACACACACAAATGCAAGGGGAATTGTCCATGTGATACGATGCGTTGATGTCAAATGGTTTCACTAGCAGTAATTTCTTCTGTGTGTTCATGGTCTATTGATAAACAGGGATTTCTGGAGGCAACAGGCTGTTGTGCTGTTGGTTTCTGGAGATGTCAGGTCTCATCTGATACCAGCCATGCCCTCACCCGGTGTAGTCGTAGCAGAAGAAAAAAATGCTGCAGATTGGAGCAAGCAGCAGTTTTGCCTGGAGCTAAGTCTCCGGTTGAGTAAGGATATGGATACAGGGTTGGCATGTTTGCTTCCTTCCTATCTTTCTCGCAGACATCTACCAAAGGCTGGCAAGCATTTCCACTGGTTGGTTTCCAACTGTAAGCTACCTTAGCACCTGCTCAGAAGCAACATATCACCTCCTCCATCCGACCCTGCCAGAGGCAGAGAGGTAAGACAGATGTGCCTGTTTTTCGGGCCAAAGTGTCAGAAAACATATATGAGGTATAAAACATTCATAGTGGAGAAACCCTCGCTTTCACTTAGGGCTACAGCCAATCTTTCACAAACTCATTTGATTACCTTCTTTTTAGCATTCACACATATATCAGGAAAAGGCAAGGTATATAATGGGGAACAAAACAACTGTTGGTCTGTGGGTGATTTGTTCAAATGACATGCCACATTGACTGAACATTAGGTTAAGACTAGACTGCCCCCTATTGCTTTTGGAATAGGTTTCAGGCCTTTAACATCTTAAAAACATAACTAATACTGTATTTTAAAATCCTACCAGTAATTACATGACTTATGCATATGCATAGATATCATTACATATGTTATTACATATTATTAAATAAAAAAAACACATTAATTACTATCAATGTTCCTATAGTGCTCTGAACCAAACCCACAAAACGCATTGTGGCTTTGTCCTAAAATATCTCTTCTCAACATACACACACACACACACACAAACACACACACACACACACACACACACAAACACACACACACACACACACACACACACACAACACGTGTGTTGTATTGAAGGCTGTTAAAGAGTAGAGTAGATTGTACAGATTAGGATCCTATGTTGCGGTTCAGTACCTTGCTAATGGGCACTTAGCAGAGGCGGTGGGTATACTGTAGATGTAACCCGAGCCCTCTGGAATAGGACTACACACTCACTGTTGGACATGGGGATTTGAACCAATGACCTTGCCATCCTTTCCCCCCAATTTTTTGCTTTTGATATACAGATCAAAAAGTTTTAAGTTCTATGCAAATGAAGGAGGAATGTCACCAGAAAATGGCAAATGTCACCTAAATGCGGAGATATGAAAGATAGACAAACCTAGACAAGAAAAATCTCCTCTGCTTGCTGTGTTTATATAGTCGATTCTGAATCTGAAACTCCCCCCCCCCCCCCCCCCCCCTCAGCCTTATTAGTGTTGCCTCACCGCCTCAAGGCCGCTTGGCCAGGAAATATGTCACCTATCCGCGTCATTATGTCTCCATTTCTCTGGCGCTCAGAGAGACAATGTGCCAGAGCCACACACCCATTGCCCCTGTTCACACTCAGCCCACAGGAGACCAAGAGCTCACACCGCTGGGTGAGAAACCCAGGCTCACTGATTCCCTTATTGTTGCTCATTAACCCCAGAGTGACCTAGGTCACTCTGTTGCAACCTACACCTACAATACACACTAAATGAATCATTTGTGTTTTATTATTTCGTTACGAGGCGTCACATCACTAAGGCTATGCAGGTCATGTGACATCGCGTATGGAAATGGTGTGATGAGAGAAAGGATGTACATCACGCTAAATAAACAAGGCAATCCCAAAAGTCAAAAAAGATGAGATACACAAAAGATTGGTGTGCTGGTCTACTGCTTTAGTTGTCGTTAGTGTCAATGTCAGTAGCTCCATCCCATAATGAATACCCTCATCAAAAAGGTTGTGTTGTTCCAAAAACAACTCCCATCAAACACCGGGGCAGAGTTAAGGTGGGATGTAGCCGAACACAGCCCAACAAGAGGCCGATTGCTGCAGCTTGAAGAGATTGAAAACCACCCGTGACCCATTCATGCTCATGCACTCATGACGTCCCTCTTTTCCAATTGTACATATGATCGGAGAACCAGTGTAGACGTAACGTGTCAGACGTGTTTGAAATTCCGGTACGGTGTTCAATCCAAGAATATTCATTCATATCATATAGTTTGGGTTTGGTTGTAGGGTTAGGGTTAGGTCTTATGGTATGGTTTTTGGGTTAGGGTTTCATTTTAGGGTTATGTTTTAGGGTTTGGTGTTAGTTTTCCTGGACGGTACCCTGTGGCCCACAGTCCCAGGATGGGTCCCCAAGGTCCCCAGGCTGAGCATCCTACGTACAGGTGATATATAATTAACGTTTATGTCTCCTGGTTGTTGTTTTTTTAGCTCCAAGTCAGCCTCCTAGTGTTTTTCCCCATACTGTTAATGGACCTCATCTATCATATCTGCATGCTGCCTGCCTCAACCTGACAGTTTGTTTTTTTTCAAATGTTTTCCATATTCCATAATGATTGGATGGTAATATAACTGCCCCACATTTTACCCCTCGTCCTCCATGTTTTAAATGATTTCCATTTAAGGCACAACATGCTAAAGCAAACGCAACATGCCTCTTATAATCAGATGCCCATTCAGGTGGTGGCCTTCACAAACACATTCATGAAGGGAAACAACACGGTACTTTACTGCCTATACCTGATATGACCTTGGCAGAATATTGCCAATTACCTAACCAGATGCGATACTTATGTGTGTAATTGTTGTCCTCACCGTATATCATTAGACTCAGCATTTAGTTTGTGGCATACAGCTGCAGACAGTGGAGAACAGTAAGTGCCTCGCATTGTTTCTTTGTCATTTATCTGATATATATATATATATATATATATATATATATATATATATATATATATATATATATATATATATATATATATAACTGGTTTATCATGATATTTCGACCCTCAAATATTACCTGTGTGCCCTAGTTTTTTAATGTGAAACAAAATACCTAATTTGCCATGACAACCTAACTAGTTGTTATTACAATAAACAGTCATGAGTGTATCATTAAAAACTGTCCCAACCAACAACAAAAAACTAACCCAAAAAAAAGAGAAAATGATTGATAGGTAGCCTACCAGAATATTTGCAGAGCAAGACATTTCAGAGCGAGACATTTCCGTAGACAATATCAACAAAAACATTTGTTAAAAAGTTTAGCAATGGCTAGGCCTATAGGCCACCTTTGGACTCATTAAGAAGGAAATTGTGATCTATTAACAAACTCTGTTTTCAGCCTTGCAATGGGGGTTGTTGTCTTCACTCGACTCTTATTGTGAACCCACCCACCTTTTGCTTCATCTTCCTTCTCTTGCATGTTCTGTGTGGACCAGTCACTTTGTAGTGTTGTAGTGTTGCAGTGTTGTAGTGTTGTAGTGTTGCTGTTGGGGGCGCCGGGGGGGGGGGGGGGGGGGGCGGGGGTTGTTCATCATCAAAGGGAGAGATAGCCAGATTGCCAACCTCTCTTTTTGATGATATTGTCCTTTTGTCAAATGCTATGTTAGATAAAGGTGTCATTGACTACATACAACACAAAAACACAATAGCAGGTCATCTTTACCACATTTCTGTTGGAGAGATCACGGAGAAAGTCATCAGTGGATGTATAACCTTATTGGGATAGCTACATGTATTTTTGTCAGGTTCTGTTGGTCTCAATGTAGGCCACACAAAGCCAAAGCAATGAGGTAAAAACAGGGAAGTGATTCTCAGTCTGCCTTGGGCTAGTATAGCTAATGTTTGGCTGAGAAAGGCTGACACAATAAGTTACAGATTGCGCTTGTAGGTGAAGTGGTTCCTATAAACACCGTTTCCATCCTGCATTCCTCACTTTGTATGAAGCTATACATGTTAAAGACGTGTTAAAGACATGTGAACAATTTGCACATTGACATAATTATACCTCAAATACGTGCAAATCAGAGTCAAAATGAGAGCATTGAAGATTTTTTTTGTTTGTGCAATCTGTTTCTTTGTGTTTGGGCTATAATTTCTAACAGCTCTAATCTCTTATAAACTGTAATTGCCAGATCGGACCATCAACTCACATAGTGACAGGCCTAAAAAAGTAAAACAGCTTATTGTATGTATTGTAGGTATGCAAGTATGTACTGTTAGTTACGAGTGTACGTATGTGTGCGTGTATGCAGGGAGTGATTCATTTAATGCTCAATAGTACACTGTGCATCATGTGATGTTGACCCTGTTGCATTACAAAAGCAATTATGTCACACGTGGGCATTGTAAGTAGAGAGTCTCCTCAGGGAGTCTTGGAGAAGAGAAGGCTTTGAGAATTGAATGGCCGTTGCCTGATGTGCAGCTGTAGCCAGGTAGGCTACTTGTCATAGACATTAACACCTATTTCACAGCTTAGCTTAGGCCACTCCCCTGCACTTGAAGAGTACACATTTTAACATTACAATAAAGTGGCCAGCGCAGCAGTTTGCAACGGTGCAAATTAAAATATCAATTGTGCACACCTTCTTCCTTCATCTTCTTCTTCCCACACTTCTTGTCACGACCCCTCTTCTGTTGTAGTGTTGAGCACAAGGTCACTCCGGTTGGCAGAGAGGACGCTGTGGTGTTATTAATTTCTAGTGTTGCCGTTCCCTGGGCTTGAAGGCGGGCCTGCAAGAGCACATGCCTTTCCCCCCCCCCCCCCCACACACTAAAACTTAATGGCTCTTTTGGTTCCCTCCTAAGATCCAAATCAGTTATTTGCAGGTCCAACTGTGGCTGCTCCACCAAAGACAACCACCCGACCATCCTCCTGAAAGATGCATGCAGAGACGTCGGACGTGACTCTGACACATTTTAATGAAGGTAACCTTCCATTAACATCGTGGCTGTCGGGTCGACCAATGCAACAGGTTGTGCTCATGGGGTCCAACACTTATGATTCTGTTGCTGTGACAACTGGATGGGTAGCATGTAGCTAGTTGGGACGGCTGTAAAAGTGCTGAGTATTTAGGTGCACAGAATGGTTGGCGACGCTGATACTCGCTTTCTGCTCCACTTTCTGATGTGACTTGATCGTAACTTCATTTAACACCAACAATCAAACATTTTCATGTTTAAAATTGATAAGAAGCCTGTTCTGTTTATTCCATAAAGCAATACATTGTATGCATTTATAATAATATAATAGTGGGGTAATAGTACAGATGTTTTTGTTCTGGCAATGTGTCTATTGGCATTCTCACATGAACATGTTTAATGGTTGACTGCAAATGAATTGGCAATCTGCAATAAAGTCATGCTCCTTGTTACATATGTAGTGTTCAGTTAGTGAATTATTATAAAGGATTTTGTCCGTAGTTGTGAAAAGAAAGAAACAAGAAACAACATTGTCTCTCGGTTAAACCTTGGTTGGTCATGCTGCCTACATTATTTAGATGATTTCATGATCTATATCATGAATAATTGAGTTGTGTTGATATCATACCAAGCTGGGCTACAGGTGTGCTCTAGTATTATGATTAATGTTTTACAGTAAGTAGCAATGTGTGCTTTGTGCAATGACCTCTTTGACCACTTACTATATCTTTATGATCTCACATTAACTTTCTTTTGATCTCTCTCGGCTTCCGTAGCTACATTTAAGATGTCCATACACATATATTCACAAAGGATATTATTGCATATAGGCTACGTCAATAAAAAGCCCAGATAACTGATTTTAAAGATGCATAGACTACACTTTATACTTACTTAAATGTTGGTAGATGTATATGCCCATAGGTCTTCATTACAACCAAATATGAGGTTTTATTCCTTTTTTTATGGAATGGAAAACACACTTTTTGTTGACCTAACAACCAGCTGACCAATTACACGTCGTGCATTTGACTTTATCTGATGTATAGCGGCATAAAAATTATGTGTGTTCCTCATTTTAAAATTGAAAATACTAGCTGGCGGCTGTATTTATAGACACGGTGCCTTTTCAGCCCCGTCTCTGCGTTTAAAGGACTCTGCTGCCACCCAGTGTCAGAGGAAGGAATATCTCACTGCACACGGCTCGCTTTTATTATTATTATTATTTTATAAGTGTATTATTTATTTATTTACGCCGCTTGGCTAACAGAGCGGCCAGCGAGTTGTCTTTTCGTTCTAGTTTTATTGTTCTCCTTATCGGGTCCGCTGTTCCCAGTCCATTAAAGTGAGCCGGCACGGTTTGGGCCCCCATAGAGAAACACGTGCAGACCAGTAATGACGTCACACTCGGAGGGTCCTGGGACCGGCTCCGCTGGGAGGCGCGCCGCCGCCATATGAGAGCAAAACACACACACACACACACACACACACACACACACACACACACACACACACACACACACACACTTAAAGAGGCACACATGACTCAGGACTGCAGAAATACACTTCATTTGTTGTTGTTTTTAGGTATGGCTTTGTGAAGGACATTTTCCTCACTTTCCTGTTCCGTAGCCATTGGACTTTATTTCATCATTAGGCGATAAAACAGTTCGGTTTTGCGGGTTTAATAGGTTTAATAGGCTTCATAGGTTTCATAGGCATTATAGGTTAAATATGCTTCATAGGTTTCATAGGTTTTATAGGCTTCATAGGTTTTATATGCTTCATAGGTTTTATAGGCTTCATAGGTTTTATATGCTTCATAGGTTTTATATGCTTCATAGGTTTTATAGGCTTCATAGGTTTAATAGGCTTCATAGGTTTTATAGGCTTCATAGGTTTTCTTCATAGGTTTTATATGCTTCATAGGTTTTATATGCTTCATAGGTTTTATAGGCTTCATAGGTTTAATAGGCTTCATAGGTTTAATAGGTTTTATAGGCTTCATAGGTTTTATAGGTTTTATAGGCTTCATAGGTTTTATAGGTTTTATAGGCTTCATAGTTTTGTAGGCTTCATAGGTTTAATAGGTTTTATAGGCTTCATAGGTTTAATAGGTTTTATAGGCTTCATAGGTTTAATAGGTTTTATAGGCTTCATAGGTTTAATAGGTTTTATAGGCTTCATAGGTTGTATAGGTTTTATAGGCTTCGGTGTAATAGGCTTCATAGGTTTTATAGGCTTCATAGTTTTGCAGGCTTCATAGGTTTTATAGGTTTAATAGTCTTCATAGGTTTAATAGTCTCCATAGGCTTAATAGGTTGAATAGTCCTCATAGTCTTAATAAGTGTAATAGTCCTCATAGGCACAAGGACCCAGCAGATGCAGTCTGGTGTCACACCCTTTCTTCCGCCCCACCCCCACCCATGTGCTGCTGCTGCTGCCGGGGGAGACACTGCTGGGTTACCTCTACCAGTGTGTGTATGCGACTGTGTGTGTGTGTGTGTGTGTGTGTGTGTGTGTTTTCTGTGTGTGTGTGTGTGTGTGTGTGTGTGTGTGTGAGAGAGAGAGAGAGAGAGAGAGAGAGAGAGAGAGAGAGAGAGAGAGAAGGGGGAGAGACAGGAAGACAGAAGTGAATGCAAGAAGTGCTGCTGACTGAGCACTATGATGGGGATGACCTGGGGAAAGTAACACAACCCTGAGTGAGAACCATGGAAGACACAAAGGTCCTCCATTTTGTGCCATGTGGTAAGTTTCACATAGGTGGGCTGTGTGTGTGTGTGTGTGTGTGTGTGTGGGGGGGGGGGGGGGGGGGGGGGGTGGCTGCTGGTGCAACCTGAGCCGCCTTGTGCCCAACATGTGGGGCTCACGCTGCCGCTTCCCTCCTCGCCGGTCTTTCGCTTCCTCTTTCTTCCGCTTTCACTCTCCCCTCCCTGTCTCCTTGTGCTTCATGTAAGACCTAACTGTTAACCGTTGAAATGCTGTGTGTGTGTGTGTGTGTGTGTGTGTGTGTGTGTGTGTGTGTGTGTGTGTGTGTGTGTGTGTGTGTGTATGTGTGTGTTCTCTCCACTTTCGCTCTCCCCTCCCTGTCTCCTTAAATGCTTAATGTAAGACCTACTGTTAACAGTGTGTGTGTGTGGTTGTGTGTGTGTGTGTGTGTGTTCTCCACTTTCACTCTCCCCTCCCTGTTTCCTTATGCTTATGTAGGAGGACCTACTGTTAACAGTTGAAATGCTGTGTGTGTGTGTGTGTGTGTTTGTGTGTGTGTGTGCGTGCGTGTGTGTGTTGTCCACTTTCGCTCTCCCCTCCCTGTATCCTTATGCTTAATGTAAGACCTACTGTTAACAGTTGAAATGCTATGTGTGTGTGTGTGTGTGTGTGTGTGTGTGTGTGGTTTAGTGTTTGTGTGTATGTGTGTGTGTGTGTGTGTGTGTGTGTGTATGTGTGTTCTCTCCACTTTCACTCTCTCCTGTCTCCTTATACTTAATGTAAGACCTGCTGTTAACAGCTGAAATACTGTGTGTGTGTGTGTGTGTGTGTGTGTGTGTGTGTGTGTGTGTGTGTGTGTGTGTGGTTCTCACGGTGTCTTTTAAAGTGTTATTATAACATGCACTACACTGTCGTTCACCTCTCTGTGTTCATGAATGTGAGTTTGCTCTCTCGGTGATGTGTCCATGTGTGCGGCGTTGCGGTGGACATAATGTGATGTTAGATGAGTTCCCCAAATTGAAAAACAGTAGCCCATTACTAAGATCCATAATTGCCAGGAAAGCAGGAAGCTCATGAGCAAATAGCGTGGGCCAATATTTACAATATCTATAAATGGGGCCTCTTGTGTGGTATTGGAAAGCATCAGCAGCCATATCCTAAATAATTCACAGAATAAACTGCTTACCTATGAACGTGTTCCAAGTCAACAATGTGAAATGGTATTGCAGGCTAAACTGTACGGCTTCTGTAAGAAAAACCCCAACCATAAGACCATCTGGAACTTCAAACGGTTTAAAACCGAATGTGAATATGATTTGCATTGGCAAGGGGGATGTTTTATGCTGCGAAAAAGCCCAGAAAGTCCTTTGTTTTACAACACCGCACCTGATGTGTTGCGGCCTCCCCACAGAGCATATTGTTCACACGGATTCACTGCTGCCGCCTGAAGGTTATGTTATTTTGCCACTCTTAACAGAAAACAGAAAACATTCGTAAACACTTTCGCACACGGTCGTGTTTGTACAAAAATAGAAGCAGCTATCCTCTTGGTATACATACTTATATACCTGCTAATTATACCAAATGACTGCTGCACACAAAATAGACTTTTTTTTCCCCCTTTCTTTCTTGGAAGCAACCGTACTGAACTTGGCTGCGGTTCGAAGGATAGTTGGATTCAGGAAGGTACCACAAAGCAGACGGACCTGGTGTATTTCATAGCGGTTAACGGGTTAAACATAGACGTTTTTTTCAGGCGGAGGATTAAGAAGATTATCCCTGGGAGGAATGTTCAATATTCTTAAATGGCTCAAAAATACCAGCTTTCCCCTTTTTTGTGTTTGTTTGTGTGTGTGTGTTGGGTTTGAACTCAGAGGTTGGCATTGCACGTCACATTGTTGCCATCCCTAAATTGGAGCATTTGATAAACATAACTACTTATCTCATGCTCCACATTAAAAAAAAAAAACTCAAATTGAACGCACTTAAATACTATAATTGAATAAGCTGTATCATTTAAAGCCCTTTTCGGTGTCTTCACAGAGGATTACAACCATGTGCCGTGGCAGGAATGCTGCCATGGAGATGGAAGTACTTTCATGTCTAAAAAAGAGCAACCACCCCAACATGTTGCCCCTGAAAGCCTCCACTCGCCTCCTTTGTCTGACTTTGGTCCAGCGGTCATATCCACCGAATAAAAACACATTGTACTATGTACTGTAGATTCGGATCTTGGTCCTTCAGGTGTTGAAGTGGAATGAGCCGTGCTTCCTGTTTCCTGTGTATGCCGTTCGGTGACGATAGTGAATGCGTGCGGGCGTTGTGTCTTTTCGCGCAGTGCACACATGCTGAGGTCGCCCGCCGCCGCCGCCACCGCCACCGCCACACATGACCGCTGTGTGTTCCCTTTTCCCTTGATGGAAATTATTGAGTGGCTGTCTCGATAATATGAGTTGATATCGATGTGTAAATATTGACTTGGGTGTATACGGTGATTTCAAATCGTCTTGGATTCCCCCCCCCCCCCCCCCGCCGAAAAACAGCCAACAGAGCAACACAGCTATAGCCCTTTTGGCAAACAACAAGAAAGGAGGAGTTCATGAATGATGCACACTGTTTTTCGAGCTTTTTTATCACCTTTTATCCTTGGAAGAACAGGGATCGTGTTGGGTTTGCACCATCCACAAGGACGTTCCCACAGCGCTGCCGGCAAAGTTAGCCCTGGGCTGAGATGACTCAACGCTCGTATTGAAACCGTCCAAGTGTTTGTCTATTAATGTGGTACACGCATTAATAGACAAACACACACACAGTGGCTTTGATTATGATTTGAAGACACAAACATCCTTACTCAAATCACATGGAACGAGTTAGCCTGCGCCACGCTTTTCTAAATGGTTGTTCCTTATAGACAGTACTGGAGGCTAGAGGTCTATTTTGAGCGCTGGGTTTAATGTCTGTTGCCATGGCTAGAAGGGAAGGCTTTGGCTTCACCTTCTACCGCTGTCCATCAGAGAGGAAGTCGGACAGGAAATGACCACAGGGAAAACTGTTGGAAGGACTATTCGGCGCCTAATAGACGGTGTACTGGTTCTATCTTGTCCCTTATCTGCTGCCTGCGTCACTCAAAATCTAAATTCATTGATTCACAATTGCCGTCCACAGTTGCTGATACAGTTTTATAAACACATTTGACCTTAGTAAATCCTTATTCCGACATACAGACGAATGGGGACACTTGATTAGACTTCACTATACTTATTCATATAATATTATTATATATTATAAAACTATAATATTTTGCATTAGGACTCTGTCTATGTGAAAGAGCAATTCCACATTTGCAGCTTTATGAAGCCTGAAGGACAGATTGCAGATGGAAATGGAAATGCTGGATGTGCCAGGTGGAGGGAAACCATCATACAGTCAGAGGTGGGCAGGGGTGTAGCTGCATGTATTCGGCATCAGTACTTCTGGCTGACAGCCCATTAATGGGTGAGGGTGTGGTGGCACTCCTTGACTGGGAAGTGTGCTGGAGATTTAAATCATTAAAATAGCAAGCCTTCCTGACTTCCTCCATTTCGTTGGAGATTCATGAGCGATTGCTTCACACCACCGAAGAGCCACTAGCATGGCTCAATGTTTTATGGTTAACGCCGATGGCCTATGTGAAATCTCCCTCACACACCTGGATGCAAAAACAACCGGTAGCACAAGTTCTGCCCTCCCCTAACCCTACCACTCTCACACACACAAACAAACACACACACACACACACACTACACACGCCAGGCCCTGCACCAGGATAAAATGACTATGAGGGGGCTGTTAAAACCATGCAATAGCCTCAGAAAGGCCATATCACATAAGGATACTGTTTCAAAATCAAAGAATACATTTATTAATCAGAGCACACACATAAAAACATACCACTAGCAGAGCGCTAAATATTTTTTAAAGATACATACAGCTTAAACCGAGGGGGCGAAAAATACAACTGAGCCCTAAGCCCCCCTTAAGACCCCTCGTGGCGCCGGGCCTGATACACGGTCCCTGTGCAGAGGGCATGGGAATGCTCTATCTAATCTGTTGTTGTAAGATACAGCCCGGTGCAGGGATGCACCAGGGCCGTATCAGGCACCCCAGGCAAGGATAGGGCTCATCCCTACAGCCGTGGTAGGTTCCCAGGGTCGGCGGAGAAAGAAAGAGAGGGAGATACCTTACCGCATACACAAATATCACACACAGGAGGCCCGTTTACTTTGTAACGGAGCAGTAGATAGAGTTTTGCGGGATTTTCATTTTCAGGTAGCCAGATCACAGCCTCTGTGTCCAGTATCCCTGTGTGTTCAAGGTCCAGTATTTTGCATTCCAGTGGTCTATATATCTACAAAAAAATCATATTAGTGTTCCATAAAAGGAGACTATGTTGTCCTGTTTGAAACAATAACACACAGCAGTTGTGACACATTTGTAATATTTCTCTGAGAAAAAAAAAATAGTAATAAAATATTTATTCATTGGCCATTTGAATGACTGTTCTGGGCCAGTATAATTCTTTTTTGTAGTCAAGCTTACTAGGATCTTCTTTTCTCGCTGATCTGTCGTTCTGACATTCAAAAGATGTAATTTCCATAAAGTTTCTTATGAAAGTGTTTGCCATGCATTTCTCATGCATCTGTCACCAATATGTAAGCGCTTCAGCATTCAAGTACAACCACTGTATACTCAATCTGGTGCGAAATCAGTCACACACACACACACACACACACACACAACACACTCAAAACCATAAGGACCACTGACTATCATGTGCACCTCTATTAGACATGTATGACATTTGTATGTATCTTGAGTACATACTCTTACATGTACACAGTGCAAAAATAACAAAAATCACATTTTGCACACCACGGTTAAACGGTGTGTTTACTAGGTCAAATGTCTGGACTGAGGTGATGACTGCATTTCAAGGGAAATTGGAATTAATGTTTTATTCATGGCTTCAAGTGTCATGACGTATGGATTCTTCTCTTCTCCCCACAGGAGACCCATCAGCAGCGAAGTCCAAAAATGGCTACGCTTTCCAAGAGATGGGTACGTAGTCGCCACAATCTCTCGCTCTTTGGACTCGTTTTGATCACCATCTCCATGTTCCCGCCGGCATATCTCTGTTCTCGACACCCCAAGGGAGTTGCAATGTGATGTGTCTTAACCGTGGATGTCTTATCCATAGCAACAACAAAAACACGTTTCTTTCTCTCTCTTTCTTTTCTGGAGCAAAAGCCAGAACAAACTGAAACCTTTGATATCTAATAATAAGGGACTACATTTATACAGGGTTTATTCTTCATTATTTGGTCTTTTGCTATTTTGTTATTTAGAGGACATTCATATCCAAAGCGAATTTGAGATACGGTATTTAAAATACAGGTCATCAATGAGCAGGGAGGGGTCCGGCATCACCTTCAAGTCATGCCTACTGGTAGACTGCGGACACTGGGGGTTTGAACCCAGAAACTTTCGGCCCTGGAGTCCCAACACCCTCACTAATCGGAGCACAATTATCGCATCACATTCCCCTGTTCCTACTCACACACCCCCACATACATGAGATCGTGAAAACATCAATGTGCAGACTTCTACATTTCATGAAAACGTAGTGCCATATGCGCTAACTAATTAAAGTAAGACAAGTGAGACAAGGAAATACAAACGCAGCGGGGTGGCGGGGGAAGGTGGAGCGCCTGGAAGTACATTTGGTTCGCACTTGTTGGTTCCCGTTGAAAAGTGGAACATTGAATCACGCTAATGCCTGCCCACACACTAATTACTCATTTTATGTGCTTCAGAGCACACGTTTGCAGGTGTACTGAGGTTAATTAGCAGCTAGGTAACGAGCTAGGTGATCTATGAGCATAATGAGAAAAGACATATTAAAATATTTTTACTGCAGAGCGGAGACGCTTTCATTTTACTGCCCTATTTTGTTTATAAAGGCAGTTAAATTATCTCTCCGTTTCACCTGATAACGGCTATCTCTGCAATGTTTATTCTCACTGCGATGAAGGAATTTACTAGGGCCTTCTTTTGTTTATATTGGTGAGGCATTTCTCACTTTTTTTACATATTTTTCCCTCAACTCATCCTTCCTTACTTTCTGACCACATTCTTACTCTATCACATCGCAATTCTTACATCCCTATTTCCCTATTTATTCTCTCTCTCTCTCTCTCTCTCTCTCTCTCACAGCCAGTATTTGTGTTTTTCTTGCTGTGTGCTTTTTACCAGACTGGCGGACCGGAGGCGGTACAGATTCGACAGTATAGATAGATCTAGAAACCTGGCCCAGCGAAGCAACTTAACCTTGAGATAATGAGTGTGGATTATCACACGATGGCTCAATTATGTTGTGCCACCCTTTCTTTTTTGGTCTAAAATCCATTGTTGGGATGGCAGGCGCAACGGACCAAATCAACCTTGAAATAACAACCCTAATTATTGCCATTTGTTAACCCTCTACAGTTGATTAAAATGCACATTAAAGTGTCTGGGTTAGTGAATGTGAGCTCTCGCCACCACCTACATCTGAACACTGATTGGACAGAGATGCATGGGCCTTGTGATGGACAATTAGGGCTCGTTAATGAGGTGTATGACTTACCTACTGTGTGTGTTGGCTCTCATCTGGATGCCCCTCCCCCCCCCCCCCCACCGCCCCCTTCACAGAGCTGCACAACGGGGACGCGGATTATGAGACCATAAAGGACCAGGACTTCCAGACTACTGTTTCAGGTGTGTGTGTGTGTGTGTGCGTGTGTGTGTGTATCCCTTTTTGGCCAAAACCTGAATGTATTGGTAAATGATGCATTAACCATTTATCAGATGATTCTGCTCTATTATAAAGCGCATTACAACATCTTCTGTATAATTATAGTCTGGGTGGTTTTTTCTTCTTCTTCATCCATTAACTGTGGTTTACTCGTGACTTCAAACACCTGTTGCGGTGTCCATTTGCAGATCCCGATGCACCAGGATATGGGCTTCTGAACACAACCCGTAAAGTAAGATGTTATCTTCTTAATGTTGTGCCGTGACAGTTTGTAGTAATATGTGTTAGGTTTACATTTACATTGAGGGCATTTAGCAGACCCTTTTGTCCAAAGCGACTTACAATAACTACATTTGTCAGTAGAACGTAAAACAACAATACATTACTGTTGGTACAGCAAGGATTTCAATAGAACAAGAAACCCTTCAGGTTAATGCTTCAATTTATTTATTTATTTTATTCAAAAAGAAAATCTATCCCAATTGACATGGATATAGATGATATAGATTATGCACATGAGATTACATTACATTCAAAACATTTGACCCCATAACACTACATCCAGATGATTTAATTCATTCATTCTTTTTTTTGTGGTCTTCCCCTCCCAGTATGTGAAGTCAATGAACTTCCAAGAGGAGGTGCGTGCTCACAAGGACATTGACGACTTCCTGTCCAAGGCCAGCATCGTGCTGGACGAGAACGCCACCACACTGGACGACGTCCTCAAGCACATGCTGACACGCCTGGTGGAGGAGGGCGGCGAGGCCTGCGACGTGGACGAAGTCATGGACTCCCTGTTCACCGACGCCGGCGGGAAGGAAGCCAACGGTAGGCGTGGGGGGGGATAGAAAATAAAACTATGGTAGCCTGTGGTGGCAGTTAATGGCTACTCGGGCATATCCCGATATATGTTATTTAATATCTCGCATATCACGATATTACCGTATCCAAAATCTAAGATGATATCTAGTGTCATATCACGATAGCAATATAATATCGATATATTGCCCAGCCCTAGCTTCTTGTATGCGCAAGTATGCTTTGTGCCTGAGCACCACTGTTTTTAGTACTCACAGTGTCCAAATAATAATAATAACAGTCATCCTTGTCTTGGACCCTGCAGTGCATCTCCTGTCTGAGACCATCCAGGGAGTCACAGCTACCCCCACGGGAATCCACTACCAGCAGTCCTGGCTCTGTATTCTGTACGTCCCTCAACAGAAATATCAATGGCTGTTAATATATGCATTGCATACGCAAGGCTTTAGCATATTTTGTATTTTTTCATCATTTGTATTTGTGCGACTTGGGCCTTGGTCCCATGATTACCGTACTACTCGCAGCAGAACTCACCTGCTGCCATAGCAACACTTTCACCTCAACCGCACCACTTCCTGTATGCTCTCATAACTACAACCTCCAGTACACTGATTGTCAGAGTAGGCAAATCCTCTCACATGTCATGTTCTGCCGATAAGGGGCTCGAGAAAGCCCAATTCCGTGACAAAAAAATAAATAAAATATTTCATGATTCACAGTTTTCTATCATCTCTACCGAGCTCCCATCGTCATACATTCATTTGTAGTATGTGATTGAACAACCCTATACACAGCCACCACATCTCTCATAGTAACACACTGGCTTCGTCTAATTCCTGTATTTCTCGGACTCCTTCAGCACCAACGTTAAGAGCCTCCAGAGACGCCATGTCTGCATCACACGTCTGGAGAGACCCCAGAACTGGGGGGTGAACTGCTGCGAGGCACGCTACGTGGTGCTCATCCTGGCTCCTCACAGAACGGTAAGGACAGCCCCCTCTCCCCCCCGGGATAGAGAGCCTAAGTCCACCCCCCCCCCCATATATATGGTAGTCAACGGCGAGAGACACTACGAAACACACATGCATCACGTTAACGTTAGCTTCAGCGGCTCTGGGTAGCTTGGAGAGAGAATACATTACTACTTTTGGGTGTGTAGACCGTCTTTCCAATACTCTATCTAAAACGTATTTTCACATCTTATATATCTCATCACATCTCACAGTCTTATACTTCAACAGTTTTATGACAAACTGTGACTTTCTTGACTGGCAAAATGATCTTTTATCACATTGACACATCATATGTGTATTTCATGGCACAATTCAAACGGGATCAAAACAAATATTTCTCTCTCACCGTTGACCAACTGTACATAATGTTTTCCGAATAAGGTCCCATGGGGGTCCCGGTCCACCGGAAGGGGAGGGACATGGGCTCTCTGTACTCAACTGTTAAGGACTTGTAAATTTACTGCTAGGGCACATGATGTGGCGCGGTGTCAGAATACAGCAGCAGAGGATTATGCTGATGTCTTGTTAATGGACTCTATTGCTGTAATGGGTTCAGCAGGTGTCATGTACTCAGAGCTGTGGGCATGTTGTCAACAGCTGTGTGTTCACATTTACATTAAGTCATTTTAGCAGATGCTTTTATACAAAGCGACAGATATTGACACGTAACATACACATAACATAATAATAATAATAATAATAATAATACCGTTTAATTTTCTTTCTTTTTTTTACCTAGAAAAGTACAAAGACGGCCATAGAGCTGGGACGAACGTTCGCCACCTTGTTGTCGGACATCTCCTTCCGACAGAAGCTCCTGGAGACCAAGACCACGGAGGAGTTCAAGCAGGAGCTGGTGCGCCACCGGCAGCAGCTCTCCGCTGGCAGCAACAAGGCCGTCGTGGAGGAAATAGACAACGCCGACCCCCGTAAAGGGAAGCAGCTGGAGGTAAACGATGCGTTCGGGGAAAGACGAGCTACGCTTTACACAGTTAGGAAGTGATAAGCCGACTTTGATCAACTTGTTGCGGCGGAGGAGATTTATCTTTAAACGGAGAATACAATCACTATCACTTTTCACTTGACAACAACATGGACCGTGGACAAGTGAGAGTAAAAGCGTGTCTTGGGATTGGGAATATATGCGTTTGGCTATCGGTCCCAGCCGTTTAAAGTCAAACAAGTAACACAGCTATCAACCGAATCGGTCACAGCTATTAAAAACCTGTGAATCAGTTGTCTCTTTATTCACATTGACCGGTGGAATTACTCTAACCCAACCCAAACAGACTCAAATCCTGAGTGACCATTAATCCTGTCCCGTTCTTCCCAGTTCACAGATTTCCTAAAACCCGGCAAGGGTGTGTATGACGACCTCCGCAGAAGACTCCCTCTCTACCCCTCAGACTTCAGCGACGGTACGGCTTGTCGACCGCTCTAAAGAGCCCAGGTTGAAACAAGGTCTTTGCTATGAGGCAACACAAAAGAGAAATACAATCATATTAATGGAGCAAAGCATTCGCAGTGGCAATTTAGCCGGAGGGGGGATCGCTGTATTTTTTCACTCGCCTCAAATATTATAGGACTCAAGTCTATTTTGGACACAAAGATTTGAAAACATTATACAATTTGGGCTTTAAACGAATAATAGTTTCAAGGAAAAAATAAACTAACTCTAACTCTGATCGATCTGTCCAGGTATCGTGGGGCCTGACCGCTCGTTACTGAAGTACACCACCACGGCCATCTTCCTCTACATCGCCATTCTGCTGCCGGCCATCGCCTTCGGCTCACTAAACGATGAGAGCACCAGAGGGGAAATAAGTATGAGATGGATATTCTGCAGTATCGTCATCATTACTCCAAAAACACTCAACCATACCAAATTCCTCAAAATGTAATCCAATTTAGACAAACGTTGATCCATGGTCCTTCTGAGTAAGCCTCAGCAAAGAACTTTACCAATACCTCCTTTAGAAAGGCTTCGACCGATGCTAAAAAAACACCATCTGTGTAAACAGCATAGATGGTAAAACCAAACTGAAACTACTCTAAACCCATTCTGACATCCGTGTTGTGCAGACGTCCAGAAGACCATCGTTGGCCAGAGCATCGGTGGGGTGATCTACGCTCTGTTTGCTGGCTCGCCGCTGGTCATCCCACTGACCACCGCGCCCCTCGCCATCTTCATTAGTGGTATGTAGTAGGGCTGAACAATTAATCCAAATATGATTCAAATCGCAATATGGCCAAGTGCAGTATCCAAATCGCAGAAGTCCCAATTCTTCAGATGTAAGAAAACATGATTGTGTGGTACAGACCCTAACAAATGTCACATCATGATTTTAATAGTTTTGTGTTGTGAAATTAATATTATGATGCGAAAATGATAATTCCCACCAATAGTCAAACATATCGCATGTGTGTGTTCATCTGTGTGTGTGTCTGTGTGTGTTTATTTTGTATGTGTGTGGGTGTGTGTTTGTATGTGTGTGTGTTCATCTGTATGTTTGTGTGTTTGCATATGTGTGTGTGTGTGTGTGTGTGTGTGTGTGTGTGTGTGTGTTTTCCCCGGCATATTGTTGCCCTACAGTGATTAGGGGGATCTGTGACGACTATGACATCG
Source organism: Merluccius polli (assembly GCA_030340625.1). Taxonomy (NCBI): domain Eukaryota; kingdom Metazoa; phylum Chordata; class Actinopteri; order Gadiformes; family Merlucciidae; genus Merluccius; species Merluccius polli. The sequence continues at coordinate 82,009 of JAOPHQ010000850.1, forward strand.
ACTTTGATGCCTTCTACGCGTGCATCGGCTTATGGAACAGTTTGTTCCTCATCCTCGGAGGCTTGTTCAACGTAAGCCTGCTAATGAAGCTCTTCAAACGGTGAGCAGATGACACAGGGCTCTTTCAGCATCTTATTGTTATTGTGGCACGCGCGCCACAGCGCTCTACCTCTAACACTGGGAAAAACAGGATGTATTTATGAAAATATTTTTTGTCAGGAACAAAAGTTTGCTGTTTGATTAAACATTGTCGATCTCGTTGCGTTGGTCTTTGTCTCTCCAGCTCTACGGAAGAAGTCATCGCATTGTTCATCTCCATCGCCTTTGTGGGCGACGCGGTGAAAGGAACCATCAAAAGTGAGTCCGACCACGCTAGCGATTCACACCCGACAACGTTCTGCGTTCAACTGCAGACGAGCCGTCCTGCTGCGCTAGAGCGCCGCATAATAGATAACGTGTCTAATATACCGTGTGTAAAACAAACTGCAGAGCGATTTATTTTCCATGTTCATGTTGCAAAGCAAATCTCCCATAGCTTTTGCGGTATTCTTTAGAGGAAAAGCCAGCGAGCATGCAGTCAAACAAGAGCCTGTGGGTGGAAGTGTGTGTGTGTGTGGGGGCGGGTAGGGATTGACATCCTTGTAATGTTAACATTGTTTAGTGGAGTCTCTGTGGAGTGTGTGGTTGATAGCTGGTTTACAGCCTCACCTGAGTCAGACTGATTGGACTCTGGGGCTGGGTGGGGCTGCACACCTGTGGTGCAGAGTAATCATGGCACCCAGGATAAACCAGCTATCACCACACACTCAGAGCCTCTGTCATGGCAGCATGTTACATCTGCTCGGTGTATACCATCTCCAATAAATGCATCCTTAAATCATCTACCTGTGTCCTGTCCTGAAGGGCCCCAGCAAAAGCCACTAAGGTGGGCAAGGAGTGTGGCAGGAGTCAATTGCCGCAGACTCGTATTCCTCCCTCTGGTCCTCACGGGGGTTTCCTCCATGACAGTAGCACACACTGAGCATGTGGTTGATTCCTTTGTAGCTTTCTTATTTTTTTCTATTAAGCCAGAGTGTGTGTGTGTGTGTGTGTGTGTATAAATATATACAGTATATATATATATATATATATATATACACACACACACACAACCACTGAACTAAAAACAGCACTGTGCTTCCAGGAACTGTACATGACAACGTGAGCAGCATTAAGTGAGGTTTGCTAGTACATATATTGTCTTATCTGGTACTTATAGCCATTATTTATTGAGGCCCACGATAGGTTGCAGGCTTTTTCGTCTGTCCCTCACACAGTTAATGACTGTAACAGTAGGTAATTGTATTCCGTTAAGTTCATAATCATTCTTTCGCTCTCCTTTAGCCCTTCGCTCTCCTTTAGCCTCTATCTCAACTCCCTTTCCGCTGTCCTCCCAATGCTTCTCTCCAGTTTTCAACTACTTTTACCACGGGCCCACTCTGGCCACCACCAACACCACCCTGGTCCTGCAGCAGATCAAGGAGCTCCTGGAGAACGCCCAAAAGAACCAGTCCAGTCCCGCCCGGATGAACGCCAGCGGGCTGCAGATGCCGGCGGAGGAGGAGGGCCACGTCACGGTGTTCCTGCCCGACTCCCTGGTGCTGTGTACCAGGGAGAGGCCCATCCTGTGTCTCCTCCTCATGCTGGGGACTTTGTGGCTGGGCTATGCCCTCTACCTCATCAAGAGGAGGTGAGTGCTGGAACACATACCAAGACTGCAGAGACACAGGAGGGAGGGAGGGAGGGAGGGGGGATTTTAATCATCAGCCCCACACCTGATTTATTTGTGTCGGTTTTATCGTCGTCATGACCACAGGCAAATACTTCCCCGTTGCTGCTGCTTTATTGTCTGATGGTTGGATAGGCCGAGCAATGTGAGGCTAGCAGGAGTTCTCGAGGAGACGGTGATCTCTCTGAAAGGGGAGAGAGATAGCGATAGCGAAAGAGCTTTTTCTTAAAGGAAAATGTGTCTCCAAAGCCAAATACCCATCATTACCAAAAAGCTTTCATCTCTGAAAAACAGGGCAAAGTAAAATTCCTCTCACTAATTTATATATTTATGTGTGTGTGTATATATATATATATATATATATATATATATATATATATATGAAGAGCTCTTTTCCAAAACGCAATAAATCCATTTGGACAGTTTTCAGGAAAATACATTTGTTTACCTAGACCCACACATGTTTTGGATAGAAATGGCATCTTGCAGTACATTTTAAACAAGGAAATATAGTGATTTGACATGAAATGTTGATGGAGCAGTGAATAGGTTCAGTGCACAGCAAAATGGCATAATAAACGCATTTTTTTTAAATTTGGTGTTTAATGCGTTTTGGAAAAAGAGCTCTTCATATATATATATATATATATATATATGTGTGTGTGTATATAAGAGAACATCATTCACATGTCTCCCTTTTGTTTCCTTCCCCACAGTCCATATCTGAATGGTAAAATACGAGAGGTGGTGTCTGATTGCGCTCTCCCCATCTCCGTGGTGATAGTGTCTTTCATCGGCTCCTACCTATTCCTTGACATCCAGCGTGAGTGCAATACATGTCTTTTGAATGAAAAGAAGAAAAATAAATCCATAAGACGCAATTACACTCAAGATACTTGCACACCGAAACCGGCAGCAATAGCACACATAATAAACCACCGGGAATTAAGACTCTTTGAAATGATCATGCTCCTCGTTTTTTTCCCCGCGTCTCGGCTCATTCCCTTGTTTCTCTGCATTCAGTTCCCGTGTTCCACGTCTACGACCGGCCAATTTTCAACTTTGCCCCGTTCGACAAGCTCACGGGGATGAACACGCTCAGCGCCGTCGGCCTCGGCTTCCTCCTCGCCCTCCTCATCTTCATCGACCAGAACATCGTCATCTCCCTCACGCACGTGCCGGAGCACAAGTAAGACGCTGACGCTAACCGTTGTTGTGTGCAACATGTTGTGTGCATGTGCTATTGGAACAATACGAGTAGGCAGTCTCACTCTCAGTTTGCAATGGATACCAAATGTACAACTTCACGTCTATTGTCCAAACACTTCACGTTCGTAATTTACACACTTCACGTTCATAAGATTACATTTATCAACTTTATTCAGCACAGATGGGCAATGTGGGTGTCCCAGCAGCAGAAGTACAGGACAATAAGGAAAAAGTATATGCAAATGACTACAAAGAATATAATAGAAACAGTGTATCTCTTCACACGTAGTAAATCAACAAAACGTCTGCTGCATGTTGGCTTTGTTTCACATGGAAAGCATTTCTCTCTTTGTTATTGATAGTAGACTGAACAGGGAGAGGGGGGGACTAAATACCAAGCTGGTACACAGTGAGGGCACCAGTCACCAGGAGCGGTTGAGGCTGATGAGTTTGAATGGTTGCGGTTGTGCCAACAGGCTGCTGAAAGGAACAGCGTTCCACTGGGACCTGGTGCTCACTGGCCTCATCAACATCCTTATGTCCTGCCTGGGGTTGCCATGGATGCACGCCGCCTTCCCCCACTCGTCTCTGCACGCCCGCCAGCTGGCCACGGTGGAGCAGCACGTGGAGAACGGACACCTGTACACGACGTAGGTTCAGTGGATGAATAAATAAAAGGTTGTAATGATTGGATGGTTGAATATACAAATGTATAATTAAGCAGGGACACACTCTTGTTTGGAGAAATGTAATGCAGCAGTTATACGAAGTTGAGAAACCATTTGAATTGGGTTGAACGAACATACCAGTGGGGGGAGCGTACAAATGTTTTTTTAATGCATTGTTATTGTTTTGTTGATCCACCACTTCGCCTCAGAAAATCATGGCCACGCAATATTTTTTGAATCCACCTCATTACACATTTCTCTTTCACTGCATGTGTCAGGGTTATTCAAGTGTTTTTTTTCCCCCACAGACAATAACAACAATAAACCTCAACCTAGACTCACAAGTCAGTCTCTTCGCAAACGCTTCTGTCAACTAGAGACTGAGGACAATCTTCCAGGTTTTCTAAAACTGGGTGGAAACAATAAGAGTGAAAAAAAACCCTGCATTGCAGAAACAATAAAAAGTCTTTAGGGCAATCCTTCATATTGGGGCCGTGACATGCAGAAGTGGCGTGTGCTTGTAGAGACTGTTGTACCAGTAAATCTGGTACAACACACACACACACACACAGCAGATTTTGCACCAATCTTGTGGACTGAGCACACATTTGATAGAATGGAATAAAATAATCTAACGTTGCTCGGGACGTCCATTTTCAATGTTTTAAAAAGCTTGTTGCAAAGTGATTCGCTATATTTTCAATTTGTTTCACTATGGATGAGAATGGTGAGAGAGCGTCATTTCCGGCCAGGCGTCATTTTGGGTAAAATGTAAGGGGCGTAGGTTTGTTAGCGGCTGTTCTCGCCGCCGTTCCAGCAACTAACTTGCGTTTAGAAAACCCCAGAGGAAGTGGACTATTGGAGCGCTCCGATCGTCTGGTGTCGTGAGACTAACCTCAAGCTAACCGGTTCCTCTACACGGCAGCATCGTCAGTGTGAAGGAGACCCGACTGACGTCCCTGGCGGCCAACATCCTGATCGGCGTATCTGTGTTCATGCTGCCCATCCCGCTGCAGTGGATCCCCAAGCCTGTCCTCTACGGTCTCTTCCTCTACATCGCCGCCACCTCACTGGATGGCAACCAGATGGTCGACCGCATGGCCCTGCTGTTCAAGGAGCAGGTAGATGGAGGGTTATATTTACTGACGTAAAGATATTTTTACAGCCAAGTAGTGTCCCTTTTCGTGTGCAGCACAAATCATTTGGGGGATGGGGGAAAAATGACAATGTGAATACATAATGTATGTGCATGTTATTTTGTATTGAGGTGGAGTTAACAAAAAAAGACACATTTTTAAAGATTTTCCCAAGGACCCCCTGCAAGTACCCCTAGGGGTATGCATATCCCCATTTGAGAAACCTGGGTTACATGGTGAAGCACATGGCCCTGCTGTAGATGGAGGGTTGGGTTAGCTGTAGGGCTGCAAATATTATTATTATTTTCATAGTTGATTAATCTAACAATCATTTTTTCGATTAATTGATTAATCATTTAATCATTTCTAGTGCCATCACAAGTTACCAGAGTCCAAAGTGATGTCTTAAATTTGCTTGCTTTATCTGACAAGCAGCCAAGAAAAACTAAAGTATTCATTTTATAATGATCCATGAACCAAACATTTGAATTTCTGAAGCATCAAGCAGTGAATGTTTGGTATTTGTACTTGATCAATGACCTAAACGATGAATCGATTATAAATATTTGATTCGATGAATTTTCTGTCGATCGATTAATCGACTAACCTTTGCAGCCCTAGTTAGCAGTTTGGCAGGTAAAAAATGTTAGGGTTACATATTGAGACAATTGCTTGGCCGGTAGGTTTTCCATTAGGTAAACAGAAAATTCCAGAAGCAAATTTTGGACCCATCTACACTCCCCAGTAGGGAGTGTAGATGTTGTGGGAGGGAGGGCAGGTAGCTGGAGAGGCGTGTTACAGTCAAGAGATCCTTTTTTAATCCGTTTTGGATTTATCTTCCATTTTTCCAGAGAGCCATCGATCTATCTAAGACGCACCTTATTAATCACAGATGGGACATTTGAATACCTATCTGTCTGTCTGTCATCGCCCTTATTCATCCCTGAAGGGATATATATATATATATACTGTATATGTCCCTGCTCCCCTCTTTCTGTCAGTCAGCCTGTCTGTGTATTATCACTGCAACCAACCGGTTAATTCACGCACGGCAGGCAGGCACATACACAGACATCAGACATGAGACTAACCACGGCTTCACACACCCCTCCCCCCCCCCCAGACATCCTACCCCCCCACCCACTACATCCGGCGGGTGCCCCAGAGGAAAGTGCACTTCTTTACAGCGCTCCAGATGATCCAGCTGGTGGTGCTTTGTGCCTTCGGGATGTATCCCCTGCCCTACATGAAGATGGTCTTCCCCCTGCTCATGATCCTGCTCGTCCCCGTCAGGTAAACACACGCCCGACAGCCCACACAGGCAGCACACTGACACACAGGGTCCAATATTAACACCTGCCGCCGCCATCAGCTGGTGGCGGGTGTAGCTGGTGGCGGATAGATTAGAACATTTGGCAGGTCAAACAATACAGGGTTTATATATTAAAACAATTGCTTGGCCGGTAGATTGTTCCACTCTGGCAGGTAAAAAATTACAAAATCCTTGAAGTTAATTTGGGACCCCAACTACACATACACCCATGAGGGAGCGTACACACCCAAGCCCGTTAGTGTGTTTTCCATGTAGGCAAATTGGTCTTGCAGTGACCCAGGTTCGTTTCTGTCAACGGCCTGGTCCAATGCTACATGTGTCATTCCCTCTCTCTTTCAACCCACTGCCCTGTCTGTGTTCACTGTCCTGTCCACACACAGGCAAAGGCACACTGTTATGGCCATCGCTTAAGTCATAACAAAAAAGGGGAGACCACACGACAAAGGACTCAGTTACATAACCGTTTTAATTTCAATTATCCAAAAACACTGGTGAGGTGTGTCTTTCAGTAAGTCAGTATGAGAGTAGTAGTATTGCAGAGTGTGAAAAGAAACAAACAGGCCCACCTACCATCCCGGCAGAAGTGGAGACAGAGTGAGCCAGCAGAGAAGCCATGCTTTATGGCCTCTTCTCTCCAGGTGAAGCCAATCCTGCTCATTGAGAGGAGAGGAGAGTTAGGGAACGCTGTTAGGAGGGACAAGGCCAGGAGGAGAGCATATAAAAGATATCATTAATTGTGAATAAAAAAAGATAGATTGGTTTGTGCTCGACTGCCACTGTGTTAAACCACCTCTGTGTGTGTGTGTGTGTGTGTGTATGTAATTTCAGGACCAATCTTCTTCCACGATTAATCGACGGCAAGTATCTCGACATCATGGATGCCCAGCACATGTAGAAAATATGTGTGTGTGTGTGTGTGACTGTGTCAATGGACAGACTGGTTAATTGTATTTAGCAGTGATGTACAATGCGCTTGGACTGCAAAGTTTTATATATCAGAGGCTGATTACATTTATGTAGGCTAACTGTTAGCCTCTCAAAATGGATGACCAATCTCAGTACTCAACTGCATTCATAATATCTTCCAACTGAACACTGTACAATCAATGTAATTTTATATTTAACATATTCCTACTGGAGGACCTTGTTGTGTTCAATGCTGTTTATCCTAATATTCATTTCATTAAATTCATGACATTTATTTGTAGACTTGGTTGCCCAGGGCAATATTTTTATATTGAAATGACTTTGAGAAATTGTTCAGCTTATGAAATGATGCAATACATGATGCTTGTTGTGTGGCTTCTATATGTTCTCAATATTAAGATCATTAGGGGTTGTGTTAAGTTCAAAATACTAATTTACGACAAAACAAATGCAAGCTGCTGTAATAATTCTTCTAAATTAAGTGTGGGGGATTGCAACAGCACCAATACACAACAAACTTGTGTTTGACATTTTGTTCTTGGATCCCCTTTTTACAATGAGTCATAAGAGTTGTTCCTAAATTCATTTCACAGTGAATGAGCATAAGCTGTGTTTGAATATCAAACATCAAAAAAACATTAAAGCTCCCTGGGTGAACTGTATACGTGTGGTCTGTTTGTTTTTCCACAGTGTGTATCGATTGAAAGTCTCCATGCCGACAGTAAATTGTTGCTTGAAAGATTAGTTACGTAAGACATCTTTTTAGTAAGACTCAAAACAAATAACAGGTTTGACAATGGGGGATGATTTATAATAGATATTCATTTTTGTTATTTTTGATCTAACTTGGTCATGTTTGATGCTGTATAATCATAGATTCTACTGAATTATTCAGACTTGTAAAGAATCAGTTGTAGTGGAAATTATGGGGGGGACACTGGGTAGTTATGGTTTACCCATTTACAGCAATCATTATAGTATGGATCAGTCATATCAATGGCTTCTATGAAAAAAGAAGAATACATTTACCAGTTATCAATAAAAAGGAGCTAGAGTTACAGGGTTGTGTTTGCAAACCAGCCAATAGGTGGCAGTAAAGGCCCACTTTCTAGAAAAGAAATGGAAAGATTTTGAGAAATCACAATTATTCCATTCTGAATAAAAAATAAAAAACAATAAATCATTCCTTGAATCCTGCCATTCAACAGGTAGTTAATCAAGTATTTTATTTTAATCTGGTACTTCTTTTGAAGATGGTGTGTGTTTTTGAACATGTATAATAACAAATATAAATAATTCCTTGAATCCTACCATTCAACAGGTGGTTAATCAAGTAATTTATTTTAATCTGGTACTTCTTTTGAAGACGATTTCGTGTTTTTGCTAAATAATTCAGTGCCACATTAATTTGGGGGATCTACATTTTTAATGAGGTTTGAAAAAAAAAAAGAGTAATTAAAAGTGAGTGTTATTATTTCTAAATGTGTGCTAGAAAGGAATACATATCTGTAGGTGTGTCTTAGGGTTGAGTGTGTATATACGTCTGTTTTATGGATTTTGTGTGCCAATAAGTGCATTGAGGTCGTTCACAATGTTTACAATTAAATGACTGGGTCTCGCTGTTTTCTCTCAGAAAATGGTGGATGCCAAGTCAAATAACTATAGGAGATTGTTGACAACATTTGTAATGTGACATCTGCCCTCTAGTGGCCAGAAGCATATGAAGGCAACTTTAAATTACCCACGGGTACCCCTAACCATAACCTTGGTAACATCTTCATAATGGTACTTCTAGATACATAACCTGTCTCTTACTTTTGCCATTGTCAAGTCAAGTCAATTTTATTTGTATAACCCTTAATCACAGTTACAGTCTCAAAGGGCTTCACAGGCCACGCATTTACGACACCCCCTAACCCCAGCCCCCCAAAGGGCAAGAAATCTTGAGAAGGCACATGAGGGATCCCTCCTTCCAGGGATGGTTAGAAGTGCAATGGCTGCCATAAGTGACACACACACATCGTCTTACAAGCAGATATTTTAAGTACAAAAAACATAGTTTTATATAGTTTTGTCCATGGTGATGAGGGGGAGACACAAAATATAAGATTTATGCTTTCTATGATGGCTTACATTATTGCTAAAACTGCCATCTGTGTTTACTTGCTATTGTTGTATGAAAAACAGTACTAAGTATTAATCAAAGGCTACAGTATAGCCTTTGATGGCCCGCCCCTCACCAATTGACCATAATGAACTAAGGGCAGGAGGGCAGTAGCAATACAGCCAGGCAATTTGTTTGCTTGAAATACTACTATGGTATTACTATCGATTACTGCACCCATTACACTCCTACCCATCCCTGGAAGGAGGGATCCCCCACTCTGCGTTCCTTCTCAATATTTCTCCCTGATCATTAAGGTTTAAGAGTTTTTTCTTGCCCTTTGGGGGGCTAGGGTTAGGGGGTGTCATTTTGAGACTGTAACTGATTAAATAAAATTCACTCGACTTAACTGATTCCCTCTAGACAGAAAGACAGTGAGACAGAGAGAGAGAGAGAGAGTGTGTGCGTGTGTGTCTCTGTGTCTGTCACGTCACGACAGGAGCGCTTCTCTTTGTTTGCCTACGTCCAAAGTCCCCCCCACCTCTTCCAGGGGTCTTTATTCTCAGATTTGTTTTGTGCAGTGAAGACTCTCATATAATCCACTGTGTGTCTTAAGATTCACACCGCCACATCTCCATAAGCTCCTGATGTGCTGTCATCTGCTCCTGCGGTCTGTTCCACGTCCTCTCTGAGCTAATGTCCTGAAGGCGCTCTTGCTTTCGAAAAAGCCATAGTCGAACGTCCAGTGCTGGCTCTCCCTGGCACACACACACACACAGACACGGACACACACACACACACACATTGTTCTCACATTGCAGAACATTGCAGAAGGCTTTGCAGCGCTCACATCTTGACGGGTAACATTACAGTGTGTGTCAACCCCCGATAATCCCCCTGTCAACCCTGTATCTGGCTCACACCTGTCTAAGACCGTGGGCGGGCGAGAAGGAGGGGTTTCCACCAGCTGGAACCTTCTGCAGTGTGTGTGTGTGTGTGTGCATGTGTGTGTGTGTGTGTGTGTGTGTGGAGCGCTCAGATAAGCAGAGAGGATCAGGGCTTGTTGTTGTTGTTGTTGTTGTTGTTGATGATGTTGTTATTGTTGTGGTTGTGGTTGTCGGGGGGTCCAGCAGGTACTGTCGCCAACACTGTGTTGTGTGGAGTAGGTGTGGGTGTCATTCATGCATGCATTGCAGACACACAACAACAACACACACACACACACACAATGAATGAAATGGCAATAAAAATTCTATTTTTCCTAATTTGCATGTTCAATAGATAATGACAATTCCCAGAACAATAGAGAACAATTTAATGAGCTGCTAGAGCTAAACGAGAACTTGGAAAGAGAACACACGAGAGAGAGAGAGAGAGAGAGAGAGAGAGAGAGAGAGAGAGAGAGATGAATGAGAGTAGATCAGCAAAGAAATAAATAAAAGCCCTTAAAGGATCTTTTTTATTTCCATAAAACTTATGCAACGGCTCTATTATTGAGACAGAGTGAGTCCTAACTTGTCCTTGTATCTGGGGAAATCAGACTGGCGCTCTAAAGTAGCAGCAACGCAGAATGGCATCCAGGCTGAATACGCATATCACTCAGTAAGTGTAAGGGGTGATTGGTGAGAATGAATGACGGATGTTATTTTCCTAATGGATGAATAGCATATCAATTTCAATATACAATAAAACATCTATCGTTCCAATTCCACAGACTCTGGGGTACAGCCACTAGAAATTCACATGGTCCGATATGCATAGCTGTCAACATTGGGAATAAGGGACATATTCCAGCAGCTAAGACACGGGTACACATACCCCTTACATTTAGACAAGGGTACACACCGTGAATCCTAAAATCACCACTTGGCAACCACTTGCTTTAAAATATCAGTGCAACAGCAAAGATTGGGTTAACTAGTTCCTACAATAAGTAGGTGACTACAATGAGGGGGTCAGAATCAGATACCTGGGGTCCGTTTCACAAAGCAGGTTTAGTGAAAACCCTGGGTTTATTAACCCTGAAATGAGGGAAACGCTGAGTTTTCCGTTTAGGGAGGTAACTCAAACCAGAGAAAGAGGGGTAACGCCTGTTTCAGAGAGAGAGGTAACTTACGCTCTCGGTCAGTTACCGTAGTAACAGACTCTAGCAGAAGACCGGTTTTACTGTGTGAACATAGAGGTTCAATCTGTCTCCGCCCTCTTTCAGCCATTTGATTTCCTCATTCATTCAATCAGCAGGCGAGTTTTGGCGTAGCCGTCTGTCAAAAGTCATTTAAAAAATCAGTCAGTGCTATTTCAGAAGTCCATTAGGCACAGTAGGAGGCGACTTGTTTCACGAACATGGCATGTCCTTTTGACCAGTGCTCGAAGTGGAAAACAATAAGTGCCGGTATTATTCACATATAAGCGACGATATTAACCCACCCCGGACCTACGACCGACGGGGGGCGCCACTCCGGTAGATCCGCCCCTGGTTAGGGCAAAGTAGAGTACCGGCAGCCTGTGACAAGTGCCGGTGTCGTGCCAAAAAGTGATTGTCTGCCAGAAATTGATTGAAGGCCAAATACAGTTAGTCAAAGGTGATATCTACCTAAATATGACTTGATCTCATTCATAAGCTTCATAATATAAACACTGGAGCTCACAGGACACTTGGAATTATTTTAAAGGACCATTACAACAAAATAGGCATTTTCACCTGCCAAAAATTGATTGAAGAACAAACGTTAAACTTTCGAAGACACGTACCTTTGCTGTAATCCCGTCGGGATTGCACCTAAATGAAATAAATAAATAGTTACCATTCAAGCAGTTTTCCCCTGTAATATTATTGTGATTGCAAAGGACTACATTTAAACGTACGCAGCAGTGTCGCACTTCTTTCTAAAAACGTGTTGAAATTCGCCATATGAGCGCATTAGGATTTCCAATTGGAGGTTGGTGAAAAACGTAGACCTCCTCTTCCCCGTTGCCATGGTGACTCGTCGAATCAGGGCTCCATTGATGCTGGCTTTTTGTAGTTGTGGTGCACGCGCTTAACTCTAGGTGGAACTCCTCTGAGTTGATCAAATTAACTCAAATCCGCTGTTCTGGAACCGAAAAGTTAAAACCCAGAGTTTTCTATCTCAGTGAAGATCAACTCAGCGTTTAGGATTAAACTCAGAGGTTGATGAACCTGCTTTGTGAAACGGACCCCTGGTTGTAAGTGAAATGCTGGGACCATCCCTGCATTACATAAATGAAAACACAAAAGGGCGAAAATGTGGTTACGAGATTTACGGGAAAATATTTTAACAGGAGGACAGCGTTAGAGAGAAGGGTATCATCCTGGGAAAAAACAGGAGGGTTGACAGGTATCCTGATCTGGTGGTAACCCAGTTGCTTCTTAAGCAGATAGTGAAGTGAATGGACCTCTTGTTGTATACAAAATATTGTATCTGGCGAAAATATATTGCCAGCTATGCCAGTTCCCGTGTGACGCCTCATTTTGAACACAAAAGGACCCCTCTGGGGACCCAAGCCAACCAGGCAACACACACACACACACACACACACACACAGCCCAGGTACCGCTGAGAGTGTGAACTTTAGAAATGTAAAGCCGGAAGGTTGCCCAGAGTCGATTGTTTATGTATGTATAGCAAGCCTGTGGTTGATTAAATAAAGGTTGAAGGGAGGGAATCTCTCTCTCTCTCTCTCTCTCTCTATCTATCTGTCGCTCTCTCGTTCCCTCTCTCCATTTCTCTCTCTCTCTCTCTCTCTCTCTGTCTCTCTCTCTCTATCTATCTGTCTCTCCAGAGCCTCTGTGAAGGGGGTGGGAGGTGGTGTGTCTACCCATATATTCCAACACAGCAGGACCTTGGTAGGCTGCAGGCCCATATGTCAGCCCTGTGGGGGGTGTAATCTGTGTCACTATGCCTGTGGAAATATTTATCTGAAAAGGCATGTGTGTGTGTGTGCGCGTGCATGTGTGTGTCTGTCCAAGTGTGTGTGTGTGTGTGTGTGTGTGTGTGAACATGTGTGTCAAATCCTTGTGGTGAGAAGATAAACACCCACACCATAGTGTCATGGTGGATACCACTGTTTGTGTGTGTGTGTGTGTGTGTGTGTGTGTGTGTGTGTGTGTGTGTGTGTGTGTGTGTGTGTTTGAGTAATTAACAGGTGAATCCCTGGACCCTGGAAGGGTAACACACATGGGGAGGTCTCTCTGAAGTGTTACCTGTAAGACCCTTACTCAGGGTATCTGCAGGATTCAACCGTTTTAAATACCTCTTAAAATGCAATTTATTTCCAATGTCGCAGGCACACAAATAATCAACCATCCCTCAAGTTCCAATCATTGGTTGCAACTGATTATTTCTGACCAGAATCTGCCTCCTGTCTGACATAAAGCCCCGCCCTTAAGCCACAAAAAACGATAATTGATGATTAAATGTAATCATAAACACGAAAACATTTTACAAATCTAATGTATTTTATCACTATACAGCCCCACAAAAAATAACACCTATGCAAATTACATGTAAGAGTTTTTAATACCTTTATTTTTACCTTTATTAATGAATTTAAAACTTTTTAAGACTTTTTAAGGCCTTATATTTGACATCTGAAATGAAAACTTGTTAAGACTTTTAATACCCAATCGCTGTTCCAACAAAACTGAGGGTTTGGCACTGCTGGGAGTATCTCCTCTCAACCACTTTATGAAGAGTTTAATAACAGGATTGGATGATGCTGTTCTCGTGTTTAATTGAGGACGCCTACTCCCAGATCTCCCAGCGTTTCCCTGGAGCTCCTCCAAAAACATCTGCTTCCTCTCTACCCTCACCAGGCCCTTGCTGGAGAGAGATCCTCCTCCACCTCTGGTTAATACCTATTTTCACTGGAGCAGAGGGGGACCAGCTGTGTGTGTGTGTGTGTGTGTGTGTGTGTGTGTGTGTGTGTGTGTGTGTGTGTGTGTGTGTGTGTGTGTGTGTGCTGCTTTGTATGTATGTGTAGGTTTGACAGGCTGGAAGGCACAGGATATGCACTCAGCATATACATACTCAAATTTGCCAACACATTGCATAATTGCATAATTAATAGTAAAACTATGTGAATCGTTTCCAAATTCTCCCTTAATTAGTGTTGTTGTAGCTTGGATATGCTTCAGCGATGTGACGAGAAGCATTACCCTCCTTTCAATGTTTTTGCAACTCTTTTTCGGCTAATTGCAAGTTTTACTCTGCAATCACGATGTCGACGCAGAGAGGAGTCGGGCAAAAGATGCAACTGTTGTATTCCAATAACACAAAATGTCCCTCGGGAACCAAATAGTCCCCCTTTGTTTCCCTTGCAGCTCCACTCTCTGATTAAACATCAAACACAACGTCAAGATGAGCTCTTTTGACAGAAAACTCCCAGGGTGCTCGTGGGCTGGCCCCCTTTCCTGCCTCGACGATAGCAGTGGGGAGGCACAGGGGACACACACCATTGGCTATCTAAGTAGCCAATCATAGCATGATACACAGTGGATGTTGCCGTGCTTTCTGGCAACAAGCGGCGCGCTTATATCTGTGTAGGCAGATATAAACCCACTCTGAGGCGTCACTTTAAGCCTGTTGCTTGTCTTCCTTTCTTCCACTGCTGAGGTCGGTTTTATCTTTCATCTGTCGAACAAGAGAATGTCCTTGACAGTTACCATGGGAAAATGCAACATGCTGGAAAATGAAGCCCAAAATAGGCATTGTTTACTCCGATAAATGCTGAAGTTGATCGTGCACATGGGAAATTCATGCTAGCTGTAGTTCCATTATCTTGGCGTTGCGTTGGATTATGTCAGCTAATGAGCTAAGCGGGGATCACTCCCCTCCTCTTTTGCTCTCTGTAATGGGTACGCAATTATGTACGCTTAATGACTAAACTTTAATTAAGTGAATCGTACAGCACTTAAATGTGAGATTCATGTTTCAGAGCCATGGTGCCACAGTGACCTTCAGATAGCTTAAGAGAGGGATCTTCAAACAGTCTGTGTATCACTCAGTCATATTTGAAAAACTGAAATGATATTTGAACTCAACTTTGATCTATGTTTTTTTTCAAGATCAACCCTCACAAGGGTTGATCTTGACCTTTGATTGTTACAAATATTTATTTTAAACCCCTAGTGCGAGACTAGCGCTGAAGCAGTGGCTAAATACATTAAACTAAACAATAATTAGCTAAATAATTGTAGCAATGCCATCCATGATACTGCACCAACTTGCAAATCACTATTCATGAGTAGGCTACAAATGATAAATAAATAATATTGTCAAATATACTGTCATACTGACATATATAATATATGTCTACTCTCAAGTAAACAAGTAGTCTCTTTAGATATTAAACATAATATGAACATTTATCTTAAACAAGGCATTCGACATTCATATTACAATGAAAAGGTAATATACGCTGGTCTGTGCTGGTGGATAAAATATTGCATTTTAGAAACCAATTTGGCCCCTTTTGCTTTCCTTACTGAAGCATTGCAGGGCTGTCACAAAATTGTTAGTACATAATCAAAACAAACCTACTGTACGATGCCAGTGCCCATTTCACTGCTTTTCACTTTACCACAACACTTTACCACTGAGCCATTAAAACCAAATGTAAACAAGCCTGCATTTTTTTCTATGCATGAAAGTAAATATTGAATCCTCTCTGCTCGCTGTGCCCTATATAATCACTGCTCCTTGTATATTTTCACCACTAAACATACACATGCTGAAATGTTTAAAGCAACACAGAACCAGATGTAGTGTGTATATGTTATGTGTATGTGTTATGTATATATGAATATTTTCTCTTTTTATTAATAATATGGTATACCTTTCAAAACAAATGCAGGACCATTGAACCAAGTCTTTATAAAAGAGAGAATAACATTGACAAACAAAACATTGTGAACATTATGAATACCAAAATAACAGGGATACAAGATTGGGAGAATATCAGGAAATGTATAGAGAGAAAAAGAAAGAGAGGGACAGAGACATAGACAGAGAGACAGACAGAAAGTGGAGAGATTTAGCAATGCTTATGACCGAGCTGTATTCACTGTGAGGCCTAGTGTCTAAGTCAGTCGTCGTATAGACGTCGTCTATTTGCATGCGTATGTTTGAATGTTTATCTTCTGTGACCCGGTTTGAGGGTACTGCGCCTCTGGAAAAGAGTCTGGTAACACAGCAGAATGTGCTAATAGGAGGTGCGCGTTGCAAAGGCAGTCCTAACTTCACCTCTCCTGGGGTTTCCCGCAGGCTAATAAGGACACAGTGGCCTTTTCTTTAAGTTCCTGGTGAGGCCCCTGCCTGGGGGTCTCAGGTTGTATTTGTGGCTGCTGGTGTATATAAGTGACTTAGTGCAGCTCCTGAGTTCCTAACCCAGTTGTGTCTCAGTGATTTATTCTGTGATAAAGCAAAGTCCCTGTGAACTGGATCAACCCGTAATGATCTGTCATGTCACGATGAGAGGGCAGGTACTAGGAGAGGGGTGAGAGGAGGATAGGGGAGGGGGGGGGCGGGGTGATGTGAGGCGAGAAGAGGTGAGAAGGGGGGGGGGGGTGAGGTGAAGTGAGTAGAGGGGAGAGGAGGAAGGGGAAGATGATAGGAGAGAGGAGTAGAGGTTAGATGAGATGAGAATGTTCTGGCAGAGGAGACTAGAGGAGAGGAGCGGGGAGGAGAGGAGAGTTGAGTTGAGTGCAGAGGGTAGGAGACACATCTGGCAAAGAAGGTCAGAGGAGACCAGAGGAAAAGGTGACAAGAGGTGAGGTAAGGAGAGGGGAGTAAAAAGTGGAGAGAAGATGAACCCCAAGTTGAGGAGCAGAAAAGAGGCACGGGGAGGAGGAGAGCAGAGGAGGTCCTAAAAGAGGTGAGGAGAAGAGAGCAATGAAGCAGAGAGGAAGACTAGAGGAGAGGAAAGCAGAGAGGAAGAGGATAGGAAATGGCAGACAGAGGTTACAGAGCGGAAAGGTTAGGAAAACAATGGAAAAAGGGTGGTGCGGGTAGAGGACAGAAGACGGCAGGAAATGAAAGGAGAGGAGAGAAGCCAAGAAAAATTGAAAAACAAAACCACAGAGATAAGATTTGGTGACCCGAGAAAAGAGGAGGAGAAGATACAAAAAAACATTTGTTGAAAAGTATTCAGGCTTTCTCCAATTCCATTAGTTTGATTAGCACTCTGCTCTCCATCTGCCATCGCGATGCGACGGCTGCAGCGAGAGTCAATTAGAAAAAATGAGAGAAAATGTCAGCGGGAAGCAAACCGCACACTAATGCATTCAGACGCATCTTTCTCGCTCTCCCCATCTCGCTCTCTCTCTTCAAGGGGACACATACACACACTTGCACCCAAATACACTATCCAGACACAATCCCATGCACTCAATCACACATACACCATGAGTTTGCAAGGAAAGGAGACACAATGGAGATAGACACTGAGTTTGAGCAGAATAAAAGAAATTACAACAGTATATTGCTTCTAATCCCAGAATAGCAATGCAAAATAATAGTATCTCTCGATGGAAACCTGCTTGTTTAAGAGTCTCATCAGTTCCCTGTAAGGCATATGCAGTCATCTGCAAAACACTTTCAATACATGTTATATTTCTATATTGTTCTTTGAAGGTTTCTAACGAAAGATGTAAAATATATTTAAAAAATAAGGGCAAAGGCAGATTCACAAGTGTAAGATTCCGGACTGAATAGGATAATTAACTGTCACTGCTGTTGCATTGTTCAGCCCCTGCTATCTACGACCTTCAGCACAATCAGCGCATATTATACTATAGGTGGCACATAGGGCTTCTCTTTGTGTTTGTACTGCTATTGCCTTTTTCTTTTAACTGTTTTGACGTTGATGGAAAATGTGTCCCCATCGTGACAAGAAAAACACCCCTAACGTTTATATGTATTTGGTGAATAAGAATGGATTGGATCCTGATTACAGAGTATACTAGTATACCGACTATAATCTGTACGGTGTGTGTGTGTGTGTGTAGTAGTCACATTGACCTGGGCTGGCCGGGATCAGGTCTTATGAGGCATAGCTGGATGACAGTTGGGACAGTGAGTGATCCAGTAAGGCTGAACTCACAGATTGTACAGAGCTGTCTTACACGGAGAATTACGCCACCGCCGCCAACACCCCCCCCCCGCCACCCAACATATTGATTCCTCTTCCTCCTTTTAATTAGGCTGCCTCCCATGATTCATGTGTGTCTTCAAACCAGTAGATTTAATTAGCATATTTCACATGGATTCCCCTGACAGGAAGGTGGCGGTGAGAGAGGGGTGGGGGGGGGGGGGACTCATTTCAATGGCGCGCAACAATGGAATCAAAAGCCATCAGGTACTGCATATTGACAGCTCTGTCTCCCTATTTGATGTGAATGAATGGCTGTCATGATGCTGGTGGGGGGGGGGGGGGGGGGTTGAGGTGCGGTCAAGAATGACTAATTCACCTCTCGTCTCCAACAATACGTGCTGCCAGCGGTCCAGCCAGGCCAAGTGACCTTCAGGTCTGCTTTAAGTCACAGCATGTCTGAGCAGAGCAGCTTCGGGGCGGAAGATTGGAAAGAGGATGGTTGGACTATCGAGGGGACGGCGGTCACCACTTGACTTAGTAGGCGATTAGCGCTTAGTAGGCATTTAAGGAGCTCAATAACAGCAGTATTTTCTCAATTGGTAGCTACAAAACTAGCCCTGATTGGTTGTTTTTTGGCCGGCGGGTTGAACGTTTTTGGAGATTAAGGCATTCGTAGAAATTATCATTTATTTTTTACAGAACATTGGATTTATAGAAAGCTGCTGAAATGTTATGAATAATTTGATAATTTTGACTTATTTATTTTATTGAAATATTGCCTACTGCTCCTATAAGTATTGTATTTTTAATAACTTCGGACATATATTGTGGATGGTGCTCAGTTCTAGTTTTAATATCAACAGCCTTCATTAAAATGGCCCAATGTCTCATATCTGCATTTCAATGGCCAGGAGCAAAAAAAATATCTCCCACATTTTAAAATTGACTTGTCACTTTTAATATTACTGCTTTAAAGCTGGGTGTTATGAGAGCTTGATATGGACATGGTGGTAAGAGCAGCCCAGAACTTTATTTAATGAGGAATCATTAAACCCCACTTTATAATATCGCTAAAATCTTTAATAATACAAATCCTGCCTTGAAATATTGTTCCAATATTCTTGCATTGAAACTCATTATAAACTAATTCCTCACTGGCTGCACCATTACTCAGTTAATGCACTTAATGGAAAAACAGAAGAAAAAAGATAAATGTAGAGAATAAATGAAGACCCACCATTGAAATACGTGTGTGTGTGTGTGTGTGTGTGTGTGTGTGTGTGTGTGTGTGTGTGTGTGAGAGAGTGTGCCTGTCCACATGTGTGTGTGTGTGTGTGTGTGTGTGTGTGTGTGTGTGTGTGTGTGTGTGTGTGTGTGTGTGTGTGTGTGTGTGTGTGTGTGTGTGTGTGTGTAAAATAATGAAAAATAATGTGAAATAATGAGTGTGAAATAATGAAAGGGCTGGCTGGGTATCCATGTATGTTGAATCAAATCATCTACTCCTGTTGATTGGTTGAACAAATTCACTTTACAATCGAATACAAGATTATCAGGTTGTCAGCTTGACTAGAGATACAACGGTTTAAAACGTAACATGACAACACCACATCATATGAAAATGTTACAGAAACCTTACTACCTTACTTACATTCTTTCATAGACAACTATACAGTAAGTAATATAAACTGAAAAACAGAGTTTATCAGTGACATAATAAATGTGATATTTGGTTTCAGAATTTGAATTTTTTGTATAGTTCACTCTTTGCAGGACTTTTATTTTATGTGATGTCCGGGGAAAAAAGAAGAAACCAGGAGACACAAGCTGGGAGTGTTTGACAACCCAGCAGGTGAGTAGACAAATGTTTCGCAGCCCAAGGAGGAATATTGCTGTTGCAGCTGCATTGCTAATTGTCACTTAAGGGGAGATTCTAATGGGTATTGCCTTGAGCACAACATGGTTTCCTCCATATCTGCCACTGTGATTATTATGATATAAAAGCAATGACGGGGGAAATAACAGGCCTTCTGCCCAGAGGAGCCTGCTGTAGGAAAGGTCTCGTTGTCCTCCTCGCTCCTGATTGGCTGGCTCTCTGTTCCTGGTAGAGCAGCTCTCCCTCCTTCCCCTCCTCCCCTTCGTGGGAGTCCTCCCCCTCCTTTAAGGCCTCTAACTGAGACATGCCTGCGTTGTCATGTCTCATCAAGTCACATTTATATATGCAGCCCTTTATCAAAATAAATGTCACAGAATGTTTTACAGGCCCACACTCAAATGAGATTTGACAGCATACCCTCACTCCCCTGCCCTTATATGAGAAGAAACCCACGGTAAAAGGAAGAAACCTTGAGATGGGATATTACCTAATGTGGATCCTCCTTCCAGGATGGCTGCAACAGCGTCAGACCGACATGATATCATGAATTCAGATGCTCAAAAAACTGCAAAGAAGCGACCCTGAAAAAGCTCAATAAAGGCTTAAGGGTCCGCTGGGTACAATGCAGTTTCAGCCAACTAAAGCATTATATATGCAGTGGTCATGCTGTGATTAAAAATCAGTGAAGAAGACCGGGCAGGACATGAGATCCAGAGAAGATGGTGGCACAATAGAACTGGCTGGTGGTACTGCTGCTAGGCAACCAGAGCAGATGTGGGTTTCCCTTCCCTCCGCACTGACGCACAGATGGAGGGCAAATAAACACATAGGCCTCCAATGTTTATCCTTTCTACTACATAGACACAATAATAAATAACAAGTAATTACACATAAAAGATGCCATAAAATTGTTTATTTTCACCTGGAAAAAAATCACAGTCCTTTGAAAATGGTCTCACAAAGTGTCATTATACTTTTATGCTCTCACTCTAGTCTGAATATAGGGCATTTAACAATGTTGTCTCCTGAAAAAGAGAACGTAAAGAAGAAAATAGTCCCTTTCTCCTCTGAGTATACTATAGTTTTAGACTTATATAAAATAAATGCAAACCTTAATGGTAAGAAATCCAAATCCAGATGCAACGAGTCCTAATTAATAGGCAATGTGTTTGTTATATGAAATATAACACATTTGATTGAAGGTAAAATATATTTTTTCTTGTATCAATCACAGAATCACCTTTCAATCATTCACTATCAATCACTTTTCTTTACGTGACTAAATACAGCATTAAAGAGAATTCTGGATCTTAACATTGCCTGTAAAATGAAAAGTAATTGCTATGATGACAGGTATATATAAAAAAAAAAGTAATGCATTTGATCCATACATGAGAGGGTCTTATTGGGGAGGGTAAGTTCACACAACCACATTCAGTCACTTGCTGATTAAAAACATGTTTTGTACTTGAGGTTGTGCAAAAGTGGAGTTATGTCACTAAGGTCAAAATGATATGCTAAAATACTAATTTGAGTGCTGTGTGTGTGTGTGTGTGTGGGGGGGGGGGGGGGGGGGGGGGTGGGGGGGGGGTATTGATTACACAGCTTCATCAACTTGGAGCCCGGGGAACTCAACCGTTTGGCTAGACCCAGACCAGAACCCCATCTGTCACATGCGAGGGAAGTTATCAGCTCAGACAGAGACACTCTCACAACCCATGAAGACACACACACACACACACACACACACACAAAAATGCATGCACATAAACATACGCGCAAACATAAGCACACACATAAGCACACACACACACACAGTTGAAAGGAAACTCTACTGCATTTCTTTACAGTCCGTTCTGCATTATGTTTAAATTGAAATAATCCACTTAACAATCAACGTTTTGGAATAAATCTTTAACGGCCCGAAATAAAATGTTAGCCAATATTTTTACCACTTGCAGAGGTAAGATAGGACATATGTCCATGAAAACTGACAACCAAAGCTCCTTTTGTGAGTGTGATTGAGTGGGAAAGCGCCGACTGCCCAGACATTATTCAGTGGAAAGGGAATCAATCTTTGACCCCACATTTCGTGTCGTGGAATTTCTATAACGATGCTAACCCCAGCCCTAACCTGTACCGCTGTCAAAACGTCATTATTAAACACTTGCAAAACCACTTCCATACTCAATTTCATTTCTGAAAATACAACTGCTAATAGACTCCTTCTGTTTGGACCTGAAATGCCTTTGCTTATAAGGCAGGGGCCATTTGTAAGCCGGTTGCCCTTAACTAGTCAACACTGAATCATGTATTACATTCAGAGTTTTCTTTTTACCGCCAGTAGCACCCGCTACATAATTCAACACAGCAAGCACAAGCGCTATCCAATATGTAGATGCTCTGTTTAAAAATCCTTCTTGCTTTTCTCTCCATCCTCGTCACTTTGTATATACTAGTTAGTTTAAAAGGAAACCAATATAAATATGTTTGTGATTGTGGTTGAGTGTGTGTGTGTGTGTGTAGTAAGATTTTCGGTAACCCTTCCTTTTACAGTATTTACTAAGTAATAACCAGGTAATTAAATGTAATTACCTCGTAATTACCAAGTACTTACCAGGTAATTACCCAGTATTTACATTACATATTTATCTGGTAAATACCAACAAGTTACCAAGATATTTACAACAAGATATTTACTAGATATTTTCCTGACATCTACCAGGTATTTACCCAATAATTACCTGGTAGATATCCTGCAATTGCATATTGTAGACAATAAACCCACTGAATGTGTCCATATGTGACTTTGTTAGGGTGATAATAACTTATATATTTACCTGGTAAATACCACTTATTTACCTGGTAGTTACCTGATATTTACCTGGTAAATACCAACAAGTTACCCAGTATTTACTAGATATATACTGAAAACTACCAGGTATTTATCCAGGAATTATAGATTATGTATTACCAATCAACCTGTGTAGTGACAGTGAGGGTAGTAATGACTCTGATATTTACCTGGTAATTACCCAGTATTTACTTGATAACTTGCAACTATTTACTAAGTAATTATTTTCTAATTACCCAGTAGTTACAATTTATCCAATAACCCCCATGCATTTATGCAGATATTAACTGGTATTTACCCAGTAATTACAACATAGGGAGCGGGTCCTCATCCACGGAGCCCATCATGTTGCACCGCCATTTTTCTACAGAAGCCCAGAATGGACAAAGGTTCTAACTTTAACAATAAAACGCTTCCACAATGCTGAATGATTAACAATCATAATCTTACTTGTAAATGATTACTTTTAACTAAATAACTGACTAAATAACTAAATACAATTCATTAATCTATCAAAGAACCTCATCACTTGACACTTAGCTACTCGATGCTGTCGTAGACGATGACACCTTACAGGCCAGTACAGGCCACCATAGCTTCTCCTACGTTATCGTTGGTGTAAATTAGGTTTGTCCGCCAGTGTTAGTGGCATGGGCCAGGTGGGTTCCCCCCATGCTTTTACAATAATGACCACCTTGAAACTCCAGATTACAAAACGATTAAAAAAAGTTACTGAAAGTTAAGTTATGCAGTTTTGTTTTTTTCTATTAGAAAGATATTTGATCTCAAGATCTGATGCGAAGAACCAGTATGAGTCCTAGTGTGTCTAGCGGTAAATTACTAGACACAGTGCAGACACACAGTGTGTCTCGCGATATTCATCCAAATGATGTGCAAATTGGAGGAAACTATTGTGGGCAAAAAAAACAAGCTGAGATTCACTGAGATTTGGACCGTGTTCTTGCATCCCAAGTTTCTACAGTGAGTGAAGGATTAACTATGTTTTACGACAAGGCTTAAAATAGACCAAGCATTTGTTCTCCAGAAACATTATCTCACCTTCTTCTGTAAACGTCTTTGAAGCGGGGTATTTGTCAAAATATGTAAGACTTAAAATATTGAAGAATAGATTACTGTTCATTTGCATGCTATTAAACAGTCAATCAACATCAGTGAGGACGATAGTGTGTGTGTGTGTGTGTGTGTGTGTGTGTGTGTGTGTGTGTGTGTGTGTGTGTGTGTGTGGGTGTGTGTGGGTGTGTGTACGCACACACACACACACAGCAAGTTAGTCATCCACACACACTGACTCAAACACTCGTACTCTACATATTCTTACTGTTTGGGTAAATGTGAAATGTGATCTGCACTTTGAGACTCCCTCACTTTGAGACTGCACTCCCTCCACCTTCCCCCCTCCCTTGGTGTTGTCTGCAAGTCGTTGTGGATCACAGAGCTGCGTGTGAAGACCCAACAACTTGAAGTTACCTTTGTGAATAATGTCAAGTGACGATGTAAGTACAGTAGGCAAGCAAGAGGATATACATCTCTCCATGTCGAAAAAAAGGCCAGACCAATGTTGACTCTGGTCTTATCTCTCTCTTTGTCAGAGGCCTTTTAGCCAAAGAACGTAGTTTGTTCGGTGGAGGGCGTTCAGGATGGTCGCCTTCAGCTGAACGCTTCGAACTGAACACTGCCATCACGCTGTTTACAACGCGGGGAGGGGCAACGGTTTCACAGGGAGGGACTAACATGAACTCTAATGCACGGCGCTTGCACTATCTATACTACTACCACTACTATAGGGGAAACAAGCACTCCGTCTTCTTTGTATTTCTTTAACCAATCACCGTCTTGGGCGGCGCTCAGCCCTTGCAAAATAGTGTCGGTGGGGGGGAACTTGTTTTGGTGGAACATTTGCAGGTGGGGAGGCGAGCCCTGGTGACTTTGTCAATACTTTTCAGCGTGTAGCTCGGAGGTTGTTTCACGCAGCGGCGGAGACTTTGAAAACGGTAACACGCAAATGGCGGAAGGGGGAGGAGTATATGGTATAAGCCCGCCCAGAGGCTGTCATTGGGCGGCTGAAATACTCACCCAATGACAGCCTTGGCAAGCTTGGGCGGACTTATACCCAAAACCTACATCTGGGAAGCCAGACTATATTCTCACCAACAATCTGTGTCCTGTGTCGGAGGAGCCCACTTATGTGTCGTGTGGCAGAGGTCTACTGCTACACTGGCACCCAACATGTGGCCTTCTCTGACCGGGAAGGGACATAGAAGGGCTGCTCAGACACGCATTGGAGTCACCAGCCACGTTTATGGAAAGCCACCTCCCAGCACCAGCCCTTTCTCAACAGCCAGAGGCGGAGAGGGGAGGCAGCACAGCTACCGCCACCAGCAATCTGCTGCTAGCCTCCCCCGGATCCAGCCTGGAGCACCCAGGTCCAGCCACACCTCTGCCAGCCAGCACCGCAGCCCCAAGGCCCCCATGCTCCCGGAGGAGATGGGGATCGTGCTCCGTCACCCTGGTGGAGGGGGGACCTACCAAGGGCTGTTCCAGGCCCCCCGAGGAAATACCTCCGCAGCTCAGCTGACAGTGTTACATCTGCTCGGCTTGTACTAGCTTGCCATCTCCAATAAATGGATATATTCTAACCTATATTCTTCCAACCTGTGTCAGAGGAGCCTAGAAAAGTGGTGGTGTGGTGTGTGGCAGAGGTCTACTGCTACACAGTACTTGTACTTGGTCTTTTGCTATGTTCAGTGTACTTGCAAAGAGACAGAAGCACACACACACCTTGTTTCTGTGGCTTATACGGTGTGAAAGTATAAATCAGACAAGAGTGAAGAGAGGAAATATAACAGTCCATTGAGCATGCTAAAGGATAAGCTTCAAAGATGATCGTAATCCTTTATTTAATATGTCCTCCAGCTGTACCATGGCCACCACACGGTGCTACATCCTGCTCTTTGTTACAACATAAAACACAGCTGAATATAAAAAGTGCGATCAGCAATCTCTTCAAAAAAACTTTTCATTGGTTACACACTGCATGCTTTCTCAGTGTGGAGCATGGCGCAAACAATTCTAGCCATGTTTAGGTGCAGGAGGTAAAAAAAAAAAAAAAAGTGTAGAGTAACAAACAGAAGCCAGCCATGGTGGCTATGTCTATTAGGGTTGTGCCGATAGACGATATCATCGTCCATCGTGATTGGCTGACCGACATCACGATGTAGCGCAACCATCGTGATGCCACGCCCCCCTCCCTGTCAAACACAAACCAATCCTAGTCTCCTCTATAGCCTAAAAACTTGGATTGCTCTGTAAATTATATTGAGAATATAACTAATGCATATGCTCTTTCAAATAACCTGCAACCCAGGGGTCGGGAACCTGAGGCTCCTTTGCTGACTGAGTAGGCTCTCCGACGATGCTGAGCTTTTTACCACCTTCCTAAAACGAATGATCATGTCAATGCATGGCATGATGTCAAATGCATTTCTAAATTAGTTATATAACTTGATCTAATACAGGGTAATTTAACCTCAGTCGGATCCGCAACTTCTCACGTAAATGTGATGGTCAACAGCGCAGCCGCGTTTCACTTGGACGACTTGCTGGTCCATGCCCGCGACTTCAGCGGGGCGCTGGCGAACCTGCGGGAGGTTCTTGCCGCCATCCGCCGGGCCGGGTTGAGGCTGAACCCTGCCAAGTGTTCCCTGCTGACCCGGGAAACGCTGTTCTTGGGACACGTGGTGAGCGAGCGGGGCGTAGCCATGAACCCGGCCAAGGCGGCAGCAGTCCGGGACTGGCCAACCCCCACCGACGCCGGCGAACTGCGGAGTTTCCTGGGTCTGGCGGGGTACTACCGCCGGTTCGTCCGGGACTTCGCCACGATCGCCAGCCCTCTCCACCGCCTGACCGAGGCGGGTCGGCCGTACGTCTGGGACGACGCCTGCGCCACGGCCTTCGCCCGACTCCAGGCGGTCCTCACCGAGGCTCCGGTCCTGGCGTACCCCGACGCGGGTCGGCCCTTCATCGTCGACACTGATGCCAGCAACGTGGGAGTGGGTGCGGTCCTCTCCCAGGAGGGGGGGGATGGGGAGCATGCGGTGGCTTACTTCAGCCGCACGCTTAGTCGGGCGGAGCGCAATTACTGCGTGACCCGACGGGAGCTGCTGGCTGTGGTTCTGGCCGTGCGGCATTTCAAACCATACCTGCATGGAAAGCGCTTCCTGGTCCGCACCGACCACGCGTCCCTCACCTGGCTCCTCAGTTTTAAGAACCCTGAGGGCCAGGTGGCTCGTTGGCTGGAGGCGCTGCAGGAATTCGACTTCGAGATCCAGCATCGGGCGGGACGCCTCCACAGCAACGCCGACGCGCTTTCCCGACGGCCCTGTGCAGCCCTGGAGTGTCGCTACTGCCGGCGGCAGGAGGAGCGGGCCGACGAGCCTCCGGTGGTGGCGGCTGTCCAGGCCAGTCCAGGGGCTGTCCAGACCGCTGGTGATGCTGAGGGGTGGCTGCCGCTGTCGGCGCGCCAGTTGGAGCAGCAGCAGCGGGCCGACGAGACCTTGGCGGCGGTGAGGGACTGGCTGGAGGCGGGGCGGCGCCCCAGCTGGCCAGAGGTGTCGGCGCGGGGGGCTGAGGTGAAGGCCTACCACTCCCAATGGGGTTGCTTCCAGCTCCACGACGGGGGTGGTCTACCGCCGGTGGCAGGAGCCCCGGGGTAAGGGCGACATCCTCCAGCTGTTGGTTCCCCGTGTGCTTCGTCCCCAGGTACTGCAGCTGGTCCACGGCTCGGTGGGAGCGGGGCACTTCGGGAACTCCAAGACCCTGCATCGCCTGCGCGGGCGGTTCTACTGGCCAGGCTGTCGGCGGGACGTTGAGCTCCACGTCCACTGCTGCGACACCTGCACTGCACAGAAAGGGCCTGGCCAGCGTTCCCATGCCCCGCTCCAGCAGTACCTGGTGGGAGCACCGATGGAGCGGGTGGGGGTCGACGTCCTGGGGCCATTCCCGGTCACCGACTCCGGCAACCGCTACGTCCTCGTGGCCATGGACTACTTTACTAAATGGCCCGAGGCGTATGCGGTGCCGGACCAGGGCGCCGCCACCACCGCGGAGAAGCTGGTGGAGGAGATGTTTGCCCGTTTCGGGGTCCCCGAGGAGCTCCACAGCGACCAGGGCCGGAACTTTGAGTCCCAGGTCTTTGGGGAGGTCTGCAGGCGGCTGGGGGTGCATAAGACAAGGACGACGCCGCTCCACCCCCAGAGCGACGGGTTGGTGGAGCGGTTCAACCGCACCCTGGCCACCCAGCTCGCCATCCTCACCAGCCAGCACCAACGGGACTGGGACCGCCACCTTCCCCTGGTCCTGTGGTCCTATCGGACGGCGGTGCAGGAGACCAGCCACTGCACGCCAGCGGCCCTCATGTTCGGGCGGGAGCTCCGGACACCGGTGGACTTGGTGTTCGGGTCCCCGCCCGAACCTGAGATTGCCGGGGGTGCGGCGATGGAGTACTTCCGCCGACTGAGGGATCGCCTGCTGGTGGTTCACGACTACACCCGCCAGGCTCAGGCTGCCTCTGGGGTGAGGCAGAAGAGGGGCTATGACACACGCTGTAGGGGCCGTGCGTTCATACCCGGGGACAGGGTGTGGGTGTACTGCCCCGTGCGAAAGAGGGGGGTCTGCCCTAAGCTGCGGAGCCACTGGCAGGGGCCTGGGGAGATCCTTGGAGTGGTGTCCGAGGTTGTCTACCGACTGCGGATGCCGGGACGGGGCCGGGTGGTAGTGCTGCATCGGGACAGGCTCTCGCCGTACCGCCCCCTCGCCCCCGCTGTTGCGGAGGAGGAGGGGGCCGGAACGGGGGCCCCCCCGGCCCCTGCTGGCTCCCCTGCCCCTGACGGGGCCGCTGGCCCCGCGGTTGCCACTCCCGGAAGGATCCAGCGGCCTACCCGGCGGCGCCGGCCGCCCGAACACTTGAGGGACTATGTGTCGGGTGTGGGGGCCGTCGGGGACGACTGACCCCTCAGGGGGGGGCTGTGTGGCGATCGCGGCCAGGTGTGGCGATCACGGCCACGCCCCCTATGGACGCAAGGGGTTCTGGGGGTGCAACCTGGTGGGGTTTGGACTATATCGGCGCCCCAGAATCCCTGTGGCATTGGTGGTTGGGGAGTACTGATTGTGTGTCATTGTGTGTGTGTTCTCATGTATGCAGTGTTTTGTTATGACCGTGAGTGAGTGTGTTTGTTATGATCGTCAGGTGTGCTGTGTTTCTGTCTGTGTGGGCGTGTTCAAATAAAGGCAACTCCCGGGGTCGTGCGGTGTATGGGGCACGGGAGTTGCGTAACCAAAACCTGGGCTCCTGTCTCACTCCTTCCTTGCCGTCGCCACAATATTGAAAAGCCCGGATGAGTAGGCCTAGGCTAATGAGTAGGGTTAGTACAATAACTGTATAGTTATTGTACTAACTAACTGTTTTTTATGGGTTTATTTTTGGCACACAAAAGGTCCGGCGGAGAGAGAAGTCCGGTGGGTCGGCGCTGAAAGAGCGCGCGGCGCTTTGTGTGTCCACTGAATGACTTCACAATGTATAGTTTTTAAGTAGAAAAAAATATATATTTATAGTAAAAAGTATTATCGTAAAAAGTGGTCAAAACGACGATATCATCGTCAATCACGATGTTTTATGGTAATCATCGACGAGTGCCAATTTAGCGGACATCGCCCAACCCTAATGTCTATCTAGCCATCTATCTCCCTCCAGGATCTTGTATCGGTTTGTCAAGCAGCCTGTGTGTTTTTTTGTTTTCTGCTGAGCTTCATAGGAGAGGAGGTGGAGATGGAGTATTGAGAGAAATTTAGTTTTATTCACGTCAGAGCCTGGCAGTGAGTGATGACGACACATTGCAATGTTCAAATTTTGATCCGATCTTCTGCTGAGATTGCTTGGGTTGCGGGTCACATGGCCGGAAATCAGATCACGTGTGGGATCAAGAACCACATAGGAAAGTGACCCAAATCTGATTTGAGGAGATCAGATTCCATGTGTGCTGCTCACACTGCCCAGAGGAAAATCAAATGTGTGTCACTTGTAGCCCCCCAAAGGGAAAATCCTTTTTTGGGACATTTTGACCTTTTTACACCAACTAACCTGGCTGTGTTGACAGTAGGTTATTTACATTAAATTTACAAAGACATTACATTACATTGTAAGCAGACCATTTTTCCTTTCCAAAACATTTAGACCCACTCGTTTTCTTTGACATCAGTTCTCCTTCAATATAATCCGTAACTTCTTAGTAGGTAGCTGCATAGTACTGCTGTGTATATATACCATGGGTACTGATTTCATGCTCTGACTAAATCATCTCTCGCTCGGTGATTAAAACATCCTGGATTCTTTTTCATGATGTTTTCTGTGTGCTTGCAGGTAGTGGTTGCACCTCCTTTCAGGGTTTTTTCATAAATATGTAAATATAATCAGCAGCGCATTGTGCCTTGGTAGCTGCACTCGGTTGCATCTTAATCCTTCCTTATAAACGGCATGAATGAAAGAGGCTCTCGCATGAAAACAGATGGACCACCCCAACTGTGTTTTGATTATTGCATCGGAATGAAAACTATCTGACACCACTGAGGCTTTTGCTGCGTTTACAGTGTAGATGTTTACAACTTTTTCACAATAATTATATTTTCACCATATCAAAGACAGCTCATATAAACAACTGCATACGCACAAACTCACACGTTAATATTTTAGTAAAGTAAATATGGCAAAGCTGTGCTAGGCAAAACTCCAGCCCTGTCAATAGTGAGAGTGGTACAACATGTCCTTGAACTTAAATAATTAATTGTATCCACTTCCTCCTCCCTTCCGGTAGCTCTGCCCTCTACATACATACAGTATAATGACTCTGTTGCAGCATAGGTTGGTGCTTGGCCAGTGTGGATCGAATGAGAGGGAGGGCTTCTCAGAGAAAAGATGCCAAAACACAAACTATTTTGTTCCATGTTTGATGTATAGCCAAAACCAGCGTAGAAGTGCACTTATTGAAAGCTTCATCCACTCGTGCAATCAAGTTTTCGGACAGAGTCTTATTTCAAATATTTGGGCATCAACATACCAAAATATCTTATAAAACAGAATGCAACTATACATAAAAAAATGAAGGAAGAAATATCAAGATGGAACCTAATTCTTTTCTTTAGTCTAAACCCTGTTATATCTATTTCAGACCCTACCAATAGGGATTAACCAAAACCAATTCATGAATGGGACAAAATGTTAACAAGGTATACTGTATATGGCAAGCTAAAAGACCTAGCGTTTTCTCAAAACTTTATGTTAACAAGGTATATATGGCAAGCTAAAAGACCTAGCGTTTTCTCAAAACTTTATGTTAACAAGGTATATATGGCAAGCTAAAAGACCTAGGGTTCGTCTCAAAACTTTATGTTAACAAGGTATATATGACATGGTAAAAGACCTAGGGTTCGTCTCAAAACTTTATTTTAACAAGGTATATATGGCAAGGTAAAAGACTTAGGGTTCATCTCAAAATGTTATGTTAACAAGGTATATATGGCAAGGTAAAATACCTAGGGTTTGTCTCAAAACATTGCAATTAGCTAAAGAAAAAGGGGGGTGAGTCCTAGCCTTGTGAGACCATCCTGAGTTCTCATTCTGTTTCTCTCTGGAGATCGGTCTGGCCAGGCTAAGCAACTGTTCGAAATCGAAAACATCAATGGCGGCTCCTAAAGAGGTTGGTGTAGAAAGAGCAAAGAACAGCAAAATATGTTTTCGCACTCCTACTAAATCATATGGTTCATTGATCTGATTGGCTGAAGTTAGACGGTGATAGACAGATGGTTCATCCAATCACCTGCCAAATATATTTTGAAAGTGCCTGCCCTTTTCCAAACAGTTTCCACAGACGACTTCCCAGATGGTTCTGTGTAACAAACAGAACCATCTGGTGTGTCAAGTTAGGTGGGGCCTCCCTTGTCTTAGAAATTATTATTTTGAGGCACAGATGAGAGATATGATATGCTGGTGCAACCCACCATATAATGCTTAATGGAAAAACATTGAAGAGAATATATCTTCCATTCCTACAGGCAATCATAGCTGATAACATTAACAACCTACAAAGTTACATAAATACTGTTGATAACCCATGGATGAAATGGACGCTTAAAATATGGAAAACTATTATAAAAGAATATAAACTAGAGGGAGATATTGTAATTCTTAAATGGTGTTCATATAACGCCAATGTCACACCTAATAATTGGATACCAGAATTAAGGACTAGACAGCTAAAGGAATAACAGATCTATGTAATGTAATGAAAGAAGGAACACTGCTCTGCTTTGAAATGCTTATAAATACTATCTAGTATCTGCAGTTGCAGCATTATGTTAATACAAAGGTGAAAAATGTAACCGAGGCAAGGTAACGTTTGATAGAACTGTTTAAAAAGCATATCATTCAAATACTGGCGGTATAATTATGTCATGCACATTTAAGGGTCTGTCAAATCTTAAAACACATTCAACTTCATATATTAAAATAAAATGGGAAAGGGAAGGAGGAATAATTATATCTGAGGAACAATGGATAACAATATGAAGGTATCAATGGAAGTGTACCAGCAGAGTTTGGTTGAACAAGTTTGATAAGGTATTTTATTACACCCTCTCAGAAATCCCACTATGATAGTTCTGTCAGAAATCACTCATGTCACAGATTTAACCATTTATTGCATGTAATGGTAATACACTTTAGTTTGGCGGTATGGTTCCACTCTTTTAGGATGCTCCCTGCTGTAGGATTTAAAGCATGACATACAGATGTCAGATACGGGATAACATTTGACAACAGGGAGCACTACAATCCCCCCATGGGGTACATCAGATATCTCAACCCATTGTGTAGGCGACATAAAATACAGAGCAGAACCAAAGCAGGTGGAAGCTCGGGTGGTGGTGGGTGAAATCCAGATCTATATTACTAATGCTGGGATCAGACTACACAAATTCCACCTGATTCAACATGATGTTGCGAGACAAAAATGTTATATAGTCTGATCCTGGAATAACAGGAAGTTAAATTATATAAGCTTTGTTTCATTTCGGCAGATTGAATACTTGTTCAAACATACACTGAATGGGTGGCTAAGGAACTGCAGTGAAACTGTAGTGAACCTGGTGTCCAGAAGGCTCTGCAGGTTTGTCATGTTACTGATACACAAAATGGAAGAAAAATCATGTGAGAAATTGCAAGTAGCCAAGCAAGATTTGTATCTAATAATGCTAATTGAATTTGGTTCAATTTCCGACTGACTTCGCAAGGCAGCAATACAAACAAAAAGCTAAAAAAATACACATGATTTTAGAGAGTGACAATGAACCAATGTGTTTTTTTGTGGTCCCGGTTTATGATATAGTTAAAATATGTGCTGTATTCAAAGGCCACTGTAATTACAATAAGGAGGGTAGAGTCAACAAGTGTGCGAAGGCATAGAACAGCAAATCAATATTCATAGGTTAAAGATTAAAGCGTGATTAATCCATGAACACAATAATGTGGACAGCTCCCAGCAGTGGCTCTGAATGTTGGTTAAATGTCATGGATCTATTTCCAGTGAGTCATTAGCAAGCAAAGCGATGCTATTCTTTTGGGTTGTTTTTTTTACATTGATGAAATGAATACACACAAAGATAAAAGCCTCATTGACATTCAACAAAGAAAATCTTCCAGTAACATGTTACTAATGCATGACTTGGCCTCCGCGTTTCCTGTTTGTCTGTGGCCACATCAGATTATATCATTTGTTTCTTTGTTTCACATTGGATGCATGTGTGCATGGCTAGGGGGGTGTTTTATAGTGTATACTGTATATATATATATACTTCTTGCATGAGATTCATCTATGCACTAGTATTCATGTTTTCCGTATGAGAATACAATTTCAGCCTGAATGAACATTTCCTGTGCTACTTGCATCTGTTTTTGTCAAAATAGAAACATCCACCTATTTGAGATAGATGAGTTTGTATTTGCCTGTACATAGGTGTGTACCACCAGGCCCAAGATGAAATGCGTGATGGTGTCAGAGTGCACAGGATCATCTCCTGGTGCAGACGCAGGAGGAGCCAGGCCCGGAGTTGACCCACAGCCTACAGGTGACACAAGCCTCAGCCCCACGCAGAACATCATCGGGTCAAGTGGCCCCCAGGCATGCGAGGAAAAGGAGTGGCTCCAGTTAGAAGAAAGACGCTTACTCCATCATGGAAGCAACAGCCGAGGGGGAAGCTGACAGACAGAAGATGTCGCTGTCACAACATTGAGGCCAGACATGGTGCTGCTCTCTGAAGCAGGTCATCCTCTTGGAACTCACCGTCCCTTGGGAGGACCGCATTGAGGAAGCCAACGAGAGGAAGATAGCCAAGTGCCATCTATTTGTGCTATGTATGTGTACAATCATTTCTTCGTAGTTTTGTTCTTATCATTTTTTATCATTTTAGTGCAGTTCTTTATTGATTTTTTTAAATATTGTTTTTATGTTACATTGATTTGTATGCTGTATGGCACTGCTGCTTTTGTTGCTTTTAATCTGAAAGGGGAAAACTCTGCTCAGTTTAGATAAAGTTGAGGACTCAGACCAAGAAGATTTAATTAGAAGAGCTGTCAAGTTCATTTTTAATCAGAGAGAGAGAGAAGAGAAAGAGAGAGAGAGAGAGAGAGAGAGAGAGAGAGAGAGAGAGAGAGAGAGAGAAAGAAAGAGAAAGAGAGAGCATAATTTGGACAAAGACTTTTGCCTGATATTTCCCAGTCACAGCAGTGTGCGTAAGTGGGAAAACAAGATATATTTTTGATTATTATTATGTATTTATTTTCAGACACGATAGGCACAAACATTGAGGGATCTGAAGGGCACATTCATTTTACCCTGGAGGGTAATTACAGACAGACTACAAAGACATCCATGGGAGAGAAGAAGGAAAAAAAACAAATTGAAAAGGAGAGCCTCAGGATGTTATGGCCATTAACACACTCAGAGAGTTGAAAGTTTGTTGAAAGTTGTATTTACAGGATAAAACCCCTTGAGATACCATCTCGTTTTCGAGGGGGTCCTGAGAGTGGCTCCCTAATGCTGCAGATGATATGTAGGTCCACAGTGCTGACGGGGAGAGAGAGATAGACAGACAGACAGACAGACAGACAGACAGACAGTCTGTATGTAAGTGGGAGAGAGAACAAGAGCAATATGTGGCATCTATGTATTTTGTAATCTTACGAAAAATATTACATTTGTATGTAACATTTTACTTAATGTAAAAAAAAAAACAATAGTCAACCAGAGCTTAGTGTTAGAGCATCTTTTTCTTCTTAGTTTATGGCTGTGCATGTCAGGTTAGCGCATGGGGAGACCCCAACAGCAGGGAAACAAATAAAAACACTTAGCAGAAAACAGAAATGTATTTGGGGCTGAAAACACACTCATACAGAAACGCATACAGAAACAACAAGGTCCGACAGCGAGGGGGAGAAACTGGGAAACTGAGTATGAACATTATCACAAGGAAAACAATAGATAGATAGATAGATAGATAGATAGATAGATAGATAGATAGATAGATAGATAGATAGATAGATAGATAGATAGATAGACATACAGACAGACACATAGATAGATTGTCACATTATCACTTATTTCAGTTTAGAAAGTATGGCCAAGTCTGTGACTTGGCCATACTGGATTAAACCGGTATTATGCCTGGTTGTTAATTGGATGAAAATCCATCATCTTTTTACAAGTCCCAACATGATTCATCTGACATCTCAAAACTGATTTGACACTCTAACACGCTTTTCTAAAATAGGTTATTTGTGTCATGTTGTGGATGACATGTGAATATGTGCCCTTGAACAAAACAAATGCTAAATACCCAAGGCAAGGGGCTAGCGATTGTTATCCTAATTCATCACACTTACATGATGTGTGACTGATGAAAAGGTCAAAGTGTAGTGTCAGCCTGACTAGAATTACTCATTCATTCATCCGGCCAGCGTGGTAAAGTCTCGCCAGACACCAAATTTAAAAACGCTGTATACTGTGAAATACAAATAGATTTATCTGGCGTGTCATAGGCTTAATCAGCATTGTGTGAACTCAGTTGGCAAGGGCTTGAATGTAATGGACGTTTATTTAAATGTAAAAATCCCTCACTATAGCTTTAATACCGTTGTTAAATTTTTGTTCAGGAATGGGCGCTGTCATTTCTGAGAGTGGGTTTATCAATACATTTTAAGCAGCATGTTAGGACTCTACGAAGAGGAGTGGAGACTCATAGCTGATTGTATGACCCTCAGATCGCTTCACCGAAGATAATGGAAAGCATTGCAGATGTAGGCTTGTATTATGGAATACATTACATTCAGACATGATATATGGTTGATATTCAGACATTTGGTAAGGCGGTGTAGGGGGAATTGGCAGTGGGTTTGAGAGCATAATCAAGGCCATCCTGGCTGGTTGAATGTGATAATGTGGGTCCATTTTCATACTAGTCCACCAAGGTGTTGATTGAACATGGATGCAGTTTTTTATGCAACCCTCATTAGAATAACAGCATCACATCGTAAAGCCTTATTACTGTGCCAAATCAAACTCTTTCTAATCAAACAAATCTTTCAAACTCCAAAAAGTGTGTTTCTTTGCCATTGTTATCTTAGTTATGTGTAACGCATCTCCACCACAACGAAGAGCACTAATTATGTTCCCGGATCTCTGATCCATATAAGGTCATGACAAATATGGATTTTGGGATGTGCATCACGTTTAGCAAACACAAACTACATAGTAACAGGCATTTGATAGGTTGTGAAATGCCTTTATTCAGACATATGCATTTTGGGCGACTAAGGGTGGTGCCCAATGCAAATTTGTACTTAATTTGGGTAACTATAGTTGGGTTAATGACACCCAGTTCCGCATTGTGCTGTTAAATTGAATTAGTTACAATATAAATAGACTGTATAATTGATAATAGAACATATTTTAATTTCTAAATCTCTGCTGGCCGTTGGCAAATGGTCCACAGCCGGGTACTGGTCCGCGGCCCGGAGGTTGAGAACCAATGGTTTAGACTAGAGGATGCTTTTATCCAATGGGACTTCTACATGATTAACCACCTTGTACCCTCTGCAATCTCCATTATCAAGGCAATTTCCTGTTATAATTGTTTTTCAAATCAAATTTTCGGCACAAACTTGCAACCTCAGAAACTTTTCTGTACACTTTTTTTTTCAATGACTTCACAGAACACAACTTCTGTCATGCAAGAATACAACAATATAAAATGAATTAACACTCTGTACCCTGCGGTACACCAAAGAGTTAACACTGCGGCTACCACTGCAGAGGGGTGCTGATAGAAACGCGGTGCCTGGTAAATACACGTGTGTGTGTCACTGTTCACCGGTGTGTGGATCTCTGTGTTGACATTGTCATGGGCGGTCCCCACAGAGGCAAGCAAGGCAAACTCATGAATAGAAATAAGTGTTTGCTTGGCTTATTGTAATGGGAGAAAGGATGGCCCTAATGAGAGCGAGAGCAAGAGACGGGGAGATAAAGGAGAAAAAAGGATGCAAAAGTAGTGAGGGTAAAAACAAAGGAGCAATGCATAAACAACCGAAAGGTAGAGATAGATAATGAGAGAGAGAGGGACAGAGAGAGAGAGAGAGAGAGAGAGAGAGAGAGAAGCCGTTCAAAAGCCCATGCAGCATGCTGGCAATCTATGCCTATGCATAGATTGCAACAGCATATAGTTAGTGTTTTAATTTGAGCTCTGTTCTGTTGACTTTTCCAAAATGTTGTTGTTTTCCTAACTTTAATTAGCAATGTAATCTCCATTGCTTGCCGTTTACCTGAGGACGTGTTTGTTTGTACGTCATGTGTTAGTTCTATACATTTTGGTGTTTATCGGCTAATTCAAAACCACTCTCAGGAGTTTTGAAAATGCGGCAGCAGTTCCTAATGACTGTTTCTGCTGAGGAACATTAGCTGAAAAGGAGTAATTCAACTCCCTGGTGGGTACATTAAGGACAGCTCGAAATGAACATGTACTTTCTGATTTAAGGTATGTACTTATCCAACAAATGCAACAAAAATGTTGATGTTTACATCCAAATGATGTCTTAACTTTCTTGTTGTCCTCGTGTCTGAGCAGAAGGATGAAACAGTCCAATATTTTCCCATTGGCTTATGTCTGTTTTATTACCGGTATTCATTATTAATATGAACATTGTCATTGTATTAGTGCACTGTGTTTCACATTCAAATGTGACAATGTGCTAACAAGTTATTCCTACCCACATCTCTTCACCTTACAGGGTGACATTTAATACGTTGTTGATTTAACTATTAATAAAGAGTTAAAAGAGTGTGTGTGTGTGTGTGTGTGTGTGTGTGTGTGTATGCGCGTGCGCAAGATTGTATGTGTCTGTATGTGCATTTGCAAGCGTTTGTGTGTATGTGTTTGTTTGAATTTGTGTGCGTGTGCATACTGTGCCATGTAGCAGTGACCTGTAATAAGAGGGAATTGTCACATTGTCAAGCGGATCAGTGTGAAGTCTCACGGGACAGTGCACCTGTTAGCCCAAAATAACGAACACAAAGACACACTCCGCTAACCCTCTTCTTCTGTACGTCTGGGAGAATAGGTGAGCGCATACTTTGATGTTTGTGTGTGTTCAAAGTACATCCAAAATCATCATTATTTTTATTATTATGATTCTAGTTATTATTATTATTATAGTTATTATTATTAGTAGTAGTAATAATAGTAGTAGTAGTAGTAGTAGTAGTAGTAGTAGTAGTAGTAGTAATAACATTGTTATGAATACACAACAGTACTTGTGGTTACATGTTATAAAACGATTTCCTGTACATTTGCCTGAGCAATTGACACTTTAAACACCATAAAACAAAAATCCAATGGCACAATTATAAACAGATTTTCATTTTTCGAAACAACTACAAGAGTATTCCCCTCACAAACCTCATACGACCACTGCTTGTCTCAGAAAATGCACGCGTCAACTGCACGTCCAGAGTAGCTTTCTACCACATGGTTTCCCCAGAGTGTGCTCTGGGGAAATGTGACGTGATGTAATGTTCACTTTGGAAGACGCTACCACTTCATCTAATACTCCTCACTGGGCTTTAAGGTAAAATGAACTTCAAATACCAGCATGGAGGTCATTCATTCTTAGGGAATGAGTGGATGGTGTCAAGGTGGGAGATATGATGATGATGATGGGGGGTGGGGGGGTGTAATTCTGCCCTGGTTGTCCATTCCTTTGATGCCTTGATGTGCAGAGATGCAAGAGCACACAAACGCACACACACACACATATTCCCCCCCCTCCCACACACACACACGCACACAACATATGGAAATCAGAGTGCCTGAATGTTCGATCCATCACACCATGAAGAATTAAATCAAGGCGTCATCTCCATAAATCCTCCCAGTGTTCCTGTTCGTTTGTAGCCGGACTCAGATCTATATTATTGTATTAATACCGAGGCTGGGAGAATATCACAGGCAGTCCATCACTGACAATGACCAGGGGCCGCAGAGATACACACTTAGATGAAATTAGTGTTAAAACAAGGTTAAAAATTAAATGCCGGACTATATTAGCTTGGTTTTAGAGCACTCTGTCTTCCTCTCATTGGCTCAGGTAACAGATGGTTATGTTGTTGTTGTTGTTGTTGTTGTTGTTGTTGTTGTTGTTGTTGTTTTTGTGGTTGTGGTTGTCGACAAACAAGTAGCTCTGTCTGTAAGATCTCAAGAGATAATGCTCAAAAATCAACAGAAGAGAACTCGTTTCAGAAGATAATACAATGGACAGCTGGAGGGAGAAGCATATTGTGTGTGTGTGTGTGTGTGTGTGTGTGTGCGTGTGTGTGCGTGTGCGTGCATGTTCAGGAAAATGAGTCTTAGAAACACAGGTACCAATCGCACAACCTTGCCAGGTTCCCCATCTGTTGGAGACAAACAATAGCAAACGTATTTCCATCGATTCAACTGTTGAAGTTGTTTGCTGAGGAGTGCGTGTGTTTATTGTTTAATTTAGGATTAATTGATTTGAGAGAAATGTGAAGACGGGTGGTGTTTTTTTTCCGTCCATTAAATGAATGAGTTCCAGTAGGACGAAGCACATCAAACGTAAGGTTACTAACCAGGGTCAAGTGGGGTTTGCGAAGAACAACAGCTTTGAGCGAAATTTCAACAACTCTCTCGCTACCACTTTTTAATCTCTCCTCCTCTCTCGATGGTCAATAATTGACAAATGGCTTCAACGGTGACCGCAGGCTATCGTGACTTCCTCAACACATCTAAACATCTCAACTTCAAAGTGCCCAGAAAGATTCAACAAACGCCCCCCAGAAGGCCTAGCATTTTGCAGGAGTGACCCTGGAAAACACCCAACACTTCAGCTACTCACTCATTTGCGCGAGTGGATGGAGATTTCCGAAGGGGATTTGTATTTGTATTTCTACAGTGGCCAGTCTACACGGTGTTGATTTTGAAACCTTTACAGACATGTTTTTACAGTTTTACAGTTTTACACTGTTAAAAGCTAATCACACGCTTATAGATCCCGACTCCAGCAACATGATTGGTCAAAACAAATATGAATCTTAAGAAAGTGAAACGCCCCGTTCACCCAGATTTGAGCTTGTCTGCTATCGTCTGAAACTACAGCAGCTCCAGAATTCAGCATATGTCCACATTTGACAATTTTCACTACTTCCTTATGGAGGAAGTAGTGGTTAGTATACACTGGATGTGGTCCTCATCGTCTAGTGCTCAGATTCACACCTTCTAGCACCCCATATCAGGCCTGAGAGAAGTCCAACCTTAAAATTACATTTGTCTATATTGACACTGAAAATGGAGTTGAGAAGAGACATCAGCCATGGTAAGACCCACAGAGGGGGTACAAAGTGGGAGAGTGGAACAAAATGCGAGGAAAGATGAGGGAAGATGACAGGTCTGAGAGAAGATACGATGAGAGTGGGTACAGGGTAGTGGCAAAGTATTGATTGTTGTCAGACGGTCATCTCTGCTCTATTAGATCCTACAGACAGTAATACACAGGCAGTCGTACAGACACAGGATGAGAGACCAGAACACAGAGAGGGAGAGAGAGTACTGTTCTTAATAAAGAATATAATAATAATAATAATAATAATAATAATAATAATAATAATAATAACAGCAATAATAATAATAATACATATTTTTTCTAGCCTTTTTTTCTATAATTATATAAATGGAGGCTCTTCAAATAATTTCTTTCTACTGGCCACACACTAATTTTCCCGGTTGTTGTTGGAAACTTGCAATTGCACTATGACGTACATACATGTACATACACACAAATGCAAAATATACACTGAGACGCACACATGAAAAACATACACAGGAACTATGGGATATACACACATATTCTACACTAGAAAAAATAGTGCCACATTATTGCACACAATCACACACATCTGTGCATAGGTTAAGCCAAAACAGTGTTAAGAAGGGGGGAAGAAAGGAGTGCATCTTCTATGTGTGTTACGTTGTTACTTCAGTGTGCACTCTGCCCCAGGCGCCTAGTCTGCTTCAATATTTCATCTGGGGCGAGCTGGCCAGAGAGTAGGCCTGTTTGTATATGTATGTGTGTTTGTGTGTGTGTGCGTGTTTGTATGTGTGTGTGTGTGTGTGTGTGTGTGTGTGTGTGAGGGAGTGGGAGTTAGTGTCCACTGGGTGCTTTGTGTTATACTGATTTTCAAGTGGCCTGTGTGTGTGTGTGTATATTATATATCGTCACTGTTGGGCGGAAAACCTTGTATCTCCATAATTTGTCATTTTTATTTTTTTTCATAAATCAATTAATGCCATTGGTCACCCTTTACATCTGTCTGTGGGTTTTACAAATATTTACCCAATGAACAGTATCAAAAGGGCTTGGATCTCCATTGGATCTTCAAACTGTCGGCAGAACCTCATAGCTCCACCCTGCCTCCCCTCCATTCAAGTGAAGACCAATACACAGCAGTAGGAGGCATGAGTTTGGAGGTCTCTGGATGTTCAGCAAGGCAAGAGCTGCAATGCAAGGCTAAATAAAGAACTGGTTGTTTGAGTGAGTACAGCGTTTTCTTTACTCAAGCAATACTAAGTCTATAAAGGCTAATGTTTTATGCATTTGAGGCCTGAGACGTGGGAGCGGAGAAGAGTGCAGGTGTTGCATGCACGCCGAATTGTGCACATACACCACGGGACATTGGCTTAACTACAAGCCACTGCTCACTGGATGCTACAATGTTTTGTGAATTGAATTCTTATTATTATGCTAGTACTAACCTTCAATGTTATTCATCTATGGCACTATACCGTCAATATGAAACTAAAACAATCATATACAATTATATAAACGCTGTGCTTTATTGTATAGGCTACCAGACCTTTTTGTATAGGCTGCACTTGGATCCAAGCTAACAGAAGAATTATATAAACTGCACAATAAACAAGGGTGACACTTGATGAGAGAGTTTAATGTTTAATGAGTCCCTCCACCAAACACTGAATCGGTACATAATTTAGCCAGAAATAATCACAAACAAATTTGATTTAGCAACCAGCACACATGTAATAACATGACACATTAAATAGCATGGCTTATGAATTGTGGAAAGCGTACATTTCATGTGACCCTGTGTATTTCCCCAGTACGCTGGATGTGAGCGTCATAGATGAATAACAGTGAAGGTTAGTACTAGTATGAAAAACATTATAGCGTCTACTCTGGCTTATAGTTAAGCATATGTTCAGTGGCATGCATGCACATCTCGGCATGCATGCAGAACTTGACTTAACACCAGCAAACATTTGCATTTGCAGTCTGTCTTCAATAGCCTGTTCGTAGCACTTAATCTTTTATAACAAGAGATATTGGCCAAATGTACAGGAAAAACTGAGCGCACACGTAGCTCCAACAAACTGTGTGACCTGTAAGTTGGTGATAACTTAATGCGATGCCTCGGATGCGGCCATTCTAATCACGTAACTCGACATTCACTGTTCAAAAACTTGACCCTACCTGACCAACATGTGAACTATCCTGCTCCATAGATATATCTATATATATTAAATAATGTAGAAGGTATTGTAGGAGTGCCTGGTGTTTTAAATGGGCTTTGTGGTGCAGAGACATATTGCCACCAGGCACCGCTAAGGGAGATTTAACACATCTGGGGCCCAGAGGCTGCTGGGAAATAGAGATAAGATAAGAGGCAATCAGCTTTTGTCACATGACCGGTTGAGAGCCTTTCCAATAGGGATTAATCCTGTCAGCTGACTAGCCGTTTGAACTGATTAGAGGGATAAACAGACAGATTTTTCATCCACGAGGTGAGTTTTCTTTGCACAGGTTAGTGTTCAAAAGAGATGTTTGATAATGTCTTGCCAGTTAACATGGGAGTTTAATTCCTTCATTGATTTCAGCTCTTTTGAGTAAATATATATATATACCACCTCTCCCTCTCCTTTAAAATAGTGTTACATCTTTAACATTGGTTGGAGACATTCACTCTACCTGTGCGGTCTGAAGGCGAATACAGAACTCTAATCATGGATCCAGCAGTCCTACTATGTTATAGCAGAACCCCTGGGTGGAGACGGCACAGAGCCTGGGCCGGAAACCAAAAGGCTGCAACCAAAAGGGCTCATTCGCGTGAGTGGATTAAGCTTTCAGAAAGGGATTTTAATAAGCGTATTTCGGCAGTACACGGTGTTGATTTGAAACCATTACAGACGCTTTTTCACGGACAAGTTTGTGTTCGCCAATTACGCACTTACAGCCTCCAGCAAATATGAAGCGAAAGAAAGGGACATGCCCCGTTCAACCAGATTTGATTAATCTAAAGTCTGAGTATTCATCTGAAGTCTGATTTGTGAGACTAGGGTATATGTAATGAAACAGCAAAATGTGTAACAACCAACATGTTTACAACATGTGTATCGGGGTCCAGGGGTGTCTCCAGAGGCCTTCCAGACTCCCGGTAACACATGTTACATTGTCTACTCGTTCCTAG
The DNA here is from genome assembly GCA_030340625.1 of Merluccius polli. Lineage (NCBI taxonomy): Eukaryota > Metazoa > Chordata > Actinopteri > Gadiformes > Merlucciidae > Merluccius > Merluccius polli. The sequence continues at coordinate 126,165 of JAOPHQ010000850.1, forward strand.
TCTCTCATAGCCAGCCCTATCCCCACACTTCGTTTTAGCGCTGTACCAGCACTGGAGAAAGGTCTGGCTCTACTCATTATCATTCTGGCATAGGGGGTCTTGTTTGTATTTCTTTAACCAATCACAATTGTCTTGGGTGGCGCTAAGCCCAGGATGCAGCAACGGTGCCCTTGCAGGTAAAAGCCCACCCAGAGCCTGCCATTCGGTGACTATTACAGTCGCCCAATGGCAAGCTTAGATGGGCTTATACCAACAACCTACATTTGGTAAGCCAGATGAACTCGCTCCTTGATTCACACACCCTGTTCACTTTTAGCACTGTAGCACTAGAGGGAGGGGGGGGGGGGCTTCATCGCTCATCCTCCACTGTGCCACCAGTATCAGCCCCACAGCCACTTATGCATCCATCTGTCCATTCATCTATCCACCCATCCACCCAGCCATCCATCACCACGTCCGGGGTGCCGCATGCATGCCGAACAGATGACCGGAGGAGATGGAGATGGTGAGTGATGGATATCAGCCCCCCCCCCTCCACCTCTTAGGATAAAGGTTAACAGCCCATCACTCCTTCCCCCTGTTCATCTGAAGGACAACTGGGGTGGCGGGAGGACGGAAAGAAGGAAGGAAGGAAGGGGCTGTGCGTTGATCGCAAGTGAAGCATATTGAAGGGCCCCGCCTCCCTATGGATCCCATTGTTGTTATAAGGCTGCTGTGATAGTTCTTGTCCTTTCACCTTCCAATCATATAATGTAGACTCAAACACATTCCGCAAAGGTTTCTTCTTCTCCCCATGCGACCACGGCATCACTCTTGAACCTTCTGTTGCCCTTTACCACTGTTATATTCGGCCTAAGGTTTTTCCTTAGCTCTGACCGGCATTTGTAATTCCTATGCAATGTACAATATGTACTCCATGCACTAAAGTGCATGAAATCCATCATGCTCTGTTGTTGTCAGTGTTTCCCAAACATGTATCATTAACCTTACTGAACGGGAGTTCATGTTTAGTTACACAAGTCTATGCATTTGAAACTTGGCTACTAAAGCAGTAAAATGTGTGCTGGCAGGCTTTATTGAAATCCCCACATGCTTTTGAATGATAACTGGATAATTCCACTATTTGCATTGCAACACCATCCTTGCCTGCTGACTGCTACTGTTAATTATAATTGTATTATTTCAGAATCAGGACACGGTCTTGTATGAATCGTTTTTAGCTGCTTCAATTATATTTGCCAGTGTGTACAATAGTAGTGGTGGTTCTCTTGTTTTTAGAAAGACATCTGGCTAAATGACCGCTAAATGAACTGTTATCCCTGTCTGCTCGCTGTTGCTAAGCCTGTCCTCAATTTAAACCTTCAATTATTAACATTCTAAATTTAGGATGTTCAACATCAAATATTTATATTGCTCAAATTATGTAGTCACATTCATATATTCATATAAATGCTAATGCAATGTGTGGGTAATAACATGTTACTGCTATAAAAGTCCTGAAAATCGTTGCTTTAACGTTTCATAATAGCATACAATTGCTATACTATGTGTCGCAACACGATTGAGTCTCTCTTTGTGGGGTGCTTCAATGGTCACACATGCACTTTTGCGTCTCAAATTGAAAAATGTGTCTTCAACCTTCCTACAGTGAATTTTCTTACAACCATTATATAACCGTTATATAACCTATTATATTACATAGAATAGGGTGTTAAATGGGCTAACAAATGTCCTGGCTTTTTATTTGAATGTGCAATAACACTAGTGAATGTTTGTGTTTACCTATAAAACCACATAAACTAGGCCTAATTGCCATTTATATTTACTGGGTGATCAAAACACGGTTTCCTGCATTACTTGGTAAATATATATTAGTATAAGCAAGTGGAGAAATAAAAGCACATATTGTATTTAACAACTCATGCATCTTCGTAAAAATCTAGTCCATTCCTGAGTTATGCTAAACTACTAAATACAGGGATGTTTACCATTCTGTCATCATGATTGATTGGGTTTAAACAATCGAGTCTTAAAAGCTTCTTCTGATGTAAGAGGTAAACACAAGACTGCAGGTGGAACCACAGGAATAGAAGCAATGCCTTCTGAGCAGCCTTCAGAGAGACAAACGCGTTGATGTACAGTATACTTTTAGCGGCAGAACACATGAACGTCTCCCTGCAGCTTTAAAGTTATGGCCTAAATAATGGGTAAGTGCCATTAATCATTTCCTAGATTACCGAACATCACACCTTTTGGTCGAGTGGTCAGATTTTAGACAGGACATGTTAAATCATGGTCCAATGGGGAGCTATTTTTGCAACGATGTGGCTTTAGCACCACTGGGCCCGTAGCATAGTTATTCTGAAGCAGTTCAGAGGAACTTTACGGCTGTGTCCTCCTCGTGTCGCCACTCATTCTGGCACCCGGCCCGTGTGTCATTTCCTCCAGACCTTGGAGATGATGAGGGCATTAAAAACTAGAACATGCACTTACCCGCATAAGCCAAGGCATGCTGGCATGCACACACACACACACATTTAGACATGCAGTACATTAAACACACGTGTTCATCTCGACTCATTCACACTCATTACTACACAAACACACATTTGCCTTAGCAGAGGAACATGCACATAATTGCCTAACCTACGCACGCGCATGTCTGTGTGTGTCTATCACCTTCAACAGAACTTGATATTGTCTGACAGAGATGAGCTTGAGACAATATTAAAAGACGGTGATGCAACACTCCTGCATCATTTGGACAAAGACTTTTGCCTGATATTTCCCAGTCACAGCGGTGTGCGTAGCTTTTCAAGCGGGAGAATTCAATATTTCCGATTATTTTCTCTTTTTTTCAGACAGGATAGGCACAAACATTGGAGTGATCTGAAGGGCACATTCATTTTACCCTGGAGGGTAATTACAGACAGACTACAAAGACATCCATGGGAGAGAAGAAGAAAAAAAAACAGAGCCTCAGGATGTTATGGCCATTAACACATTCAGTGTAATAATGCTGCAGATGATATGTAGGTTTACAGTGCTGATGGAGAGAGAGAGAGAGAGAGAGAGAGAGAGAGAGAGAGAGAGATGTGGGTGGGGAAGGAGGTGCGTGCGGGCGAAATTGCAGGCATCAAAGACAGAGAAAGTGGGGAGAGTGCCTTGCCTATAGAGAGAAAGTAGGAAAAAGAAAAGTCATACTAAGAGGAGTAAACGCATATGTAAACACACATACCTGACATTTTGTTTTATTTCATGTGTGTATTTCTTCGACATTCATGCCGGAATCTAGATGCTTTCCTTTCAGTTTTTAAAGGTTGACATGCAAATTTTTCATTCATTTTGAAGCAAAGAAGTACACAATGAAATATATTTTTTCATTACTCAATTGACAACCGACCTGACCTTTTGAATATTTGCTTAAAATGTCTGCATCAGTGGGACGAAAAGAAAGAAAGGAGGACAAAGAAAGGAAAAGAGAGAGGTGAAGTCAAGAGAGGACAGATATTTATCGTCAGGTGAAAGGTCATTGGGAACGCAGTATGTAGCTGTAGCTCCCCGCTGCTGTAATGACAGCCATACATAACCTGCTTGGCCCTATTGCTCTCTCTCTCTCTCTCTCTCTCTCTCTCTCTCTCTCTCACACACATTCTCACTCATACTAGGGATGGGCATGGTTATTCGAATATTCAATTATTCGAAATGACGTGGGTATTCGACTTGTAGCTGTAGCGGATTTTTAAATGTTTTAATAAAGTTAATTAAATATAATATTATATAATATTATTAATTATTAAACGTGTATACTAATGCCATTTAAAATATCTAAAGTAGAAAGAAAGAAAAAACACAATTGCAATACATTAGATACATTTTTGTGCCTTTCCACGTCATGTAGTTTAAACTAAAATAATTTCAGTGAGTCTTGCATCCCACACACACACACACCAAATCCATGCACTATACACATTTTTTCTGTGATTAAAATAGTTTTTTCCATTTTGCATTTCTAATCATTCTGATTTCTAGTTAATTAAAGAAGGTACATAACATTTCCGTTTGCAATTCTTTAATTTTATTTAAATATATACTTGAATCCTCTATGAATTTTTTGGTTTGTTTTATTTTCTTTTTTAAGGACAGTGTTGGCTTTCTTCTGTTGACCCCTTTTAAAGGAGCGAGACTTTCATGTTCAGAATAAATTGGCTCAAGAATGTCTATATTTATTTAACGGCTCCGCCTCTCATATTTAACGGTTCTCACATTTATGGAAACGTCTCTTGTGATGGAAAAAGAGATAGGGATACAGAGAGATGAGTGAGAGAGAAAGTGAGTCAATGTCAATGGGGATAGAAGTATTGAAAGATAACAGATAGAAAAAGAAGGTGTATTAGTTATCTGGAGCAACACAACCTGCATTGGACTGACTCAGTTTTACCGGAAAGGTATAAGCTCTTCCGAGGATAATGATAATATAGCGATAATAGAGGTCATAGAAATTAAAGTCTTCATCTTAAAATGAATACAAATCGTGCAGTGTTGTCTCATCATTTTTAAGGTTTGTATAACTTGGGCAGAAAAATAATTTCATAACAAAAACATTGTTGCTACTTCACCACTCACCAAATAATGCAAACCAGACTCAGACAACTGTAATAACCAGTGTTTCACCAGAGGAGGCACTGTCCCCTGTTCATTTCTGACTGTAATAACAGAATTTTCCAAAGCAAAACAAAGCACGAAAAAAGTTCTTGAATATAGCATGTGTGACCGATTTCTCATTTTGGCTCTCACAATAGCGTATTTACATTGTCAAAGATAAATCATGTACGCATGGTATCAAAGACATCTAAACTTCCAGCAGATTGTGGTTGTTGATCCATGAAGACTAAACAGCCTACAGTATATATTTCCAAGGTCCAAATGGTATGGCTTCAATGAAAAAGACCCAACACAGGAAAGACCATTGAGGATGGAATTTTTTATGAACACATGAAATGTTTTTTATGTGCAAAACTACAATTGAAAGGGACCATTCGCATGTGCAATATGTTACCCCAGCAGACCTCACATGACTTACATATGGCAAGAGGGAGCATTGCTTTTATAATTGGCAAACCAATTTTCAACTTGCTCTCTAAATGTTTCACTTCTACAACATCCTCTGTAGTGTTCTTTGAGGAAGAAGGCCGCCGACACAGGATCGCTCACTTTATTTGTTTTAGGTTTAGGTCTATTATCTACAGTATGAAGCAAAAGGAGAGGAATTGTATTATTCACGCGTGGAGCGACTCTTAGCTGGATATCTAATAGATACGCTGCCTCTAGAGTTTCTGCCCTCTCCTGCCCGTGCGCTCGATAGTACCCTGGCAGGCGTGGCCTCTATGACGCGTAATGTGCTCCAATTGGCTAGTGTTGAGCGCCCGCCTCCAGGTATATTATGTATGCTGCCATCTGGTGGCCAGGTACGGTTAATACAGCTTATATATTTGTTCCTTTTCCCTAGTGGCTATGTGAGGATATTACAGCTTATATATTTGTTCGAGTTTTCTTGTGGCTATGTGAGGATATTACAGCTTGTTGTTATGTGTGCTGTTATTTATTCGTCACACCTCTTATAAGCAGTTGCTACTCTCATTGAAAATGAATGTCTAGTGGGCGCGACTAGCAATCCGACAACAAGGTACTGCTTCTCCGCGCCGCTCGTCTCTCATTGAAAATGAATGTCTAGTGTCTAAAAAGGCCAGTACCTGCATTAATGCATTGACAAAATTAGGCAATAAAGTGAGCAGGAAACAGTGGAAAGAGAGTATAAGAAAGACAATTACAGAAATAGGATTCTTGGATACTGCAGTAAGGCTTTACTTCCATTTATTTGATACAGCAGTTAGGCTATATCCTTTTATTTTTTTGCACAGAGTCTGTTTTTTGAGATGCATCGTTTCTTGGGCTTGAGTTTGCCATGAGTTGAGCATATTGGTAAATGCTTGACCTGTGTGGGTCCCTGGATTGTTTCAGTCCATTGTTTTGTGTTAATGCTGGAAAAAATGTTGGACACACTATGTTATGTTTTTGTTCTTAATTGATTTCCAATAAAACATACACATACATTTGCATAAAGCAAGCATCATTTGTCCACTCCCATGTTGATAAGAGTATTAAAAAATTGAAGAATGCCATTTACAGTACATTTTGAACAGATCAAAATTGTGTGATTAATTGGGATTAACTATGGACAATAATGCGATTAATCGCTGTGGAGGGTTTAGGTGGAGTGTGTGTTGTTGATGGCTGGTTTACAGCCTCACCTGGCCTGAGTCACACTGATTGGACTCTGGCTGGGTGGGGCTGCACACCTGTGGTGCATGAGCAATCATGGCACCCAGGATAAACCAGCCATCAACACACACACTCGAGGAGGAGCACCGTCATGACTGGATGTACTATCAGCTCGGCGAATACCAACTGGCCTTTAACTCCAATAAACACCTTTGAATAACATCTACCCGTGTCCTGTGTCGGAGGGCCCCAAAGAAAGCCACTTCGGTGGCGTGTGGCCGGACTTACCCCGCCACACTGGCGCCCAACGTGGGGCTCCTCCGACCAGGACGGGACACGGAAGGGCTGTCCAAGCTACACTGGAGCCACCAGCCGCGGCGAGGACAGCCACCCCAGCACCAGCTCCCCCTGAACGGCAGCGACGGCCAGCGGAGGAGCGGGGAGGCAGCGCAGCGACCGCCACCGGCAACCGTCTGCAGCTAGCCTCCCCCGGATCCAGCCAGGAGCAGCCCAGGCCAGCCGCCCCTCTGCCAGGGGACCAGGAGCCCAAGGCCCCATGCTCCAGGAGGAGATGGGGGCATCATGCCTCGTCGCCCTGGTGGAGGGGGGTGACTAAAGACTGTTCCAGGCCCTCCGAGAGCTACCTCCGCGGCCCAGCTGTCGGGCCTCCTCCGAGCCCATCCAGCCAGCCCCTGCAGCCAGCTACCCCAGAGACACCTCCGCCAGCCGGAGCAGCAGCCCCAGGCCTCCGGTCTCCGGGACGGAGGGGGAGGGTGGGGTGGGCGTGTGACCCTGGGGAGGTGTGGAGGTAGTGGGGTTTGGGGGGCTGTGTTTATTTTTTGTTTAGGTATGGCAACCCTGAAAAGAGTCCAGGTTTTTTGTAGGTATGGTAACCCTGTTCAGAGTCCGGTATGTATTTTTTTTTGTTTGCTTGGATGGTGGATGGGGGGGGGGGGGGTAAGCGAGGCCGGGGATTCTCCCTGGCCTCAATCTGGTGTTGGGGATATGTGGAGGGTTTAGGTGGAGTGTGTGTTGTTGATGGCTGGTTTACAGCCTCACCTGGCCTGAGTCACACTGATTGGCTGGGTGGGGCTGCACACCTGTGGTGCATGAGCAATCATGGCACCCAGGATAAACCAGCCATCAACACACACACTCGAGGAGGAGCACCGTCATGACTGGATGTACTATCAGCTCGGCGAATACCAACTGGCCTTTAACTCCAATAAACACCTTTGAATAACATCTACCCGTGTCCTGTGTCGGAGGGCCCCAAAGAAAGCCACTTCGGTGGCGTGTGGCCGGACTTACCCCGCCACAATCGCGATTCAATATTTGAATGGATTGACAGCCCTAATATTAGAATTTTTGTAGGATTGTTGCACAAAAGCTCTATTTTAAGATTGAGCTAAGGATCAAAATGACTGAACAACAGTTTTACAATTTTGTGTTTTAAAGGGGGGCCCACTGGTGGCTTAGTGGGCCCTAAGCCGTCGCTTATACGGCTTATAGCTGGAAACGGCCCTGCACAGCGGAAACAGCGTTGTCAGGTGCCGACTATATGAAACAACAAAACACGGTGTGGGAAAAACCATTAAGGCAGAATATTTGCAGATGTTCTCTAGGAGTATAAGCGGTCTGTATACGTCTCTGGCGGTCTAAAAATAAATCAATTTATACCACTTAAGGTTAGGATGTGTTTATTTGCCATAAAGGTTGCCAGGGGGGCCTCACGAGTCATGTATTCTTGCCTGTGTGTGTGTGTGTGTGTTTACCTCCATCGCAGTAAGAGGCTGTGGCTGACAGGGACCTCTGAACCGTGGCCAGCAGCTCAAGGACGTCAGAGGTGATTAGGTAATTAACTAGACTCTTTAACACAGGAAGAGAGGCACAGAGATGCATTAAAGGATAAGAGAGAGACAGAGAGAGAGAGAGAAGGGCAGAATGAGTAAAAGAGAGAGAGAAAGTAAAAGAGAAGAGATGATAGAAATAGTGGGAGAGAATGACGAAAAGAGAGAGAATGACTAAGAGAGCGATGATGAGTAAAAGAGAGATGATAGAAGCAGAGAGGGAGAAGGAACGAGAGAGAGAGAGGGGATAGAAATAGACACCGACACACTTGCACCGAGAAGAGGAGGAGGGAGATGAAGAGAAGAGATAAGGCTGAAGGGGGATTGGGCTACATAGAAAGGTACAGTCCACCGCCTCTTCAGTCTGACATTATTTAATGCCAAACCGGTAGAGTGTCACATCTTCACAGAGGTCACTCTGCCAATTACAGGTGCACACTGACGGGCACAAGCGCACACCTCTATCGTCTCTATTTTTCACACCACACCACACCTCTACCTCCCTCTGCTTAGAAGTGAGTCTATATTGTATATGATCCGCTGGAAAGTAAATACTGAGGGTTATCAAAGGTGACACTATAGAGAATAATACTGTTTCCCTGCTGCACGCAGCTTGGTATCTCTCTGTATGCAGGACGCGCATCGCCATGGCAGAGACAGGCCCATACATGCACGCTACTGCATCAATAAATGAGACTATGGTGTGGAATGTCGTAATGAACGCAACACCACAGCCCCAGTTAAGTCAGTTTGGTGTGGTCTTTCCCCCACCATGCAGACATGACATAGTGAGCAAGGAAACCTTCTGGAAACTCTACAGACATAACGTCAATGCAACAAACTGAATGTGCAGGTGTAATTGTGACCTATCTTGCAATAGCCATAAGTATTAATAGAATGTTATATTAATATAAATGAACTACATTCTAACACAATAGAAATAACGGTAACACTTTACAATAAGGTATGCAAAACGTGGATAGTTACTGAGGAACGAATGAGTAACGAATGATGAACGACCAGGGCCCTAACTGGGGCCCTAACTGGGGCCCTAACAGGGCCCTAAGTAACAGTTACTCAGTAACTACTGAGGAATTACTGGTAAACAGACTAGGGGACTACTGTATTCGTTACTGAGTAACTGTCACTTAGGGCCCTGTTAGGGTTCCAGTTAGGGCCCTGGTTGTTCATCATTCATTACTCAGTAACGAATACAGTAGTCCCCTAGTCTGTTTACCAGTAATTCCTCAGTAGTTACTGAGTAACTGTCACTTAGGGCCCTGTTAGGGCCCCAGTTAGGGCCCTGGTTGTTCATCATTCATTACTCAGTAACGAATACAGTAGTCCCCTAGTCTGTTTACCAGTAATTCCTCAGTAGTTACTGAGTAACTGTCACTTAGGGCCCTGTTAGGGCCCCAGTTAGGGCCCTGGTTGTTCATCATTCATTACTCAGTAACGAATACAGTAGTCCCCTAGTCTGTTTACCAGTAATTCCTCAGTAGTTACTGAGTAACTGTCACTTAGGGCCCTGTTAGGGCCCCAGTTAGGGCCCTGGTTGTTCATCATTCATTACTCAGTAACGAATACAGTAGTCCCCTAGTCTGTTTACCAGTAACTCCTCAGTAGTTACTGAGTAACTGTCACTTAGGGTCCTGTTAGTGCCCCGTTAGGGCCCCAGTTAGGGCCCTGGTCGTTCATTATTCGTTACTCATTTGTTCCTTAGTAACTACCCACTTTTTGCGTACCTTATTGTAAAGTGTTACCGTCATTTCTATTTCTATATGTTTTACAAATATTGTCGGGATTCTGGACACCCAGCTTGAAACCGGAGAAACTGAGCCTGGTCACCGTAATATAGAGGAAATGGCTAGGAGTGCAATACAGTAGCAGATCAAAAAGAGCACATTAAAACAAGTCAGAGAGCAGTGATGTGGATTTGCTCATGCAACTGATCCATGGAATACAAAACTAAGAAATTAGCTTTCTTATGGAAAGCATTGGAATAGAAAGCTAAGTAAAACTATTTGCCAAATGTTCAACAAAAGGTATCCAAAACAGAATAAACGGTATATTTACCAGAGAGCTGACAATTTAAAGCAGGTAAGGTATCTCAAGAGCTATCACATTCAACTGGACACGAGTCTAGACAACTTGTCATTGTTGTCCGTGAAAACCCCCTCCAAAAGAAATCTTTCAAACATCAATGTGGCACACAGGAGAGAAAGGATGATTGTGTTCAAAACGTCTTGAAGCAGGTTTTTTTTTCTTCCTGTTTGGCTACAACATCAAGAGCAGTCAGGGAGAGCAGAAGGGGGTTGAGTACAAAGAAGCACAGTATAAACAATGAGCATCAATGAGCACACTACAGGCCACAGTCAAAGGCTGTCTCACTAACAAGGTTGTGTTGGCTGTGTGCACGTTACAGTGCGGTGCGCATACAAAATCTGTGAATGTTTGGAGGGCCCCATTTGTGTGTTTTGCAGTATGGCCCAAGATATTTAATTGGGCAGAAGAATACAGAAAATAGACAATGAGTTAACGAATAGTCAAATTTGAGCAAAAGCAATGGCAAGGAAGCAGTTGATTAACTTTTAAGCAAGTGATAAAATAATGTGAGTTATTAAACTTTTAGGCAAAAGCCAACATCAAAAGCAATCAAAATGCCACATTAATAATAAGTTGACAATCATGAATCTTTAAAGGTGCAGTATGTGACATTTAGTGGCATCTAGCGTGAGACGTATCTTGTTTAATTTACCTAATTACTCAAAGCTGTGATTGCGTCTTTAGTCCTCGCATCAGATCACTGTAATTTAGAGCGTGAATATCTGTTAAATATTCTGTCTTTCTAACTAAAAAACACTTTCAAATGCCATAAACTGCTCTAGAGATGTGTGATTATTTTAATCCACCACCACAGTAGTGCTATGCTGCTATAAATGTCCCATTTAGTTTAGAAGGTGGATACACTACAATGTACTGTTGTAGAGCTAGCGGGATACACTTCTAAACAGCCATTTTAATATCCATTCTGAACATTTTGTAACGTGAGACGTATCAGGTTTAATTGCGTTTTAGTTAGACTATTGTTTAGAGCAGGGTAATTAGTAGTTTGCCTATTGTGTAGAAATATAGACCAAGAGAGGAGTGCTGCTGCCTGACCGTCTCCTGGGCAGGTAGACACCACTAGACACACAGGACTCATAGCGGTGATCACGTCTTTAGTTCACCATGTCACATCGCTCATTCAGAGCGTGGTTGAAGATCCAATATCTTTAACTTAAAAAAACCCACTTTCAAACTAGATAAACTGCTATTGAGATTATTTTAATACACCACCACAGTAGCGCTATGCTGCTATAAATGTTTTCAGTTCTGATGTCATGACGTCCCTGGTGGGCGGACATTATTGTAAAACGTATTGAACACGGGGTAACTTCACCCCCCCTGGGCCAGCTATTAAATGTTAGTGAACAAACCTATTTTTGTGTCAACAACAATATGCAACAACGAAGTCTTTATTTCTCTAGAGCCATTTGTCCGTTCTGGGATACCGTAGAAACAAGGTGGTGCAACATGGCCTCCGTGGAAGGCGACCCACTCCCCATGTAGATATAAACGGCTCATTCTAAGCGAACGAAAACACGATATTACACATATTTTCAGGTCATTATACACTAATGAAAACATACTTCATATACTATATATTCTATTCAATTTTTGCCAAGTCTGTTCCACTAGATGCCACAAAATTATACACAGTGTACCTTTAAATCATTAATTTGAACAGAGAAGTAAGCATCACAGAATCAGGGCATGAAGACAATCTGCTGTTTCTGTATTGGGACGTGTGAGTGGCGGCACAGTGGTTAGCACTAATGCTATGTGGGCTTTCTGGGAGCAGTTTGGAGGCAGTTGGATCCAGTTCCCTTCAACATGTTCAGTGCATACTCTTGCCAATGTCCTTAGAACTGAAGTTGGTCCACCTTGGCTGCCCACTGATCCTAAATAGTGGACAGCCAAGGTGCCCGCAGCCTCCTAAATGGATCACATTCAGTGGGCAAATGCCCAAATCGACATCAATAAACTAAGTCATTGGGAAAGGTCCCTTTTGTGTACAGGTAATTAAATTGCACATTATATCACCCACAAATTACCTCATAACAATTTAATTTTGATTACAGGTACCAGGATATTACCACGTTATGAAACGTTTAATATAAACTACTACACCTGCATCTAAGTCAATTGTAAGAGAGTTCAACATCATTGGATGGCTGATAACATCGTTGGATTAGGGAGACGATCTGTTTCGACAGCCAACCCATATCTTCCAGCCATCCCATATCTTACCATTCTAACATGGCAGCTGTTTTGAGAAAATGCTACAGAAAGGTGCGTCTTATTGCTTTTGCAGAGACAACTCAATAAGTGCATGGCACAATATGTCATATCGGTTATATATTTAACGTCTGTGACTCTGTAGGAGAAAAACAACACAAAAGGTAATGCTGTTTTTTGTTAGCGTTTCTATGTAAACCCAAATGTATTAAAATACACTTTCTGACGAGAGACGATTGATCTCTTGTGCCTAGGCGCATTCAGCCATGTCTGCCTGTCGGGGCTTTTGTATGCGTGTACGCTACAGTAGCCGTGGAGATGTCTGTGATGTAGCGAGAGTATTGACTGTCTCTCTCCTCTTTCAGGCGCCCTGGGATTGTCTTGTCGCCATGGAAACGGCAGGGCTCAGAGCAGCCCGGGGACGCTGAGTGTTTCCGACGTGTAAGAGGGCCGCATTTAGATGGTCCGTGGGCAGCATGAGGCCTTCAAGTACCTCTAGAAGTGTTTGATCAAGACTAGGTCCGCATTGAGATAGTCCGTGGAACGGGAGCGTGAGCGCACATGTAACGGGAGCGTGAGCACACATGGGTCCAACAAAAGCCGTGTAAAACTCATGTTGCCCAGGCAAGGCCACATTTCTTGTCTGTTTATCCATTTCAAGTTTTGTTCCTACAGTCTTTTTCTAGTTCTGACCCATTGCCTCTGGGAACATCTCCTATGCTATTCTCTACTGCTTTTATGTTTGCACGCACACACACACACGCACACATACACACACACACTCTCACATACACTAACTGAATGCACATACACACACTTGCGTGCACACATACTGACAGAATTTGTAGTGAGTAGAGGAGGTGGTGTGAGGGGAGGGCAGGTAGGGAAGGACAGGAACTAGAATGAATGTTGTTTTGTAGCATGCTGTATATTATGGATAAGCACCTCTGACAACCAGATAGGCGACTCGCGCTGTGACTCCTACAAGGAACCAGCTATACTTGGCATCTCCTTTAATCACTTTAATGTCTCTGTGTTTCTCTCTAGCCCTCCTCCCATCATGTTTCCAATTGGAATCCATACTGACGAGAATTAATCTCAGGTCACATTAGCCTCAATGCAGAGGCTGCTGGTTAATTCTTGTCACCCCTGTCTTAAAGTCTTATTTGTAAAATATCTATAAGCATTTTAAGCAGGATCAAATGTCCCTATACGTAAACTAAAAATGTATCCTTTCCAACATCCCTACCCACCAGATCCTATTGAGCATATACCTGACCAAATACATTTAAGCAAAGAAAACATTTTAACATTTTCTCATTTATCTTATCTTATCTACTGCTACCATTTTAAGATATTAGATTTGGCTAGAGAAATCACAGTCCACAAGTACTAGTGACCGCTGTGCTAAATCAGATCTAAACCTTTGCTCCTAATCATCCCACGGGCCTTTTTGTCATTTTAAAGAATACAAACCAAAATGGAAACTGTGTGTGTGTGTGTGTGTGTGTGCGTGCGTGTGTGTGTGTGTTCGCCAACACTGCATCCACATATCTTCCTTAGTGTGATAATCAGCCTTCATGAGGTGCGCGACCAATTGCATTTCTAATCAGAATCCAAACAAGCCAATCAATGTCATTACAGCTTCAAATAGAAACATCTATCCCCATTAAACAAGCTCACGTACCAGACATCCCTTTGATCTTGGACCTGCTTTTGATTTCATGAGGCTTACGCGTACTATACACTGGGACGTGTATGATGTGGATAATACAGATATAAATTATAGCTAGAGACAAATACACTACAAAATTAGTGTAACTAATTACACATTAAAACTGACTAATTCACACTCATCTCCTCTCTCCCTTTATCCTCTCCCATGTAGCCTCACCCAGTAGTGACCTACTGATGAAAGAACTAGCATTACATTGTCAGTGCATGATCCTTTCATTAACATTCCGAGTCACCTAGCAGACACTTTTATCTATCTGTTAAAGCCACTTAATTTATAGATGCATGTGATTTAGGAGCAGGTAGAGGTCCTTTGGCTCGAGGACGCCTACAGGTAGACTGTTGTCCTCGGGCAGATAGAGTCAAACACTCCTTTACCAAGCATAAAGATGGTCTTCTGAAGTGTAGGTGCGACAAAGCGACAAATCTGCCCGGGCGAATACATCCTGCCACACAGTAGCGAACCGTGACTCTTAAACCTCGGCCCTGTGACCGCCCCCTTCTCCCGTCGGGTAAAAAGCAAACCACCAGCTTAGCTTACTCTGTAGTACTGCAAAAGTTACGTAGGACAATCCCAGCTCTGAAACAAAAATGAATATAGTCGATGCAACAAGCAAACTGCACGGAGAGGGTGAGAGTTATCACCAAAACTGAAAACGTATTAAACTTATTATTAAATGATTCAAAACTATTAAACTTATTACAGTGGGACCACGAATCACAGAGCTGCATAGCATGTTCTTCCCAACAACTGCAGTCAGCGAAATTCTGATAGGCTGACAAAGGGGCTTCTTTAATTTCACCCTTTCACATTCCAACACAAATTGAATAGGCAGGTTTGAAGGGTTTATTTCCTCAGACACATTTTTGTTTAGATATTGATTGTCAAATTATACATTAATCAAATAAAATTAGAATATGTAGCCGGTTCCCCTCTGCTGCCACATGAGGAGACGAGAGCGTCAGAGGAAAATAAAAGCTGGCACTGAGGTCTGAGGCAGAGAAAGAGCAAAAGTGAGAGAGAGAGAGAGAGAGGGGGGGGGGCATCGAGGGACAGATGAAGAGAAAAAGAGAGGAGAGTGTAGGAGGGGAGGATTGGCAAAAAAGACATCTAAGGGGAAAAGGGTGCGACAGACAGAGAGAGTAAAAGAGCAAACAAGAGCGAGTGAGTGAGAAAAAGAAGGGAAGTGGAGTCCCAGAAGTGAAGGAATAGATAAGGGTAGGTAGGGAGTCAGAATGAGAGAGAGTCATCTGTCCGTCGGACAAATCTTCCATTTCCATACGATTCTGCAGTCTGCACACAGTGGGGCCACCGTGGCTCAGTGAGAGGGACTTTATCAATGATATCACGAATAGCACAGGAACTAGCCTGCCGCATACAGAGCTTAACACAGGCCCAGCTAGATATAAAAAATGCTATAAATAAAATTTGACCTGTAAAAACACACATCTTTATTCAATCCCCCACTTCATCATTTCCAAAAATGTTTCATAAGATTAGATATTGTTTCATCAATTACAATATAACTACTCTAAAATGATTATACTGAAGATGGTCGAAGGTGTTTGATGATAGGTTACAGGTAATAGCTCAACCAATCTAATATGTAACCACACATTATTCAGCCCTAAATGAATCTCATGTGTCAATGATGAAACTGTAGCTGTAAAAGCAGCACACACGTCTGTTCGTTTACCACCTCCCCCTGACACACACACACAGTAATGATGTGAATATGCCGTGGAGATGAGGAGAGAATATATAGCATGGGGGGGGGGGGGGGGGGGTTGTCCCAGATGTAAAACAAACAGTAGGACGAGGAGATGAGGAGGAGGCGAAGGAGGAGACAAGAGAAGGCTTGGGTGCATTTATTCATGGGGAGAATCAATGGCAAATCCATCTGGATTACTTCGAAAAATGCATGCGGCACGATGTGATGAGACAGCTTTGCATTCATGTGTGTATGTATTCAGTAAGGTACTAAAGGTAAAGTAGAATACTGTGGCAGATTACCCCTGCCACACGCCACCTTAGTGGCTTTTGTTGGGGCCCTCCGACACAGGACACAGGTAGATGTTGATTTGAAAATGCAATCATTGGAGATGGCATGATGGTATACGCTGAGCAGATGGTACAGGCTGCCATGACAGAGGCTCTCTCCTGAGTGTGATAGCTGGTTTATCCTGGGTGCCATGATTGCTCATGCACCACAGGTGTGCAGCCCCACCCAGCCAGAGTCCAATCAGTCTGACTCAGGCCAGGTGAGGCTGTAAACCAGCTAGCAACCACACACACTCCACACACACCATTTCCAAAGTCCAGTGTATCTATGAATATATCTTCAATCATGTATTGATGCAAACGTCCGATTTTCTGTCAAGGATTTGTTCAGGTGAGTGAGAGCGGAACATAAATGCATTTATGTACTCAATTGTACCTTGTGGTACAATTGATTGCCCTGACAGGGTATCTACAGGTTTCAACCAATTCAATCTAAGACTTTTTAATACCTTTTCAATACCACTTAGAACACAATTTAATACCGTTTTAGGTAAATGGTAGGTAAGTGAGTCCTCAACCTGCAATGCTATTCAATGTTATTGTCTTTGATATAATACAGGGCTCAAGACTGGTACATGGCTGGTAGCAACAATAGGTACGTGTGGACCGATGAGATCAAAATATTTATATATATATAAAAGTTTGCTTAAAATTCGCTTGACAATTAGATGGAAACACAACTACTGTTCACTACAGAAGAGTCCGGTGGTTCATACCTTTGTAAAGGCGCTGATTGTATTGATTTGCAGTGCACAAAGGATTGCAGATTTTCTAAATTAATAAATCCCTTTAGGGTAAAAAATAAATCAAGTGTAAAGGCATTTTGATGCGGTCCCTACGTTTAATTGGAACTAAAAGGGTCGTCATTCATACAAACTATATTTAGCACTCGGAACTCGGAATTCATTTACCGCCAATATGTTTGTTTATTTATTTGATTATACTTTTGTAATGCATTTTGTTATGCATGTAATGCATTATTTAATATGATAGTTGGTCACTTACAGGTAGGCCTACAGTCAATCAGGTTTTGTGATCCAAGCTAGCAAGCTGTCAGTTTATCTCAGCAGTGCTGCTTGTCTGACAACAAAAGTATGCTGCATGAAGTTATCAGGCCAGTGCAGTGGTCAACACAGCTTGTGCAATAAATATCTATTTCAGAAATGTTTCACATTGGTTTGAGGGTTTTTTTTTTTTCCTCTCCAGTCACAAACAGTATTTAAGACCTATTCATATTATCTTTAAGATTTTAAGGCCTTAACATATATTACTTTTAAATATTTGAATACCTCTGCGGGTACCCTGCCTTAACCTCCCACTTTTTCCAACTTTCTTACAGAGACAGTATGAAAGCCAGGCCAAGTAAGATATCAAGTTTTGTTTTTTACTTTGGCTGTTTAGTTGAAGTTAGAATCACACTCTGCCTTCAATGTACCTGAACGTTCACCCATTCTTATTCCTCCAAAATATATATAATTGAAGAGTTGGAGAGATACTTAAAGATAAATCAATATCAGACCACAGAAGGTACACTCAAAAACAATCTTTGAAACAAATTGACATTGAGGCCAATCCCCAAGCAGTCTCCTGTCTCTCCAAAAATGAAAGTAGTTAGTGAAGAACAGCTTTGATAAAGGGGAACACATCTACTACCTGTCGGCTGAGTTTTTTTTTTCTTCAGGTTTTTGTTTTTTTAATCTGTGGCAGGGGAATGGAAAAGACAATTTATGTCAACACACAGCCGAAGAGTAGAAGGAGTGGAAGAAATGTAATTGGTTGTGGGAGACCCTTTCGTCTGCGGTCTACCAGTATCCTTGAGCAAGATGCTTAACCCATTCCTAATGACCAAAAAAAATAGTAAAGTCTTAAAAGTCGCTTTGGATAACAGCGTCTGCCGAATGACGTCTTGAGTAAAACCATAATTGAACAGCTCAGGTTTAAGAGCCTAACTATTAGGATAATGACTACATGTGCATCGAGTTTATGACATCAAGGCTTCATTCGCATTTGGTGGACTTTATCTGTGCAGGGAAAAGTAGGCCTACTTGAGTGTAGGCTAAGGGCTAAAAAAAAGTCTAATCGCAATTAGTTTAGCTTATACAGCTGAGCTTTGCAAACAGTGCCTAAGCAGATTGTGTTTTAATGTGGCTACAGTTGCTGAATCAGCTGCAATGAGACATTAATGAAGATGTTGGGTAATTTGCCCTGTGGAGGGAAAAAAGAGGGGAGGGGTATCAGGAAAGAGGAGAAAGAAGGAAAGTGGGGGGAAAAGAGCAAAAGGCTGCAGTGCACCAGATGTTTCACCAGGTGAACAATAACAGGACCACAGCTGTCCTTTACCCACTTCACCCATTTCCCCTCCTCTGCACTTTCTCTCTACTCTCTTCTCTTTTCTTCTGCTCTCCTCTCCCCCCCTCTACTATTTTCCTCTGCCCTCCTCTTTTCTCCTGTCATCTCCATCCTTGCCTTACCCTGTACTATCAACAAGTCCTGTCCTCTCACCCCCTTACCTCCTCACCCCTCTCCTCCCATCCTCACCAGACCTCTACTCTCTTCTCCTCACACCTCAATGTATTATGGAGAAACATCACCCAAAAATGAAGCTGAGCCATTGCTCCGCAAACAGATGAAATCCCAAAGCACACCTTTCCCCGTCTCAAGCTTAATATGTGGGAAGTACCCTGCACCTCCCTCTCCATCTCCATCTTTCCAGATGGCTCCCCATTCTGCTTCAGTAATGTTTCTCGATACTTTCTCAAGATGGAGAAGCTGGCGAGTGTAAGAGCAGCTCAGAGAATGCAGGAAATACAATCCAATATGAAAAGCTCAGTGCGGCAGCAGCAGCAGCAACATTGACAAATACTTGGAAATATGCTAGAGCGTTAACACACATACATATAAACACATACACACACACAAACGTGGACACACAGACACACACACACACACACACACACACACACACCCACATGCACACATACTTCAATACATACACACTGCACATGCACGCTCACACATACACGGCATAGTATTTAATCTGAAAGGCAGTTGATGGGGAAGGGTATTTCAAAGAAGAAATATAAGCAATAGATAATAGGCTTTAGGGAAAACCATTAAAATGATGGAAGACTCCTGGCAATATAAAACCTGATGGACAGTCAATGGAAATGTTCAAATGAAGCTAAAAATACCAAAGGTGGATTTGAGAGCCAAGCTGAACATAATGTGATCAATACAGAATGGCATGGCTGTATTTCATCATGGTTTAAACACACACATTGTGCTTGTAAATATATATTAATTAAATATATTCCATAATTAACAAGAGGAAGGAGAAACAAGCAGCCTACGTCTAAATCTGTGTTTCAAAACCATTAGATGGAAACCATTATGGAACTGCCCTCTCATCCACTATATATTTCCATAAGACACAAAAGAGAGGTCTAGAGTGCTTTGAGTTTAGCGGTCTATGCAATTCAGTGTCTCCCTCCCTCACTAGCCAACTGCCACAATAATAAAACAGACAATACAAAATAAGGTCCTTGTAATAAGCGTTAATTAATAGGTAATAAGGCCCTTAGTAAGCATTAGGTAATGGGGCCCTATAAGTCGTTAAAATATGCTTATTAAATTGGTAATAAGGCCCTTAATAAGCGTAAGTTAACGGGTACTAAGGCCCTTAATAAGCATTAGTTAATAGGTAATAAGGCTCTTTAAGTTCTTATATGCTTAACATTATTATGTGTATTTATTGAGTTTAACTAACTTACCTATAATGTCATTGTTAAACCTTAACAAAGCTTTTTTTGCTTATTAAGGGACTTATTACCTATGAATTAATGCTTATTAAGGGCATTATTACCTATTAACTAACGCTTATTACAAGGACCTTAATATAAAGTGCTTCCAAAAAAAGATATAGTTCAATGTGTCTTACTTAGTAATACATCCACCATTTGATTTGTCAGTTGTCCGCAAGATTTTGCAGAGAATGTGTTGCGTTGTGTTGTTGTTGCTTGCTTATTTGGCACTTATGTAGGTTTTAGTCAGAAAGTCAAAGCATGTACCACCCAAACAACCTCAGAATCAGCGAGTCTTACTCTCACACTTTGGACTAGGCCACCTTTGAGTGTGTGTGTGTGTGTGTGTGTGTGTGTGTGTGTGTGTGTGTGTGTGTGTGTGTGTGTGTGTGTGTGTGTGTGTGTGTGTGTGTGTGTGTTGACCTGCATGTCTGAGTTTGTACATAAGTGTGCATGTGTTTGTGTGCTTGTGCTGGCTGGGAGTGTGTGGTGTTGAGTGTCTGTGTGTGTCTGCATGAATGTGTGTGCGTGTCTGCATATGCACACGTCTTCCTTTGCTATCCTTTTTTTAAACTGATAATACATTAACATTTAGGGCATTTAGCAGACGTTTTGTCCAAATAGGAAAGTGAAACAATATACAGAAGAACAAGTTTCAAGCACTCCCAACTGCTAAGTTAACCCATTGCTAGTATACAACAGAGATAGCTAGGGTCAGATACTAAGTGCAAGATACTAATGTAAGTGCCAGGACATACAAACATACAAGAAGTGCAGGGGCGGACTGGGAACAAAAATCGGCCCGGGCAATTTTGTCCTGGACCGGCCCTGGGGTTGCGCGATTGTTGACCGGGGGGGGGGCTGCTGCGCGATTGTTTACGGGGGGGGGTGCTGCTGCACGATTGTTGACGGGGGGTACTGCGCGATTTTTAACGGGGGGGGAGCTGGACCGGCACACATATGACCTGGACCGGCCCAAATGCGCATCGGCCCACCGGGAATTTGCCCGGTATGCCCGATGGCCAGTCCGTCCCTGGCTTAAGGGATTGTTGGGGGGTGGGTAGAGGAAGGTGAACTCTGAACAAGTGAGTCTTGAGTCTCTTGCTGGAGCTGGTGAGTCACATGGGAGGATTTTGGTAGGTTGAACACAAGTCGTGCCGTAGCGTTCTGGATACGCTGCAAAGGTTTGAACGCGGAGGCAGGGAGTCCAGCAAGGAGCGAGCTGCGGAAGATGACGAGCGCTTGGACGAAGAGCTGTGCTGCTTCCATTGTGAGGGTGGGCTGGATCCTGCAGATGTGGTAGAGAGCAAATCTGCAGGATCGGTGATGTTGGCCGTGCAGCATAGCTGATTGCATGACACATAATAGAGTCATAGGGCCTTCCTGCCGACTCAGTTCACATTGTCCATTTTAATCATGTCGCTCTGAATAGCCGATGCAGCCAAATGTGAAGTCAGTGCATGACTGAAGGATCCGGCAAACCCTTCTAACCCTGCCGTCTCCCATAATGCTGATGAACACACACACAAGCAGATGAAGGACAAAGTACACACCCACAAACACACACCATCACTCTCGATGCATTCCGTATACACACCATACATATTTGAAATACTTAAGCAATAAGAACCGGATCCTGTCATATACTTTGTCCTTTAACCTCCTTGAGTGGCATCACCAGCTGCTCATAATCATGAAAGCATGGTAAGGATGGCACCAGTAAATGTATGCAGACATTAGGGATTCATTTACATATATGTGTGTACTACACTATTTCTCATGTCTCTTTTTCATAATTGTCGTATCGTTGCGTTATTCTTTAGGGATGGTGGAGTTGGAAAAAAAAACCTGGTTATTGTAGGGATAAAATGTAGGGACTGATTTTGGGTAGAGAATAGAGCAGAGTAGAATAGAAGTCAGTTGACATGTAAACAGGCTTCAGAGGATGTAGATATTAAGGGGTGAAGTTGCTGAAAGCAGACCCTATTTAAAGACCTTGGGGATAGAAACATTATCTGTGTGATAAGCCATCCAGTTGTAAATCCGACGTGTACAACATGCTAACATACATGCCGTGCAGACATGCTGCATGTCAAGCCTATGAACTGATATGACCTTCCTAAAAGGGGGACACACCGCACAGACACATGCATGACCACCACCACAACCATTTGGACACAACTTCTGTACTAAATAGTGCGGACACATATGAATTCATATGTCATATGAGTTCACCACAATTATTTATCCGTACAAAATTTCCCCTCTTCCCATATCTTCACTGAGAGTATAATTGTATGTAATATTTAGTTTATATACCGGAACATATATAGGTAAAAACATAACGCACAGGTACAATGGGTACAATAGAATACACTTAGTTGCACAGAGAGAATCGAATTTACAAAACCCACTACACGAGATGGCTGAATCAATTTGGACCATCGCTCTGAGAGAAGAGAGAGAGAGAGAGAGAGAGAGAGAGAGAGAGAGAGAGAGAGAGAGAGAGAGAGAGAGAAAACTGTAGATATGACTCAGCAGTAGATATGACATTGCTGAGCTCCATCAAAAAAGCATTTGCTTCTTTTTTTCCTCCATGTTGTTTGTTTCTTCTTTTACCTCCACTGAAGGTTAACCAGCTTGACACCACAACACTTTCCCGTCCGTGTGACCTTGTCACCTCCTCTACGTCTATTGCTGTAATGCCATTGATTTGACCACAGAACCTAGAAACCCCCCCCCCCCACACACACACACACACACAAACAACAAACACACATGAAAGGGTATTTGCAGTTCAATTTGAGACTTTTTAATACCTTGTTAATACCACTGAGAACTAAATTTAATACAGATTTCAATGATGTATAGGTAAATTACAGTCTTCAACCTGGAATTGTTTTATAAGTGCTTGTCTGAAAACAAAATTATCCTGCACGGGCATGAAGTTAACGTGCTAGTGCAGTGGTCAACAGCTTGTGCATGCCGTGGGAGGCAAATACATTTCTATTTCACATAAAATACATCAAAGTTTGACATTTATTATTACTTAAATTTATATTTTTTAATTTAATACTTTTTAATACATTTGATCCCTCTGCAGGAACCCTGCATATACATGTGTGCATACAATGACACACTCTCTCTCTCTCTTTAGCACCCAAACGTACATATAAACATGAAATATGAACCAGCTAGAAAAACACATGCACACACTCACGACTCGAACACTCAATGTGCAAACACATCGTTGTATTAATCAGCAAGGGGAACAGTGACCTCCGACAACAGGTTATGATCCCGAAAAACACAGGTATTTTATAAATACACAGTTCAGTGTAAACATACCACATCCAGACGCCTTCGAGGCCTAATGGCACTGAATCTCTGCAACAGCGTACCTACTTACTGAACCGACCTACACAAAAGCCCAGCATACACAAACAACCTCAGGCTCGTGGTTCTCTGCCAAGTCTTTGCACAGTAAAAAAACAAAACACATCCAAATCCCAAAAGGTATGTGTATATACAGTATATATATATATATAAACAAGCAACCCTGCAGTAAAGTCAACAGGAAGACATCCCCCCCCAGTACATACACCAGCAGCTGGTTTCTGTTCAGTCAAAAGTCAATTCCACGGCTCTGAACGCTGATTGTGTTACCCTTTGAGCTCCATCTTAATAATAATAATAATAATAATAATAACAATAACAATAATAATAATAATAACAATAATAATAATAATACACTATTTGGTGGATGCTTTTATCCAAAGCGTATACCTTAAGTGTATACATTTTCAGTGTGGGTGGTCCCAGTGGGACCACCCACTGCTGTGGACTGCTGTACTGCTGTGCAATTCACTGTTGCTGTGCACAGCAAACAGTTCCCCGTTTTCTTTAAAATCCCAAAGATGAGTTTTCCTTGAGATTCTTCTTCAAGCATTACCTTGCTGCTTTAGTAATCACAACACCCCCAAATTAGAATATTTCAAAGGAACATAAGAGCAAAATGTTTGTTTTTTTCATTCAATATTTATTATTTAGTATTTTCAACAGTATGGACTACATTAGTCAATGGTTATCTATCTTTCGGATGACACATCAAACCGAGGTCCTGACTCCCTGCGATCACTTAAGATCCGATGGCCCTCATCACTAGAGGTGTGCCAGCCCAATTCCCAACCTGGCTCTTGTACCAACATGGTCACTTTATCATCTCCCCATGGTCTCTAATTGGATTGTTTCATTCCTCATGTCTCTGCTGTGATAGCCAGTGTGTGGTGAGCGTTCTGTTTTTCAATGAGAGCACTCACACTGCCGCCATACAGCGCCCACTATCACTTCCAGCACTGCTCAAAACATTGCGCCACTCAGTGCCATCCATTGCCACCTATTATATTAAACACAGAACATGAAGGCAAGATTGATTCTCCAAACCAATCAGAGAAGAAATGCCCTGATTGGTCAGAAATAAGCCGGAAGCAGTCTTAAATTTAAAGGCACAGTCAACACGAAATAATAGCTCTTAAATCTTACCTACATCACCTTTAAAACCTATGTAATTACTTTCTCATGCATTTCAGTCAGGCAAACAAGCATGAAGATCAACAGTCTTACTCAACCTATGAAATAGAGATAAGAAGCCACTTGCTCTTTGTATTTGATACAACCATACCCTTCATGTGCCAGACTGTCGACGGTCTGTAATATAAAGTACCTTTTCGTTTGAAGAGGCCTCCTTTGTTCTTCCTCAACCATGTCTGGTTAATTGAGGTTACAAACCACAGCCCCTTGTTTTTAAACCTGATTTTAAGGGAGATTTCAAGAGCTGGGTCAAGGTTAAGGAGAAACTTTCAAGTCAAAATCCATCTGTTTTTAAATTCTGGGCCACTTTGATGGTGATACGTTCCGGCCCACTTGAGGTTTTGATTGCCCTTTTCAAAACTGCTAGCGCTTAATGTAGTACTTTCATGCTGGAGAAATTATGTGTTGACTTCAGCCAGTTGGTAAAAAACAAATTGAGCTGATTATTTTTCATTCAATCACGGCAACATACTTCAGAGTATCAGAAGAATGTATCGAGCCCCGAGTGAGTAATTGTACAAGCCATTAAACAAAAGTTGTAGATCACTAATGCACTGTTGACAGGAAGTTACACTGTAAAGAGTGAGCCAATAGTAAATAATACTTAAAATATATAATATATTTTAATTAAATATGTTTGATGAGGGAGAAGACATTTAGCAGTTTTTCAACTATGACTATTTTTTTATTTTAATGAATGTATTTATTAGGTAAGCTAAGGTAACCTGCACTGTGTGAATACTCAGGATCATGTTATTGTGATTCAATTCATCAACTAATTTAGCTGATTAAGCACAGAGGAGCTGTTTTAGACGACACCTCTGTGTTTTAGATGGTATAAAAGTGAGGCGCCAAACCGGACAAAAGCCAAGTGAAAAGTGTGAGAGGAAACGGTGATACACGTGCAAGAGAGACTGACTTACTGCGCGAGAATGGTTGAATCGGCGTTAAGTGCGTAAGAGAGACCGAGTAACTGCACGAGAAAGGACAAGTTTTATTAGTTATTATTATTATTATTATTTCATTATATAATCAATAATAATAATTAAAAATAAAAAAGCACTGTTGCTTACAAGCAAAATAAGGGTTATTGGAAGTTTATTGCCAGCCTATAACATTCTGAGGTATACTGTCAAGGGGTTAAAGATATTATTACTGCAGTTTCTGAAGATATCTTTCTCCTTAGATCTCCAAATGGGAATTTCTGAAATTTAAAATTAGAAACTTTTCCATATACTTTAGTAAACTGAAACAAGCCACCCAGCTATAAGAGGCAAAATTGGGTAGAGAAATTAGTCTGTGCTGCAATAAACCCAGAATTACTAATGCTGACAAAATGAAAATTACTCCATTAGACTTTCATAAGATCTGAAGCAACAATAGATTGAGGGAGGAGAGTTTGTAGATTACAGAAAACTGCCACATGTTCCTCCTGCAATGTGTAATACAGAGTTGTGTCAGTTGAGGCCTATATGGGCCCGTCTCTTCATTGTTGTTGCTATAGATCTATTTCATGGTTGCACAACCAATTCCACTGTGGATGTTACAGCCATTTAGTAATGTATGTTTAAGGACCAGAGTGGTTGACAACTAGCCTGGCAAGCCAGACCCACATCAGAAAGATGTAAGGTCTGGCTCAGCTCCATTGACAGTGTGGGCGGGATAAACGGTTGTCTTTCAAGTTCCCTCTGCACGCAATAGGATAGCGCTACAACCAATCGGAGAAACAGAGAAGGTGACGTAGTCAGAGCGATGGCTCTGACTACGTAATTAATCAAAACTCAGAATACATATTTCTTTTCGAGGAAAGACTATAGTGCCGTTCTTTGTTATTTTCTCAAATAAAATGTTAACTTCAAGTCTTGAAGAGTCGCGGCCAAAGCCGAGTCGAAAGATAGCCGTTCGCCAGCAGCAGCAGCCATTGTTTACCTCTAACACGGAACCGTCGCATCTCTGTCGTCATGGTAGCCCGGCTTTCGACTCCGCCCTTCACGCTGTGATTGGTCTGACATACTTTGTGTTTCCACAACCAAAAAGCCGACGGAGCCTGCCAAATAAATGTGCTGCCGCTAGGGGGTGTCTAGAGTTCTAGGCTAGTTGACAACAGTTATATGTAGAAACAACATTATTTAAACTCTCATTGGAATGCTAAACAATGTTTGTGACATTAGCCTTAAAAGGTTAACTATGTTGGTGAAAATAGCCTTAAAAGGTAGACCATGTTGGTGACATTAGCCATAAAAGGTAAACTATGTTGGTGACATTAGCCTTAAAGGGTAAACTATGTTGGTGACATTAGCCGTCAAAGGTAAACTATGTTGGTGACATTAGCCTTAAAAGGTAAACTCTGTTGGTGACATTAGCCGTAAAAGGTAAACTCTGTTGGTGACATTAGCCTTAAAAGGTAAACTCTGTTGGTGACATTAGCCTTAAAAGGTGGGCACAAATAATCCATGGATCATTCCTTCTTTTCATATTCAATAGGGAATCCAAAATCAGAAAATAAATAATTATTTTGTTATTCATGTCTAAATCCAACACAAAAATAGAAATATGAATAATGAATATGAGCTTGAACATCACTTAGGAACTGAGAATCCTCCGTTTTTTAAGACGTTTTCACACCTATAGTCCCTTTGCTTTGCTCCGAATCAGGGACTAATGTGTTACCATGTTGCACTTGTGCCCTGGTTCGGTTTGTATTCACACGGCAATATTTAAAAATGGATCAACATTGGTAAACAAACGCCATCTGCAAGCAAACTGTTCCCTCATTGGTCCGAATTTTTGTGCGAGAATTTCATCACTATCTTCTGATAAAAAAACACGGAACAACGCATCCAAAATGGAGCAAACTCAGAAGCTCATTGCAGCTGTTGCAATGTTGTGGTTGTTAGACCAGCATTATCAGTACGAGTATCAGACTCACTTTGAACGTGAATCTAGACTTCGTCTCTCAAAAATAATGTGTTGATGCATTTTGTAGACACGCTGCTTTGAGACACTTCAGTAGGAGAAGGCGCACTTTAAATAATGCATATACTCCGTATATATATACTTGTATACTCCGTGCGTGTTTCTCCTCACGTCTTCCAACACAATGCCTCCTTTCCCTACATTTTTTGAAATTTTGCACCAGAAATTATTGGCCCTCTGTCTGTCCCGATGATCTTTCAGTGAGTAGTCGTACAGATGCCTGTATTTTCTCACTCCTGCCACCAGCAGCTCCTCGAGCCCACAGTTCTCAAGGCCACGTCTGCGTAGTTAGAAAATATTGGGTGTGTGTGGCCAGGTGAAAACCCGCCACATGAACCCTCGTGAAAGGGCGTGTCTGCTGATGTGACATCACTTTGGCTGTGCGAACCCTCGTGGATGCATCAAGCATAAATCAAGCTTTACGGTCCTTCAACCTCTCTCGCACAATAATCTTGCTCGGTCTCTCTTGTGTCACCGTTTCCTCTTGCAATTTTCGCTCAGCTTTTGTCCCGTTTGGCGCCTCATAATATCACACTTCTCCGTCGAGCACATATGCGAAGATCCGCGTCACTAAGACCGTACATGCCCGTTTTGCCAGTTGATGAACCTATGTGTACGTGAAGACGTGCAGTCCTCCCAGAGCTTAGCAACGCGTCGCCCTTCTCTGCGGGGGTTAGCGGCGAATTGGGGTAATCGTCGATTGGTCGAGTGGGGAACATGCAGTGCTTTGTTTTGTTTCAGACAGCCAAACACGAGAATAAAATAAATGCACACGACAAAATCAAAAACATTTTTTTCAGTTGGTTGCAATACACCAACCTCAGTCATCAGCTCACGAACAACCACATTGATTCCACATCAAGGCTGTGCTGATTCAAGATCAGACTCCCCCCCACACACACACCCAATAGACTTCCAGCTCAACTAAACGCTCCCCAGTGTGTGTGTGTGTGTGTGTGTGTGTGTGTGGGGGGGGGGGGGGGCGTGGTGATTAATTGGGAGTGAAACCATGTTAGGACCCATTGGTTAGGGCCCAGCAGAGCAATGCTGGGCCCATTTAGTTTACAATTTGTCCATAGTCCACCAGAGAGTTAGAGGGAGAGAGAGACAGAGAGATGCAGGGAGAGAGACGCAGAGAGAGAGAGAGAGAGAGAGAGAGAGAGATGGGGAATATTGGCGGAAGCAAGATTAAGTATGATATGTTCACTTCTGTGAGGAAGACAGCCTAGAGATAGTGAAAAGAGATGTGAGAGGGAGAGACAAAGAGATCGAGAGTGTGTGTCTGTCTGTCTGTGAGAGAGAGAGAGGGAGAGAGAGAGAGGAGAGAGGAGGTAGAGTGAAGAGGGAGCAGAAAAAGGGAATAGAAGAAAATGAAAAAAAGAGAATGAGGGTGAAGTGAAAAATGTGGTATGGAATATAGTAAACTAAAGCATATAGAATAAGGTTGATTCATTTACCACCAGCTCGGTTTCCAAGGTAGCAGAATAATGGAAACCATTTTTCTCAGTGTATCCTGAAAATATACAAGAGGCACAAACATTGATTGCAAAAGGTAATTGCAAATTGGTAGCTTATAGCTCTTTGACCTTAAAGCACCAAAACAAAAGAAGAATTTCCAAAATGTTGGGAACCTTCATGTCAACATGATAAACCTGCAAATCGACCTAATAGTCCGATTCCCAGGTCCCTCTAAAAACTACACGTGTTACATTTTGTTTCAAGGCAAACAACATACATTTTAATACTTGTAATTATAATTATGTCCTTGAGTTATGTACTATTAAGTAGTCAGCACCCAGTTATGCAGGAATCTCAAGCTGTATATGTTTGCTAAAAAAAGTCGAAATATAGACAGCTAAAAAACATCGAAATATAGACGTCTAAAAAACATTGAAATATAGACGCTTAAAAGACATGTAAAATGGGTTGAAATATTGACTTTCAGAGGTAGTTGATTGGCAGGTTCACTGCAGATCAAATAGTGCATCAAATTCTCTTGATCACATTTCAATAGTATTTTAATATATATAGGTTTAAATGCCTGGATAGGCTTTTATTGGAACTGAGAGGTCGGGGACAGGTTGGGGGGGTAGGATCCGGGGTCGCTATGGCGAAGGCGCAGGATCCAACTCTCGGTCTGCTGAGGATAACTGTTCTCCGGAAAAGCGCGGAACGCCGGCAGGGAGCAGGAGGGCCGGTGCTTTGACGCAGCGTGGGTAAACTGGAAAACGAAGAAACGAGACACGGTAAGTTGACAACAGGACTAGACTTCTGGTACGGCATAAATATCTTGGGGTAGATCTGGCGACGAGTTGAGAGGAGGTCAGGGTACTTGTAGGCAGAGGATGATTGGGAAGTGGTGTCAGCTGCGTCGAAAACCGTCTCCGCTAATTAGCTCCTCCGTTGCCCCTGGCGACGGAGCTGACGCTGGGTGCGGGCAGAGGTGCTGGAACCGGGGCGCCGGCTTCTGAGAGGTGACGTCCAGCGGCAGGTTGGAGGCGGATAACCAGACCTGTTGGCCAACCTGGTACTCGGGAGCGGGTTGACGCCGACGGTTGGCACTCCTGGTCGTCCGGGCGGTTGCGCGGAGCAGGGCTAGAGGGCCAGACCCATCGACAGCGGTGGAGGTGACCCTGTACCGAAGGCCCCGCTGCTTCGGCCTCCTGGAGCGGCAGCAGGGGTGGCTGATACCCGAGGGAGCACGCGAAGGGAGACCGGCCGGTGGAGTCGTTGACCATCGCATTCAACGAGTACTCGACCCAGGGTAAATCCTGGCTCCAGGAGGACGGGTGGAGGGAGGACATGCAGCGGAGCGCTGACTCCAGGCTCTGGTTGGCTCTCTCCGCCTGCCCGTTAGATGGGATGGTACCCAGAGGTGAGGCTGACCGTGGCCCCAATTCCCGCACAGAAGGCCTGCCACACCTTAGATGTGAACTGGGGTCCATGGTCCAGATCCGGAGACCACATCCTGGGGCAACCCGTACAGTCTGAAGACGTGGGTGGTGAGAAGGTCCGCCGTCTCCGCTGCGGTTGGCAGCTTCGCCAGGGCTACCAACCACACAGACTTTGAAAACCGGTCCACGATGGTGAGGATGACGGTGTTGCCAAGGGAAGGGGGAAGACCAGTCACAAAGTCCACGGAGAGGTGGGACCAAGGACGACTGGGTACAAGAAGGGGCTGCAGCAGTCCCGACGGGAGTTGGTGGGACGCCTTGCTGCGGGCACAGGTGAGGCAGGTGGAAACAAACTCTCCTACGTCCCCGGCCATGGTGGGCCACCAGAACCGCCGACGCAAGAAGGATAGGATGCGTCGGACCCCGGGATGGCAGGCGAATTGGCTGGTGTGTCCCCACGTCATCACCTGCATTCTGGCGGAGTCCGGGATGAGAGTCGGCCGGGTGTACCAGTATGGGGGTCAGGCTGGCTGCGCTGGGCCCTGCGAAGCGCTGCCTCGACGTCCAGGATCACCGCTCCGACTACCCGGGAGGACGGAAGGATGGTGTCAGGAGCGACCGGCTCCTCTTCCGTCGTCCTCTTCCGTGTGACACCGAGACAGCGAGTACGCCTTGGTGTTCCGGGTTCCTGGACGGAACGAGATGGTGAGACCGAACCCTCCGAGGAACTGGGCCCACCGAGCCTGGCGGGAGTTTAACCGCCTGGCCGACCTGACGTAGGTCAGGTTCTTATGGTCGGTCCAGACGGTGACGGGGTGCTCTGCGCCCTCCAGCCAGTGCCGCCACTCCCAGAAAGCCTCCACGACGGCCAATAGCTCCCTGTTCCCAATGTCGTAATTGGCCTCGGCGGGGGTGTAGCGACGGGAATAAAATGGGGTCGGTGAAGGCGGCACTGGCTGTGGGGGTCCACGTGAAGGGACGCAGCGAGGAGGTGAGGACCATGAGGGGAGCGGCCACCCGGCTGTAGTCCTGGATGAAGCGCCGATAGAAGTTGGTGAACCCCAGGAATGATTGCAGCTGTTTACAGGTGGTGGGTTGATTCCACTCAACCACCGCCTGAATCTTCCTGGGGTCCGGCCGAGTCCGTCCGCTCTCCACGATGAAGCTTAGGAATTCAGGATATCGTTCATCATTGCCTGGAAGACGGCTGGGGCGTTGGTGAGACCAAACGGCATAACAAGGTACTCGTAGGGCCCTCGGGGGGTGGGGGGGGGGGTCTTGAACGCCGTCTTCCACTCATCCCCCTCATGAATCCGAACCAGGTGGTAAGCGTTCCAGAGATCCAACATGGAACTCATGAGGGGGAGAGGGTAGGTGTTCCGCCTGGTGATGGCGTTCAGCCTCCGGTAATCGATGCAGGGGCAGAGGGACCCCTCCTTCTTCTTGATGAAGAAGAAACCCACTGCCACCGGGGAATTCGAGGGTCGGATGAGTCCCTCCGCCAGACACTCGGAGATGTATTCGTCCATAGCCTTCTTCTCCGGAGGAGCGAGGCTGTAGAGGCGGCTGACAGGGTATTTTCTCCCTGGAATCAGTTCAATGGCGCAGTCGTAAGGTCGGTGCGGAGGCAGAGTGTGGGCTCGGTCCTTGCTAAAAGCCTCCCCCAAGTCGTGGTAAACCTTCGGCACCAAGGAAAGGTCAGGTGGAATCGGGGGGGACCGGAGTGTTGGTGAAGCCCTGGGAGCAGCGCGAAGACAACGGGCATAACAGGCCGTGTTCCAGCTGAGGACCCGCCCCTCCCCGTAGCTGGGTGTGAGGGATGTGAGGGACATGGAGTTCCAGCCACGGCCGACCTAAGATGAGGGGCGCTTGGGGAGACCTCAGGAGGTAAAACCGGACCTCCTCGCTGTAGTTCCCAGAGATGGTCATGGTGAGCGGCTCTGTGCGATGGGTGAGGGGGCCTAGGCTGTGACCGTCTAGTGCCGAGACGGCGAGGGGAGACTCCAGTGTGATGAGGGGAACCGCCGCCGAGTGGGCCAACTTGACATCGATGAAACTCTCATCAGCGCTCAAGTCAATGATGGCCCTCACAGTGAGAATCCGGTCCAACCAGGAGAGGGTGACGTCGAATCGGGCCGGATTGGCGGTTGGTAAGGAGCGGGTGACTCGGCTCACCTGAATTCCCCCTTCAGGTGAGCCTAGTCTTTTGGCCGGAGAGGACAGGTGTCACGGCGATGTCCTTCCTCCCCACAATAGAGGCACCGTCCCTCATCCCCCTTCTCCGCCGCAGTCAGACGTGCTCTGCCCAACCGCATCGGCTCGGGGACGACAGGTGTTGGATAGGACGGTTCCGTTGCCGAGGGAGGACTGACCTGGAGAAAAGGGGCTCCTGGGACCGGGTTGGGCGGGGTGGTCGACAGGCGTCCCCTCTGGCGCTCCCGGATGCGTTTGTCGATGTCGACGGCCAATGTTACCAGGTCTTCCAGAGAGGCGGGCCTGTCTCAGACAAGCTCGTCCTTCAACCGCTCGCTCAGCCCTCGGTGGAAGGCGCTCCTTAGACCAGCGTCATTCCACCCGCTGCCTGCTGCTAGGGTCCAGAACTCCATGGCATAGGCAGCTACTGAGCAATTCCCCTGATGCAGCGACATAAGTTGTGCCCCGACATCCAGCCCGGCGGCGGGTATAGCCGGTGTGTGTGTAGGCGGAGCCGTAACACATATATACATATATATATGGGATATATATACATATATCCCAGTTACTGGAAGTGTAACCACCCAATAATACATAACTCATGGACTTAAAGAAGCACTATGCAACTCGTTTATCAAAAATAACCTTAACCATGCAGGTTGAGAGTCGTTCTGATCGTTCTACAACACTTTCTGGGTTGTTTGGTGGGTGTTTCATCTCCCCCTGTTGGTTCCCCGCGGAAAAACAGAACATGCAACTTCATGTGGCCGTCCCGGCCACTTACGGATGTGACTCAGCGGAAGTATCCAATCGCGCCTCGAAAATGTAGTCAGATTGTAGTTTCACTGCTTTACGGTAGACCTGGGCGGGGGTGCCAAACATGGGTCCGGCTGAATATAAAGAGTCAGTTGCAAGGCAATTCTGGATCAATCGACAAATCCACTATGGATCCATCAAGACCCAAGAGGGGAAGGTCGGAGGAATCGAAGAATAAGAGAAAGGATTATGATAAACAAAGAAACCAGACACGAGTGAACATAGGGCGAGCTTATGCGGAATGGCGTCAACTGAGAGACTCGGAAGAATGCAAAACGGACGCCGACTTGGCTGTCTTGCTGCTGAAATTGTAAGTAGCCTACCCTTGGGTGAACTTCGTTTTTGTAATGTGGTTTGAGAGTCTGTTGAACAATGTGTTTTGCTCGACCGTTTTATTGTGAGCCCTGTATGTGTTTAGCTTGGTTGCTTCATGGCTAGCTTGCTAGCTAGTGAGGGTTTATCCTAGCAGTGACTTGCTACCACACATGTTTGTTTGCGGTCCGAATCCAGGTTCTCGTTGTGTATTACTATTTATTTATCGAAGTGGGGGGTGGGGGGCGTTGTCAATGAGTTTTTACGACAGTGTTGTAGGCCTATTCCGAAGCTGCAGGGGGAGCTCTATAGTGAGAAATGCGAGCCCAATTCCGGCGAAAACCCAGAAACAGCGGAGGAATAACCGAGTTGCATAGCGCACCTTTAATTATAGGTCGTAAATATAGGTTTTTTGCCTTACAACATGTCATTTTAGAGGGACCTGGGAATCGGACTATTGGGTTGTTTTGATGGGTTGTCAGTGGCATTTTTCCATACACATGTGCTGGCTTGGTGACTTGGTTTGACTCACGGCAGGGATTTGGATCTCCATTACAACAGGGCTTCCTGCTTGAAGGTGTGTCTTTTATAGGGCGTTCTCACTGCATCGCAGACCGTACACCAGCTCCTATATTCCCAGAAGTGTGCTTCTACTACTTCTGTCTTCAGCTGGATCCTGTGCGTGATTATATGCATTGATTTCTAATTTGAATGAAATAAATACAAGAAATAAAACAGGGTTCCTACAGGTTTCTTCAAGTCAAATTCAAGTCTTTTTAAGACCTTTTTAAGACCATTTATATCAAAAATTAATACCTATTTTCTTTTCTTTTCACAGCCCTACCGGCAAAGAAAAATGAAATCCTTGAATTTCAGAGTATTCATTTATTCAACAAGTCCATTTATTCTTTCAAGTCACTCCTCAAAACTCACATTTTTAAAATCGCCTACAAGGACTTCATATGATTTTTTCATTTTATTTTTAGCCCTTTTCCTTTATTTTTATTTTTTGTTGTGAAGCGCATTGGGTCCTAGAAATACGCTATACAAGACTGATTTATTATTATTATTATTATTATTAACAACATAGCAGTCCACAGTACTCCTGTACAGGTTAAATACAAATAAAATAAAAATGATTCACACTCCAGAACAGAAGGTGGCAGTAATGCACCAATAAGCTGGATGCCAACCGCCGTTAAAAATAAAGAAGAAAACCTTGCGCTAACAGCACCCAACACAAACACAGACACAGACCACAAACAACAAGTGTGGAGTGTGAATCAGTCAGTGTTCGGAGAATTTTCCCCAGGGCTGCATTGCGTTCTGTTATTGGCTCTTTATTTACGTTATTTGATCAAAATAATTGTGGTTGACAAATGAAACTTTTGATGAGAAATGCGATACAGATAAGTTACATACAGCAGAATTTTTAAGACCCAAAATTCAAGACTTTTTCAAGTCTTTTTAAGGTATTATTTCCAAATTCAGAAATTCAATGCTTTTAAGACTTTTTAAGGCCTCCCCGGGAACCCTGTAAAAGTTCTGCACTCAGGATCTCTGAGGTGTTGTATTTGTAAAATAATATTGTGTTGTAAAAAAATTGCAAGAATACAGCTTGAATGTG
The DNA here is from genome assembly GCA_030340625.1 of Merluccius polli. Taxonomy (NCBI): domain Eukaryota; kingdom Metazoa; phylum Chordata; class Actinopteri; order Gadiformes; family Merlucciidae; genus Merluccius; species Merluccius polli. Next base: position 161,642 of record JAOPHQ010000850.1, read on the forward strand.
AGGCCGGGAATTGACCAGAAATTAAGGATAACTCAAAATGTGTCTTCACCCCAAGTATAACTCATTAACTACCATCCAGATATTATAGCTAATTACCTTATTAGTATTCTCTCAATAAGATCCAACAGTTAACATGGAATAATTGGCATATGCGGCTTATCTAACGTGAAATTTCATGCCCTGATTGGCATTCCATGGTTTTATTTTCCAGTCACGCACATGTCTGTTGTAGCTGGCAGCTATTTTCTTTTTGAATGTATTATAAGTTAAAGGAAGTTCCACCGGCACAGACACATTTTTATTAACTCATAGTGTCATTATGATGTGATCATAGTCTCCCAAGCTGTTGAAATGTACCCAAAAAACAAACAAAAATGCTCAGAAGAAACTACAGATGTGAGTTGTGTATTATTGTTCATTTAATACAATGTCCATTGTGCATTGCTTGGCAAGCAAGTTGAGCCAGACATTACAGAAACTTGTTTGCATCCGGGTGAGAAAGCGTTCTCAGAGGCAGATATAAGCTACTACTTTTGTTTAGAGTTTTTTATTTTATATTTCTAAACCTGTAGATCACATCATGCTGTCTCATTGTTCTGTGCTTGGTTGTAGAGGATATCAAGTTGTTAAAGCAGCTGCCATTGTAGTAAAACAGTGGTTAGCTGTAATGGAGCCCAATATATGACATAAAATGTCTGTATTTGCATTTCAATAATAATAAAGTAAGTAATGAATAAAAAAATAAAAGCTTTGTATCAATTCACAATTTTATTTGCCATAGTTAGTTGCCTGCCATATTACCTCACGTATCGTAAAGAAAGCCTCCAAAGAGAAGTCCAACATGGCGTTGAAACTCTTAGAGATTGTGCCACGTCCCACTTCCACATCAGCCGGTGGGTTTGTATCATATCATGGACTGATCTGTACCATCTTCTGTAAACTACTTCCGCAGACATTGTAATCCTCGTCTTCACGGTATAAATGCCAGACTGTAATCTTCATGAGCCTGTTATGGTTCAGTTTACACGTCGAGTGTTTTTTTTACTCATAGAAACAGAGTTAAAGCTCAGATACCCCTCAACAACAGAACAGAGAGCGTTATTGAAACACCACTGAGACAGAAACTCTTTCAAATTATTCAGGAGAGAGTAGAATTTGAAATCTCCTTTGACTCTGGCTTTTACCAAAGACACACATTGACAGCAGCTCTTCACATGAAACATTTTCTGCTTGATTTTTCCTGCTTTTATAAATGGACAATTTGGCCTGTCCCACTACAAAGTTCAACAGCTGCCAGTTTCTGCCATTTTCTATCTTGTAGCTGGCACCCGAGGTAAAAGCAGTTTCAGACCAAACCCCATTACAGTTAGAAAACACAGTTTTCAAGGTTTCAAAAATAACTTCAAGTCTATTACAGTCCAGGAAAGAGTGAAACATTGTTTGTGGTTTCCTGACAGAAAGGACATTTAGTTGACACAGTAGGATTGATCTTAGAAACAAGGTTGTTGACAGCCAGTGCTCCCTGTGGGATTCTCCAGTTTGGTCTATCTTAAGATCCAGTTCAGGGAAATGATTTCCTTCAGTCAGTCTTTTAATCCATGTGTTTAAAATGTCTCTGGTGTGACAATTCGACCTCAGACCCCAGTAGAGAGGCTACTACCTCCGTGCATCCACTATGTGTTTCAGCTCCTCTGTCCCAGCCAAACGTAAACGCTGAGTGAGACCAGGTCTGCTACCGTCTTTAACATCCAGCCATGAATCAGAGGCTCCTCCAGGAGCCAAAATTGAAGCTGTAGGTTCCAGTCTGTTCCATTTGAAAAGATGCCACGCTTTCCCTGATAAGATGGAGGTCACACAGAAGAATAAACAGTCCATTAAAAACAAAGAGGCATCTCATCCCAAACCTGCTACTCCTATATATACTCCTATACTCCAATAATGAGCACCTTAAAATGGTGCTCATTATTGGTTTCCAGACCACGTCATAATTTCCTGTGATTACCGTTGGCTAAACTGTAACCTGAAAGCTGCTGCCCAGGTGCACTAACCCCCTGCCCCCCCTTCCTTTGTCAGGTGAAGCACAATCTGTGGAACCCAGTGTAAGTTATCCAAAAAGAAATGTACCATAATAGACTGCACTTTGTGTAACAGACCAGCAGGGGGTTCCATACATTTTAACCTATGCCAGAGAGTTGATGCTACCAGTTATTAATGATCAGGACTCTTCCTCTGTAAGACATGTGAGGTAACTGCCACTTTCACTTGGCCAACCTCCCCTCCACCTTCTCCAGCACTTTCTCCCAGTTATTCTTTACAGTCTGATCATCTCCAAGATAAACCCCCAAGTACTTTAAGCATCCCCTCCTCCAGCTTAACCCTCCTGGCAGCTGAGGTAGACCTGCAGACCAATTCCCAACTGCTAAGGCCTCACTTTGCCCAATTAACCTTTGCAGCAGAGATGTTTCCAAAGGTTTCAACAATGTTTCCTCTTCACATCTTCCTGGTTCTATAATATAACCAGAGACTTCCAAAAAAATCTCAAGTCAGTGACACATTGTCAACAATGGACCTGCCGGGCACACAATAGGTTTGGGTCTGGTGGATGATCTGGTCCATCACCTTCCTCAGTCTATTAGCCAGGATTTTGGACAGCAGTTTATAGTCTGTGCAGAGCAGAGAGACCGGCCGCCATTTTTTTTATATCCTGAAGGTCACCTTTTTTTTGTAACAGAGTTAGAACTGCTCTCCTTCAACTCTGGGGCAGAGACGAATCATTACAATTCGCAGTGAAGACTTCGAAAACATCTTTTTTCAATTCAGTCCAGAAGGCTTCTCCCCCCCGTATGCTCTGCAGTATACTTCCTCTGCAGTCAGAGGACCCTCCAGCTCTTTGTTGGTGTCCTCCGAGAATCTGGGCAACCCACTGCAGAATGAGTTAAAAAGCCCCCAATCCTCTGTTTACTCGCTGTCATACATGTGGGAATATACAGTACAAAGTACAGCTCTCTGGCTGATCTCACTGGCTTTAGTCAACAAGTGTCCTATAGTTGACCGCAGAGCGTGGATGAACCTGCTCTGCCCGTTCTTCTTCTCTAGGCTGAAAAATAACTTTGATTTGGTGAGTCCATTAGAGCAACGCTCTGAAAATGAGACCGGACTCGCCCCCTGTCCTTTAAAGCCCAGCAGGTCTGCCAAAATGGCTTTTTTGGATTTGAGGTCTTCAAATTTCAAATCTCCCGATCCCTCATAGATTTGGTGATCATAAGAGAGTCATAAGATACATTTAGAGTGTACTGTTGACAAAGCATAATATCAACTAATATCAAAGCAGTGTTAAAGTGCCAATGTGCAAATTTATGTTTAACATTTGCAATAAAAACATTACAAGACATCATGAAATTATCTGAAAAACCTACAGGTAGTATTCTGCACTCACTTAAAATATTAAATAATATTGAAAAAAAACAATCTATGGTCTAATATAGCCATAGAAAAAAAACTATCACTGCTTTGGACCCAAGTGTACTGTATGTGTTTGTCATGTATTTATCTCCATACATCAGTTAACCTGTGAGCTTCTACCAGCTGTTTCATGGCATGTTTAGAATGCAACATGAAGTTCAATATGATTTCTGTCCAGCTGGTCATTCTCTGTGCAGTTAAAATCCCCTGCTAAAAATAAAAATAAATTTCAGGCCCACACTGACTTAAAACCACACTGAGTTCATTTAACAACTGAACTCTGTCAGGTTGTGTTTTGGGAGCGTATACATTTATAAAAAAACATGGTAAAAAGCTAATATTTGGCTCTGACCACCATAAGTCTGCCCTTCGTTCTACTTAAATGACCTGAAACAACTTCCCCATTCCATTCTGTCCTCTGATCAGTCTCATTTTAAGTGTCACTGTGTGTTTCCTAGTTTAACAAGTTCAATCAGACTCTCTTCCTTGCATCTCTTGCTCCATGTATGAGTGTGGTGACTCTGAAATCACTCATGATCTCTGATGTGAAAAGTAACACAAGATAAAACAGACGGGCGACAGAGTTTTTCATCATTATATAATTATTGTTTGAGTTTCTGGACTATCTTCAGTCTGTAAATTTCCTGGTAAAATAAAATAAATAAACTCAATTTCCCCTGCCACTCATCTGTGATCTGGCAGAACGAAATGAAAGTTATTTATCTGCAAAGTAATCTTCAACTTTGACTCTTGAGGGTTAATGTTTTTTGTTGTTTGCAGTATTTCTTTAATCTGTTGCACTTCATTATGTTTTTCCTGCTGCTGTGTTTCAGCAGACAGTTGTGAGTCAGTTTGAGGCTGGCTGGCTTCACTCCTCCTCTTTTTCCATGCTAGACTCCGACTCTGGCTGTTCCTCCTGTTGACTGTCTCTGATCCTGGTTACTGGTCCTTTTTTGGCCTGAGAACCACTAATGTTTATTTGTTGTCTTTTGAGAACAGGAACTTTTAACACATTCCCAGTCACCATCGTCTGTTTAACACAGTCTGCTGTCCTTCTGCTACTGTTACTTTTGACTGACTTCACTGTTACTGACTGACTGACTGACTTGTCCTCTTTCTGACTGACTGACTGACTGACTTGTCCTCTTTCTGACTGACAGCTGCTCCATCTTGTTTGGTCTGACTCTGTATGTCTCCTCTTGCCTCCTCCCTCTGTGTATTATCATCAGGGGAGACTTTCTCAGGATAGCCTCGGGCTAAATGACCCTCCTTCCCCCAGCCAAAACACTTCACGTCCCCAAGTTCACAAACATGATCTATTCCAAATCGCCAACTTTCCGGTATAAGAAAGATTGATTTCCTGATCTTTCCTATTGAGATTTACAACCCGACGGCAGCTTTCTGATCGTGGAAACTATCTTCCCGTACCTCAACAGTGCCCTCGACAAAACATTATCACTGATGAACGGTGAAATGTTGGACATAGTGACTCGTTCAGCAGGTGCAGTGAGAGGAGACACCGATACAAACGTATCATTCACAACCATGGCGGTTTCGATTACTTTCTTCACTTTCTCAATACTATCAACAAAAATCACCACAGTGCTTTTCATCCGAGCCGCAGATTGAATGCTGCTCCTGTGACCGACAACTTCTCCAACTGCAGTCCTCCGCTGAACAAGGAAAACCAGGCAAGATCTTAAAACCGTGCTTCCAGTTTTTCGCATGGCGACCAGCAAACACTGGCCGATGGTGAAAAACCACACCCAAACCCCCCCAAACAACTAAAACCTGTCTTATACACCAAACCAGTAACACCTAACAATACTACAATACACACTATTTACTACATTTACAGATTAAGATAAGAAAAATTACTCACAATCGCTCTCCCTGCAGGAGACAGAGCAAGAGAGAGAGAGTGACAGAGCAGGAACAAGCTATCACACTGGGGGAAAACATTCCTCTCTACAGATATCGAGTGATATCGCTGAGAGCGCCTGTAAGCTTTCGCGGTAGTGAACAATGTGGATTATTCAACAGGTAGTTCCAACCAAGCAATCTGATTGGTCAACTAGACATTTAGACCGTGCACAAATCAGCATTACAGCACACCTAGCCGTGCTGCCTCATCACTATAAATATTACGCCATTGATTAAAACTATACATATTTCCATGGCAACATTGTGAGTGCTACTATAGGAGTAGAGCAAGAGCAAAACAGGCTGGCTGACGCAACAGGGACTAGGAAGCTTCTCTGACGCTAGGTCATTATTAAGGGTCGGCCTACTTGCTGGAGTAGTAAATTAGGTTTCATTTACGTAGTCTACGGCTGTGTCTGATTGTTTTCCAGGTACTTGTCTGTCCCCATGTATTTCCAGGGAAACAGATAACACTAGAAATGTTTTTATCTTTATTTTGAGAGCGAATTGCCCCACAATATGAATACATTTAATTATATATTTTATTCACTTGAGTGACGCTTAAGGAACACAGCGCAAGCACCTCGGTCCTCCTGACCCCATCACTGTTGTGCCAATAATGACGGTAAAGCGCACCCTCTCGGGTAATATTGCATACATATATATATTGCCCTGATAGCTAGCATTAGGGAATCTCAGCTAGGCCATTACAGGGTTCTATTGGATAACCATATATGGGCATGAGTTTGCCAAACCAGAGGTTACCAGAGGGTGCTACTCTCAGAAACAACTACCTCATAAACCTACCAAGAGCAAATCACTGCCTGGTACAGCAGATAGTATCCATAGAGGAGGGGTTCACCCATGAACACCCATTGGACAAGACAGACTGCGACAGCTCACAAGAGCCAATCAGGAAACGCTTCCTCTTTTAGGAGGAGCTCAAACAACAAAGAAACTATGCACACACAAGTTTTTCTTTAGTATCCACTCTCAAGACTGACCTTTCCTTATTTTACTCTGCTATTGAGTTGTATTATCAGAATAAACATAACCTTCAATGCAATTTTGTGAGGCCTCTCTTTTAAACCTCCTCTGAAAAGTATTTATTTTGTATGTTTTGTATGTATTTTGTATTACATGTACGTATCCATCAATATTATGTATTCCTCTGATCATTTATATGGTTTGTTAAGCATATATTCAAACACAAACATGCATACACACTACCTACATTGCAATGCATGATCCAGAAGACCCATCTATTATGTAGCCTAGTAAAGTGACTCTGAAGACATCAACCCTTTGTATCCAACCAGACAGCCAGAGAATCAATAAGTCACTCAAACATCCACAACTATAATCTTACTAGACTGCACGATAAATAGAATGCACACAACTATGAAAACCAATTTCAGTCCATACCTGATATATCTGTCAAGGCCATGTGAAATGTTAATAACAGTGATGTTGAGATGCAGACAGAAATAATGATGGCTGTCAAAAACAAAATACAAATGTTGTTCTACAGTTAAGGCTAATTCATTTGGTTACAGTTGTTGTAATCAGGCTAATTCAGTTGGTAACACTCGTTATAATCAGGCTAATTCAGTTAGTTGATTTAAAATACTGGGGATTATGTTATATAATAGCGTGAGTACATACATTTCTTTGTGGTAGAGTTCGGACCCCAGTACCATGCATCCATGAAGTAGACAGTCCCATACTTTTATCCTACTTACTTAATAGCGTTAGCGCATAGATTGCTCCACTAGTGGAGAATTCCCAACAAGCTCACCATCCAGGCTGGATAAAGTGTGCGTTATTATAACTTTATTATAAGCTTGATGAACAAGTCGATGGATTATCATGGTGTGCTCTCAAGCAATAACTAACCACTCTGCGTTCATATTTCACCTTTCACAGCTAAACCTCGGGCCAACACCGCCCCAAGACTATCAATAACACTCCAGGTTCAGGGTTTTCTTGTGCATCACTCTTGTCCATCTACAGTATATGACGTTTCACACCACCAGTATACACTGTGTCCGAAATCATTCACTCATTCACTACTCCCTACTCACTATCTCTAGGCGGGAGTTCTATGTAGAGGACTATATTGTGAGCTTTGGCAAAATGAAAAAACACTTTCGGACAATACTCAGGTCGCCATTAATTATGTCATTGCTGTTGCATAATTAAAACGTGTCAGATCAAAATCAGCTGGTGGACCAACCATAATAAATACCGGCATGGATTTTTGTGATAATTACATTTATTAATGTGCAGATTTCCCCAAATGAATCAAATATATATATTTAAAATATAATATTATTTATAATAAAATAATTCAAACATTATTTTTGCATTTGTATGACAGTTTGTACGGTTGTGCTGCTCTCTCTTCTCCATGGGTGTGCTCTCCTCTCGTCCGTCTGCCATTTTCTTTCAGCGCAACGCATGATAGTGCTTGGTTAGTTACCATCGGTTGTACACTACTTTTAACGATGCATTGTGTGTTACGATGAGTCCACTAGGGTATAATAATTCTCACTATACTTATGGACAAAATGGCAGATCACTATATAGTGGACTATATAGTGAGTAGTGAGTGATTTCAGACACAGCCATAGAGTTCGCTCAAGAACAAATGAGACATTTATTTAGTGGTGGAGCGCATTCTTCCTAATGCTAGCTGTTTATCCTCTCATCACAAGCTCTCTCTCTCTCTCTCTCTCTCCACATTAACTTTAATTACTTAACACAGTCTTGGTAACAGGCCTTAATTACTACACAGGCTTCAATTGATATGGCTCCTCAAATTACAATTTCAAGTGTTCAATTTAAAAATGTAAAGCCATTCATTAGGTTGACAATCACACAAACCCTGAATTAGACTTTTGGTCTTTGTACGACTGTGATTTTCGTAGAGACTGTCACAGTATTTTTTACTTGATACGAACACCACATTTCTTAAATTTCACACATGAAGAGCATCAGTACATTTTCAAAGGATACTCCATATTATGACCATATTGTAATTATTTTTGGAAGGGTAGGGCTTATGCGTTTCATTTTGCACACATTATGACAAAAGAAAAGGGCTTTTCATTTATTTACATGAAGCCACATTTCAAGAAGCTTTCTCTGGCAAAAATAATATCCTGACAACTGAAAGTGAAGTCAAACACAACGCTTGGGTGGAGAACAAATATGACTCTTTAATAAGCGTAATATGGATTAACTCGCCCAGATGACATGGTGCATAATGTGACTTGTGGAAATCAATTGTTGGGACAATTGACAAATATTGTCAGTACTATGGAACTTATTTCATCAGAACTCTGAAATAATATTTTGCATACTGTAACTATGACAACATTTCTGTGTTTTCTCTAAAAAAGTGACACAGAAAATCCAAGCAACTAATCCAAGCAACTAATAAGTCTCTCTGATATAATAATATCCATGAGACACTCTTTCTCAAGTCAAGGATTATAGTTCATTTCAACAGCAAAGCACTATGTACAGTTATACCTACCGAGAACACTCCTTTTTACAGCACTACCTTGTATTAGAAATAGGCCTATGTTATTCAGTCAGGGAACAGCAACAAACCTGAGGCTGATACATGGGATGCATAAATGCAATGTGTATCTTCAGGGGAACTGGGAGGCTTTTTTATATTGAAACTATATAGTTGAAGTCATAATCTCAGACCCACATGGCTAGCCCACGCAGTATTGTCCCAATCCCAATACTGGGATTCTGGTTCCAATCCCCACTGTTTTCCATGTTGTGGCTGGGCCTGAGGCCGAGGTCGTTTTTTGACATTTCTACTTAAATGTCTCAATAAACAATATATTGTTCAAGATTGAGAACTAATTCGAGAGTGTTTCTCAGTCAGATAACATACATTATGTATCATGTATGTACATGTAATGTTGACAATAGGGCTCCCAATGAGGACACATATGGAGTAACTTTTATGTCAAAAATAATGCAAAGACCTACTGAGCAATCAGTAGAATACTGAATGCCACATGCCACTTCCTAACCATATTGAATAAAACCTTTGTGCAAATAACCTCCAATGATTTGTAGGACCTCTCTTGTCAAACTGTTGTTATATGTGATGTAATGGTCAAACGAGGTAGAGTAAAAGATAGATGCAATGCAGGAGGCAAGTGGTTGACGAAGATAATTCAAGCTGCAGAGATAGAACTCCCAGTAGTTTCGTGAAAGGAAAATAACCTTTTAAGTTACTATATAAAATTATAAGCCATGTAGAATGTAGCATAGTTGTCTCAGTAGAATATGCAATAGCGTGATGCAGTGAAGACTTGACATTGTATTTGATGGGGTATCATTTGCTTCCTGTTCATCCGTTGTGTATGCTATTGATCTACGAAGGGTGAAGGCACTATGACACACTTTCATTATCTGACAAGAGTTAACGCTAACATAATGATTGATGAAGCTATGATGCTCAGGACCTTGAAAAAGTTGGTTATCTTTTTGTGATGATCATGTTTCATCGCAAAAACTTTACAAGTAGACACAATCCGTTTGGATTTGATCCATTCTCTACAGACCGAACATTCATCTCTGTGTTTTCTCCAGTTCCCTGGAGTTTTGAAAGCAAGACCAAAAAACAGATGAGGGAAATAGGATTCACCCTGCGATATTGATTCCCCACAACACTGAGATTGAGAGAGAGCAGAGCCGGCATACCAATACCCTAACTGTGCGCTCACACCAGAAGCTTCATGAGCACTGCTGGGCGCTCTGGTCACTGACTGCTCACCAGGGAGCGGGGCGTTCAAGCAGCCCTGCGGACATCAAGTTCAGTTGTGGACAATATATGAAGTTTGTAGTAGAGCTTTTCGGCAGGCCTGCCTTGAACTGTGACACGCATGATCAAATAAACACACTTCCATGTTTTCCTGCAAAATGTACCTAGTCTGTATTTCCAAAAAACATAAATTGAAATGTAATTGTATTACTTCTACACTGTACAGTAGGCCTGATCAGGCCTACCAGAAATGATCTCTGACACCTTCCATGCACCATTTTTCTTGTTTATGTCACGATACACTAACAAGGACGAGTCATACAGCTCTGGGAACAATGAGTTTCCCCTCCATTGTCAGTATGGAACAAATATTTGCTAGGAAGTTCAGTACAAAGACATTTACAGGGGGAAGAAAATCAAATCCTGGTCTGCAATTGATTGCTGCTTCAGTGCTTGCTCTGGTCGCTGGCATCGCACCGCTCACTGCTGCTGCCACGGCGTTGGACGCCTCTCGTTGCCAGCTCCTGTTGACTGCCGGCCACTTTTGTAGCTTTTCTGGTGTGACCGCACAGGAAGTATGTGGAAATGTAGCAATTGAAAGCTTGTGTTTCTTATGAGGGCCGGGTAGCCCTGGCATCATGTGTCATAGGCATCACGTACGAAGAACCTGAGACCTTTGTCCATACAGTCTGCAGACATCTCCATCACTCAGCTACTGAGGACAGCGGTGATGACAGAGCTCAAGCTCCACTGCTAATGGCTGTAACTGTAACCCATTAGCCAACAATAAACAGGGGGATGCCATTCCTCTGTGAGAACCAATTAGCGCATTAAGCGGCAATCTTTTGATATGATATAGGGAAATGAACACCATTCATCCAAGCGAAGCCTCGGCATGGTGCTTTTAAGTGGAGAGAAACAGAGGGGAAGTGCTCAGGGATAGAGTTACATGGGGCGATAATAGTAAGTGAGAACGTGGTGTCAAGAAGGCCCTTTATGTTAAACAAGAGCATTGGCACGTCACTGTAGGGTTCGTTCCGTGCAGTTCTTATGTCAAACACAACGAAAACTTGAGGATTTCTCTCAGAAAACATCTGCAAAAAATCTGCCAAAAGTATGAGCCGTAATAAATGGAAATACAATTTAAAAAACTCCAGTTTCAGCAGTGTCAGCTGAATGTGAGTGTCTCAGAATGAGTCACGGAGGACATATTGCTACCTGGCTCCAAGCCCAGCTTCCCACGCTGTTTTATATATATAATAGATAAACTCTGGTTGAATTGTAATACAGCAATATTTACATATTTCCCATAACAAAGATGCTACGAAAAAATAATGCTCGGGGTCTTGAAAGTTTTATTCAGTCATCTCAGATTGCTTTTAATGGTTGGGAGCCAACCATCGAATGAAAGTTCTGTGAGAATAAGTCAAGAGTTCAGTGAAGTCACTGAAGGGACCTTATCTGAAAGCAGATGTCCACACAGCTCTGAATCCATTGTTAAAGTAACCACTTGTGCTGTATGTGTTGACTAAGAGGACAGGGAAGGGGTCGATGAAGCTTTTTAAACCAAACAGATGTATACCTAAAAGGGACAGGGTTGCACCTCTTCCCCTGACAGTTGGAAATTAAAATCACAGACATTATTATTTACATTTGATGAAAGGCCTACATAGCTTAGTGTGTGTGTGTGTGTGTGTGTGTGTGTGTGTGTGTGTGTGTGTGTGTGTGTGTGTGTGTGTGTGTGTGTGTGTGTGTGTGTGTGTGTGTGTGTGTGTGTGTGTGTGTGTGTGACTGAGAGAGAGAGACAGTGGGAGAAAGCCAAACAAAGTTGGAGAACAAAAACACATATTATAGTATTAATAAAGCTACATTTAAAATCTTGAGGTTATAAAATGTATTTGTTTAATTGTAGCTGTAGTAGTATGTCCCTTATAGGCTTCAGTACTTGAGCATTGTACGTCACTTATGTTTGGTACATTAGTTAAGTATAAACAATGCCAGATGGCTAACAATGTACTCTGTCGACCAAGTATCCTTTTTATACAACATACTTATTATATGCTACCACATGGTGTCAAAAGTGCAATATTGAGGAATGAACTGAGGACCAACGATAAGTTATAATTTGACACGTAATAACTTATGTGTAACAAAAGTTTACAGTCCAGAAATTCGGAGAAACAGAAATGTCAACAGACAACCAGGTTCGAGCTGTGGCTGTGGACAATCAACAGGGGTCCCAGATAAATCCTCCCGAAGGTTTAACTGCAGAGACATTCAAAACTGGCCTAAATGGATCCATCGGAAAGGTATCGGATTGCATCTGGGTTTTATAAAAAGGAGGAGGAATTCCAAGTAGACACACTGATATATTATTCCATGGGTGACCGGGCTGAGGATATATTAAATTCTTCAGAATTGACAGAAGACAGAAAGACACTGTACGACTGTTTCGACAAGCATTTTGTGGGGGAGCACAATATAATTTTCCAGCCAGGAGAGCCAGGTTTAATGAGTGAAGACAAGAACCACGTGAAAATGCAGTTTTATTACAGCTGTCCACAAACAAGCAGAACATTGCAAGTTCGGGCCACAGATGAATTGATATGTGATCGAATTGTGGTCGGCATAAGAGATGTCTCCCTTTCAGAGAAGCTACAACTAGATACTAAATTGACATTATCTAAAGCATTTAGCATAGTTAGACAGAGCAAAACCATGAAGCAACAGCAGGCAATGCTGCACAGTGACCCACAGTGTCAGCCCAGTGAGGAAATACACACGTTGGCTCCAACTCATGTAAAAAAGGGATGGACGGCTGGAAAAAGACCAAAACAAGGACAGAACATGACAACATCAGCTACGTGCCATAAATGTGGCAGATCAACACACGCTTGCAGAGACTGTCCAGCCAAGGAGGCTGAATGCAGAAAATGCCATATTAGAAGGACAGTTCGCTGTTGTCTGTAGATCAAAGACGTCTGTACACAAGATGACGGAGGAGCCCCACCAGAACATCGTTGCCTTGGAGCAAGATAGCATTTTCAAACAATACAAGTTGGTACTAAAATATTATAATAAATATTATAATAAATAGCGAAGTGATGTCTTTTAAACTTGACATAGCAGCTGTGACAGCAATCCCCGACGTATCGTTACAATCAAGACTGTCCTTTAATTCCTACACAGAAAAGACTGTGCATATGTGTCCCCAGCAATAAGAGACTACCAGCGGTAGTACAAATACAGAGTAGGCTAGAAAGTAGTGCCTATCCCCCAAAGTAAAGAGTTGATGAGAATAGGGGCGATGGGGGTTATATCTAAAATAGAAAAACCCACAGAGTGGTGTGCAGAAAACACACTGGAAAAATCAGAATCTCTGTCGACCTTACCAAACTCAATGAGAGAGTGTGCAAAGAGATATTACCATCAGTAGATCAGTCACTAGCTCAGTTGAATGGTGCAAGGGTCTTCACAAAGTTAGATGCCCGTTCTGGATTCTGGTAAATAATAGTGGTACTGACGTGAAATGAAATGTGTACTTTTGCACAGCCTGAGGTACTGTTTGTGGGACATGAAGTCAGCACAACAGGCATCGGGCCTGACCCGGAGAAAATCAGAGCCATCAAAGACTTGCCTACCCCCCAGAACACAGCAGAAGTTAGGCGCTTCTTGGGCATGGTTACGTATGTGGCAAAGTTTCTGCCTCACCACCACCAAACCCGTGAGAGACCTTCTGGCACAACAATGAGTGGACCTGGAGTCACATGCAACAGGCAGCGTTTGACAAACTTAAAGGGGAGCTTACATCAGAACAAGTGTTGGCTCAGTACAGATCGCAAGCCAAAACAACTGTTTCACCTGACGCTTCATCCTTCGGTCTGGGGGCGGTTCTTTATGCAGAGACAGGACAACATGGAGTGGAGCCCAGTCGCCTACATCTCTCGAAGCCTGTCTGAAACAGAACAGCGATATGCCCAGGTGGAGAAGGAGGCGTTGGCTGTGACATGGGCTTGTGATAGTTTAAGCTTGTACCTGATAGGCCTACATTTCACAGTAGAGACTGACCATAAACCACGGCTTGCCCCGTTGGGCACAAAGGCATTAGATCATTTGGCTCCCAGAGTTCAACGTTTCCGCTTCAGATTGATGAGGTTCACATACAAAATAGTATACGTATCAGGCGCTCATCACTGCAGACATACTCTCCAGAGCCCCAATTAAACACCCACTGACAGAGGAGAAAGTACGTCTAGAAGGGGATTCAGGTGTTCATCAACGCAGTCAGAGACAACTTACCTGCATCCAAACCTAAACTGCAACAGAGGAGCAGCAGCGGGACCCCATCTGTAGTAAACTGATAGCACAGTACAAGAGAGGGTGGCCAAGGCAGGAGAAGCTGCCTTGGCCGGAGGACCCCTTTTGGGGTCCCTTTTGGATCCACCAAAGTGAATTACACCTGAACGGTGAATTGTTAATGAAAGGGCAACGCATAGTTATCCCAGAGACATTACAAAGTGAAATGCTGACGAGACTGCATGAGGGACACATGGGGATAACCATATGCAGACTTAGGACCCAACAGTCTGTGTGGTGGCTAGGACTAAGTGCTCAGATTGCCAAACAGGTGTCCTAATGTGAGGTTTATGCAAAACATCAGCCACTCCAACCAGAACCAATGATAGCAACGGAGCTGCCAAAGTGGCCATGGCAAAAAGTAGGAGCAGATATGTTCCACTGGCTAAATGACTCTTACTTATTGTTAGTAGATTACTATTCTCGGTACATTGAAATAGTTAAAACACCATGTGGAGTGTGTGTGGTTGATAGCTGGTTTAAGCAGCTGCAACTGGCCCGAGTCAGGCTGATTTGACTCTGGGGCTGGGTGGGGCTGCACACCTGTGGTCCATGCGAGTAATAGAGGCACACAGGATAAACCAGCTATCAGAGAGAGACAGAGCGTTAACATCTGCTCTGGTTGTTTTTTGCCAACTAGTTCCTACAACATCTACCTGTGTCCTGTGTGTTGGCGGAGCCCAGCAAATCCACTTAGGAGTTATCAATGCATGTAAGTATTTTGCAGGAGGCTCTTTGTCCTCCTTCCCTAGGGATTATGACCTCACCCATGTCAGGAGCAGCCCATACTTCACCCATGTAACAAGCAGCTCATACTTCACCCATGTAACAAGCAGCTCATACTTCACCCATGTAACAAGTAACCCATACGGGGGAGGTGGCGAGGGCTGTGAAAACTGTCGAGGGGCTCCTGAAGAAAAACTACAGACCCATACAGAGCTTTGCTGGCTTACAGAGTCGCACCTCTGTATCATCGGTCATCTCCCACCGAGCTCTTGATGGGCAGGAGGCTTCGCTCTACATCTCCGGTCTCACCCTCTGAACTAAAACGACAATGGACTTACAGGAGGACATTTGCCGCCAAAGACAGACGGCTTAAAAAGACACAAACAATGGACTTTAACCATAGACACAAAGCTATAGTCGGATCAGAGCTGAATGCAGGCCAGAGGGTCTGGATTAACCAATGTGAAAGAACCAGCAGCAGTAGTGAGGAAGAAGACACTCCTCCCCACTCCTACGTAGTGGAGACAAGTGCAGAAGAGGTGCGGAGGAACAAGGCACACAATAGGCCCCTCCTATAACTACAAACCCCTCCAGAGGCTGTGGGGGACACAGACCATATGGAAGAGCAAAGAGAGGGGGAGAGAGGGTCCACCCTAAGAGAGACAAATCCACCGGGGTGGCTAAAAGACTGTGACCTAGAGTTCAGACTGACTGGTGTTTCATTGTTATATTAATTAATTGTATTGTTATTTATTTATATTTAGTAGTAGTTCATAGAGTTCAGAATCATATCAAAATATAATATAATGTAATAATTTAATTATAATAACTTACTTATATATAGCCAGTTGAGATTATTATATCTCTGGATTGGTTTGTTGTAGATTTATTTAATGTAATGATTTAAAAGCTTAATTGTTCTACTAACTGCTTTGATGAAGGGGAGATGTTGTAGTATGTCCCTTGTAGGCTTTCCATACTTGGCTGGGGCATTGTACGTCACTTATGTCAGTTAAGTAAACAATTCCACAATTTACTACCACAGAAGCGAATTTCAATGATTGCAAAAAATAAGAATTTGAAAATGTAATTCAATAATGCACTTACAAAAGAGCTTTGATTAGACACAAAAATGTACCATAAACAACTGCAATTTGGAAGTAATTATATTTACAGACAAAAATAATCAGAACCATGATTAGAAAAATAAATAGGGGGCAATTATAACATTGAATTAAATTAAACAAAATGTGAAGAAGTAAATAATAGATAATACAAAATAAGTGGCCACTTAACTATAGCCAGGAAAAAACTCGACAAAACACAGGGTAAAACCTAGAGCTAGGCAATAATTCAATATTATCGTTTATCATCTTTGTGTGTAATCATAATCATAATCACCACCACTACCGTCCCCGCCCTCACCACCATTGTCACCAAAACTACTGTCACCGCCACTGCCATCACCACAGCCACCATCATCACCACCACTACCGTCATCACCCTCACCACCATTGTCACCATCACCATTGTCACCACCACCACTACCGTCACCACCCTCACCACCATTGTCACCACAACTGTCACTACCGTCACCACAGCCACCATTGTCACCACCTTCATCACTATGCATGTGACAAACACAGGGCAGGTTTTTGACAACCTCAAGTTGCTTATTAAAGTGTGCATTAAAGAAAGGTCTTCAGAGAATTGATGACATTTGAGGGCCGTCTATCCGGAAATCTCAATCAACACATCATCGACGAGTTGGCATTGATTTTTTTTGTTTCCATAGCAGCAAACAAATAATCGGTTCCCTTTTCCCCCAGTGATAATTCCTTCACACCTTTGTGCATTTTATTGCCAGGAAACCCAAGGTCGATAGGAAAGTCTGAATGCCAGTGTCTGGTCCCTGATGTCAGATTGTAATGCTCAGCCGCTCATCAAAAGAGACAGGCATCTCATGACCTGCCACGTGTCATCATGCATGACGGAGAGACATGACAGCATAGTCTATGTAGAACCACGCCACATCCTCTAGAGGACTGCATACCCACAATAGGGGGGTCATTGCTCCCCATAGTCCAGAGAAAATTGTTTTCCAACAGTCCATCATTGTCAACCAGGACAGAGTGATACACCTGGCAAATCTACTGTGAAAGAAAAACCTTGGTCAGCAACTTTTGTACATTATGACAGGACAGCAATCTGTGTGTGTGTGTGTGTGTGTGTGTGTGTGTGTGTGTGTGTGTGTGTGTGTGTGTGTGTGTGTGTGTGTGTGTGTGTGTGTGTGTGTGTGTGTGTGTGTGTGTGTGAGTGAGTGAGGTTAGTGTATTAACGGTTGACCTTGTGGTGCCTGAATAGAGAAGAAGCAACATGGTGAATGAGATTTTGAAATATGCTTATGTTGTAAAGGACAGGTATAATTAACAGGGAAAGTGGAAGGTGAGAATACAGAGGGATAGTGGCTATGCAAGTGTCAATAATGTCCTATCAAAAACAACAAATCAAAATGATTTTGTTTGACAGACAAACTTGCTTAAGTCATTAGTAAGATGAAAATGTATATTGCAATGTCTGGCAAAGCTTCTGATATTATATACATTGTTACATACACATGCCAAATAAAAGTCATAAAGTCATACCAATAAGCTAATTATATTTGTATTGTATTTTTATGTTAATCCAATGCAATCTCTCCATGGTCATTTTACATGCAAAAATACATATTTATGGGGAAGCCACTTACATTTAAAAAAAAAAAAAAAAAGTGCATCCATCACTCTTTTGAGGTAAAATTTTTACTAAAACTAAACCTTAAAGCTTATAGAATGTAAAGATGTATACATGTCACAAACTTTTAAGCAGGGAAAATATGTACTCGCCAAAAGGTAAAACAGAGGTGATGGAGTATTGGACCAGAATAAATAATTCATTGATGGCAGGGAGGCCATGCCAAGGAGATGATTGCATTTTTCAATCACAATGGATATCTGTCCCCATGAGTCAAGGAGAAATAGATAGCAATTGAGATTGAGTGAGTCATAACTGAAAGTAAGAGCCTACAGAGCATTTTTGCATTTAATACTTAAAGGCCCTTTTATTTGATTTATTTTTCCCCCTATTTTGGTGGGTATAGACAAAATCAGCATTTTCTCTATTTGTAAAGGACGCTGTCAGAAAACCAACTTTCAACTGATTTTTTAAATTGAATATAATTTAGATATTAGACACCATTAGCCATTGGGCATGTCTGGGATGACACAAAGACTACCTGTCTTTGTGACAGCATCAGCCATTTTTTTGTTGAAATGTTCAAATTAAAGGACTATGTATTCTTCTTTTCTTCCTAGAAAGCAATGTAGGAAGGAATGACCTTTGTTTTTTATAAAGGTGAGTGAGGCTGAATGAACTGAATATGTGATCCAAACATTGGTGCAGGTTGACTGTGGTGCCACGCCAATGCCCAGATGCCAGGGAGCAATTCATAGATTGTCATTGTTAGTGTTTTGTTTTCCCCGTGTCATCTTTCTCTTCACTAAATCTGATTTCACGGGTAGGGCAACGGCAAGGGTAGAAGTGAGGGACAGGTGGAATCCAGGGCTGAGTTGTGAGTTTCATCTTCTTCTCCTAGCTCGAGCTGGTGTGATGGCTCGAGCTGAGAAAAGAAGATGAAGGGGGCAAATAGGTCATAAGATAGGAATCCTCTGTGATCACATGCTAAGACCACCTGCAGCATTAGCGGGAACATGGAAGCAAACACGCTGTGTCACAGAGGCTCCACTGTCAACAAGCAACAAACAGATGGACACACAGGGAGATAGATAGATAGATACACAGCCAGATAGATAGATACACAGCCAGATAGTTACACAGCCAGACAGACACACAGCCACAGGGACAGACAACCAGAAAGAAAGCAAGCAAGCGCGCAGGAACGAGAGAGAGAGAGAGAGAGAGAGAGAGAGAGAGAGAGAGAAATCTTCATTGCATTTGCCCCACTTTCTCATTCAGTATTTTGACTATTTTTTAAATGTATTTTTGCTTTAAAACACATAACATGTAAGCGAGTGAGAAAAATAATAAAGAAAGAAAGACTGCTATTGCAGTATTAAGTCGCTGATGGCCTTGGAGGAGTTATGGTAGAGGGAATGGCTAGTTGACCTCTGGAGCTTAAGGGCAGCATGACTCACTGAGCACAAACCATCCTGCTGCCAAACCAATCCAGAAAGCAGGTGATGGAGAAAGGACCGGAGACGGGGAGGAGGAGGGTTGGGGGGAGGGTGGCTCTATTGGTTAGGTGTGAACTGGGCCTTTGTCACATTAATCATGGTCAAATGGAATAGCGTATAGCGACCTGAACAGCCCTCTCCCCCTTCTCCCCCCTGCCTCCCCACCCATCGTCCCACCCTTGCGGTGTAAAGATGATGGAACACTTGTGACCAGTGGGAGAACACTGTAGGACACCATAGATTACCTGAGCACCGCATGGCGGGATCACGAACTAAATGTACATGAGACAGGCGAGAAGAAATATGTGTTGAACTCGGGCCACACTCGTGACCAACATTCCCCGGCGCTCACCTAGCCCTGAAATCAATTACAAAGCACATTTAGTAAAAACCTTTGCAGAAATGACACAGCCGAATACCATTGGGAATATCTCTCTGTCTCCTATCTTCAGATCAATAACTCTTTACTACTGTCGGTAATTGAAATTCCTGGAGGCGGGGGAGAGTTGGTTATGGCTTTGACTTTCTCTAATGTTATGACCAAAAATGTGAGGCCAGGGACACTACATTGATGTTAATCTCCATCCATTCGTCCATCCATCTATTTTTTTTATGTTTATCTAGACATTCAGACAGACATCTAGTGAATTAAGTATTGTCTGTATATATTTTATAAACAGATAGATACATCTATGCATCTGCCCTTCATGTCATTTCAATATAATGCAGAAAACAGATTTCTCTTTCATTCATTTCTGCCAGTACGGTATCCATTCAAGGGAAGTGATAAAATGGGTGGGAGGGAGGAGTAGGAGACTGGTGTCACAGTGCTATAATGAGGAGGAGGAGGAGGAGGAGGAGGAGGAGGAGGAGGAGGAGGAGGAGGAGGAGGAGGAGGAAGAGGAGGAAGAGGAGGAGGAGGAGGAGGAGAGTATGGCCTTGTTTAAAGCCTCATGTTGACAGCCACTGGGAGGCTGCAGCTGTGGGTCAACAGACATGGCAGGAGCTGAGGGGAAACGTAGCAGAGGGGAGCAGAAAGACAGGCAAGAATGTGAGAGAATGTCGGCTAATCCTTGGTCAAACAGGATGGATGGGTGATAGATGAATGGATGGGTAATGGCTGAATGGATGGATAGTTGATGGATAGATGGGTGATGGATGGATGGGTGATGGCTGAAAGGATGGATGGGTGATGGATGGATGGATTTTGGATGGATGGGTGATGGCTGAAGGATGAATGGATGGATGGGTGATGGCTGAATGGATGGATGGGTGATGGCTGAATGGATGGAAGGGTGATGGATGGATGGATGGATGGGTGATGGCTGAAAGGATGGATGGGTAATGGATGGATGGGTGATGGTGTAATGGATGGGTGATGGATGGATGGATGGATGGGTGATGGCTGAATGGATGGATGGGTGATGGCTGAATGGATGGATGGGTGATGGCTGAATGGATGCAAGGGTGATGGATGGATAATGGCTGAATGGATGGGTGATGGATGGATGGGTGATGACTGAATGGATAGATGGGTGATGGATGGGTGATGGCTGAATCGATGGATGGGTGATGGCTGAATGGATAGATGGGTGATGGATGGATGGGTGATGGCTGAATCGATGGATGGGTGATGGCTGAATGGATAGATGGGTGATGGATGGATGGGTGATGGCTGAATGGATGGCTGGGTGATGGCTGAATGGATAGATGGGTGATGGATGAATGGATGGATGGGTGATGAATGAATGGATGGATAATTGAGGATGGATGTTTTTTGTACATTTGCATAATATTGAAAGATTAATAGAAATATAACATAATATTTTCGGTCATAACATGAGGAACTTCATTAATGTCTTGACAAAGCATTAAATCACCCCAGCCTCCCAGCGTTTTACAGACTGTAGTGTACTCTACAATAATATTGTGTACAAGTAGTAGGTGGTTTGTAAATGTTGGCCCTATAATTTATATACTTTAAATTAGATGCTTTAAATTAAATGTGAAATGTGAATCATGTGAGTCTAAGAATGTAAAAAGCCAACTTGCAGTTAAACCCACACATTTTTTCTGACCTGCATCATCCTCGGTCTCCTATCAATCAGCCTGAGACAACCTTCGTGTCACAGTCAGAGCACAAGCACATCGCAGAGCATAAATAATGACAAACAGGTTAGCCAATGCTATCAGAGCGCAATCCCTCTGGTGTTTCGGGGCTATATCGGATAACAGTGCAAATCCAATGGTCTCTCTGCCTTTTTAATGAATAAAACAGGAGATTAAAAAAAATGCCCAGACAGCCGTGTCGTTTGGAGTGGAGGCAGGTGATGTTATCGGCCTCCACAGAATCTAGACCGAAACCTTTACCACAGTGTCCAATTGCATGAGGGTGCCGGCACTTTGAATGGGCCTTAGGTAGGCTTGGGCGGCATCAAGGTATTACGTATACCAGGGTATTAGGCTTGGGCAATATCAAGGTATTACGGTATACCAGGGTATTTAGAAATCCTGACAGTATGATTTTTAACACCGTCAAAAATACAGACGCATCAGGTCCTCCAGTAAGAATCCGTGGAAAAACAGTGTTTATTTCCTATCTATTCATTATTCTATGGGCCATAAATACCCCAAAACTTGAATACACAGTCCAAATCTCAACGAGTACTCAATAACTTATCTCAATAACAATACAATCTAGGCCTAATCGACAACAGAATATAATTCAAAGGCAAAATATTATGATTTGTGGTTTATTTGTCTCCGTCAACAAATACAATGCATACATAGCTACCAAAAGTGTACCACATGGACAGAGAAGGGAGAAGGGGAGATAGATAGAGGTAGGTGTGCGGTGAATTAGGACCATGCAACGGACCAACAACAGGTGCGGACCACAAGGACCACGCGATGGACCACTGAGCAACTGGCATACATACATAGAATGACTGCTATGTTAACTGGTCCGGACCACAAGGTTGTTGTTAAATTAAATAGCTACTCACATGCTATGCATAGAGATAACAACGTTAACAACGTTGCCAACATGGCCAGAGATGGCAGAAAGTGGATTAGGACCACAAAGACCACAGACCCCTCACTAACTGGTCCAGCCCACTAGCTTCAGCACCCCTAGTGTTAGTAACCAGTGGTCCATGTTAGCGACCAAGGTCAGTGGACAGACCACTGAATTGTCTACAACTCCTTCTTTTGTAGGCTCTGTATTATTTTGTTCTTCACAAATGTACTCGAAAGTCAGTTTAAGCTGTATTTTATGTGTCTATGTGGCCATTTCAAGCAAAAATACTATTTGATAATCGCTGGAACTATTCGACCATTATTCGAAGATCCTCCCCCCCCCCCCCCCCCACCACCACCACCACCACCACCACCACCACTTCCTCAATGAACATTGTCAGTTTAACCTGTATTAGGCTATATACAGTCGGCGCGTACATCGGAGCTCTGCTCACGCAGTTTTTTTTTAATCTGCTTTTTACTGTTGCAGTGCTAGCGGGATACACTTATAAAAAAGCGATTTTAATGTTATATCCATTGGGGACATTTTGAAACATGAGACGTATCCGGTTTAATTGCGCTTTAGTTGGGCTATTGTTTAGGGCAGGGTAGGCTACTTTGTAATTTGCCTATTGTGTAGAAATATTGACCAAACGATGGCCGAGACGATCGTCGCATAAATTCATAAATCATGATCCATCCCTAATTCACACCAGAGCTCCACTGGCCATGCAGTTTTTTAACCTGCTTTTTTACTACTAGCAGTATACGCTTCTAAACAGCAATTTAATGTTTTGGGAACCTTTTGAAACGTGAGATGTAACCGGTTTAATGGCATTTTAATTAGGCTATTGTTTAGAGCAGGGTACTTCGCCTATTGTTTAGAAATATTGACCAAATGATGGCTCTGTAGAGATGCGTGCTGCTGCCCGACGCGCTTTGCTTGGAAACCCCGTCTCCTCGGCAGGTAGACACCTGGGCAGGGAGACACGTAACACTCGGGACTTATATCGGTGATCGCGTCTTTGTTTCCTCGCGTCAGGTTGCTGTAATTCGGAGCTTGCATATCTGTTAATAAATCCAACATCTTTCTAACTTAAAAAAAACATTTAAACTACATAAACTGCTACTGAGATGTGTTTAATGTTTAATACACCACCACAGTATGCTGCTATAAAATTCACTTTCAGGTTTGATGTCGGGACGTTCCTGGTGGGGGACATTATTGTAAAACTTGTCGAACATGAGGGAACTACCCGGGCCAGCTACTAAACATTGTCGAACAAACCTATTTTAGTTTCAACAACAATATGCAACGGCGAAGGCTTTATTTTGGACAAGGCCTATCTAATGATACATCCTGTGTGGAGTTGATAGCTGTTCTCTCTCTCTCGAATGTGTGTGTGGTGATAGCTGGATGCCATGATTGCTCATGCACCACAGGTGTGGCTGTAAACAAGCTGTCAACCACACACTATTTATATATGCAAAATACGATAAGGGTTACCGCAACCGGCTCACCTTTACAGGTACTACTCGCCCCTGCACCATCTGTGAGCCAGTGGCATCGCTGTCTCTCTCTTTCCCTCCCTCAAGGCACCTTCCTCCAAACTGGGCCTGAGTTAAGTGGCTTCTGTAGGTTTTCAAATGGGCACCCCCCTTCATCGATGTTTCATCGACTTAAGCCCATGACATCTTGGGGGGTTCGACAGTATTACCAGCATCCTGGTACTACCCCCGCTGCCCTCGCTCATTCCACTTTATCCAGATTCCCCAGGATGCCTCTGCCTGCTTGGTGATGTTGGCTACCAGCCGCTACTCCTAGCTGGCCCTTCAATCCTGAGCAGTCCAAGCGCTCGATTTTGCCGGAATTTATATCAACATAATATAAAATGTTTTTATAAGATAAAAAATGACTACGATTTTCGATGACAATATTTTTGTAATTGTTTATGGTTTGCTTGACGAGTACTTGTTTACTTGAGTAGGCCTTCACGTTTTCATCCCTAATTTAAACCCAGCAAGACTTGTCTAAGTAGGCTAATTGCATATTAGACACACAGCATTGTACAATGTCATACATGCTACAATGACTTCTGTCTACGACTTCTATTTTTAAATACTCGTATACCCCGGTGAAATGTCAAGACAGTATGAAGGTATGAAAAAATAGATACCGCCCAAGCCTAGCCTTGGTGTCTATACTCCAGCACCCCACACAAACACATTACATTTCAAAGAAAAGACAAAAAAAAAAGAAAACACAAGTGACTGAATACTGAAAACTGTATTTGCGCTGACATTAATGCGAAAATGATTGCGCTTATATGCTGTTTCTTGTTATACCATTGTATCTGACAATTTTTGTTGGAATGCTCCAGAGCCCTGCTGGAATCACTGATCACACACATATCAGCACCGTGCACACGCACATTAACATACCTCACACATACATCAGCACTGCTGCTGGAAAAACAATCGTAGGCAAAACACTGAAATTTAGACATGGCTTGGCTTCCTGCTAAATATAAAACGTTTCGAATTCCAGGTAAAACAGAAGAAGTAGATAAAATATATATGTATTGCATTTGGCTCAATATAATTGTTCTCCTGAAATCTCCTCATGTGCCATTGTGCTACCTCAAGTCGTTCCCTTTGTCACTGCCAAGGAACAGTGTGGAAATTGAGTGGTTCAAAGGAATAAGTGATATTTGAAAATGCATTAATTATCTAGAAAAACATCTATGAATAGCCCTGGTTATCTAGAAGTGCCAATGGGAGGGTGACAGACAACCAATTAAGGAGATTATTGTGGCGACTATGTTCTGCTCAGAGGAAGAGAAACACATCTGATGGCTAATCATTTGTCTTCAACCCGCCTCCCCCCAAAACTCTCATGTCTCTGGGCCTTAAATAACACAGCCCACTTGTTTCTGAGTAGTAAACACACTGCGGCCTTGGAGAGGACCTTCTCAACACTTGTTAATAAGCTGTTTAAACGCCTGGACATTTTCTTTGTTTTGTATCTGGAATATCACTTAGATATAAAGTGCATTTTAGAAATATTATGTTAAACATAAGAATTCTTGAAGCTTAAAATATCGTCATAAATGCATTATTTGTTAGTTAATTATGAAACTCACTAAAATGCATAACTGTGCCTGTAAGTCAAGTCTAATATCACAGAGGGATTTTATATTTATATTTTTGGCCTTGTGACACAGAGGCCTTGACTAGCAGATGGAGAACATGAGGCATTTAACGAAAACAGAGGTCTGGCCCGTGCCCTTTGGCATGGTCAGCTCTTCTGATCACATATTCATGGACACAGGGTGAGGAGTCAGAGCCACTTAAATTCACAGCATATCGGGGTCAAGGAACAGACATGGAGGGAAGAAGAAAGCAATGGCTAAAGCTGGAATAAGTCAAAGGGGAGAAAAAGAGGGAGAAAAACTCCTACTCCCTCTCATCCATAGATGAACCCATTGCAGAGGCGTGGGGGGGGGGGGGGTCTTCTTCACTCATCCCTCTACTAGAATGAAAAGGATTTCCCATCCTATCCAGATGCAGTTTCAATGTTTAATAACTGCCGAGCGTTGAGGTGAAGCTTGAATAAGACATGGCTCCACCGGACAGGAGGCGTGCACATGAGAGACGGTATACACAGGGGTAAAGGGTATAGAAAGTACACACGGGTATGAATTTGCTCTATGGTATGGATTTTGAATATACCGTGCTGACCGGTAGAGCCCCCACACTAACTCCACCAGTGGGAGGCAGCAATGCACTAAACCGTAATTGTATCAGATTTGTGTGTGTGTGCGTGCGTGCGTGTATCGGTGAGTGAGATAGGGTCCATGGGCCGCCATTGCTTCTGCCTTGGCCTGTATGTTAGCGGGCTCGCAGGCTACCGACAGTGAAGTCAACTTTGTTGTTGAATCATTTGGACAGATTGTAGATTAAAAAAAACGGTAGCAAGCAAAACAGCTGGTGCTACAACACATTGTTCAAATATAAACAATAGAAAAAAATCATATTTAATTGCTGATTGATCTGTACGGTGATTATTCCATTATATGGTTCAATAGTTATCTGCCAGTAGATGTGATTACTTAGTAGAACTGTGAGAGCCAGGTAAATACAGGTGTACCTCATGAAGTTAATTATAGGTCTCTCCCACAAGTGAACTTATCATCGTCCATACTAGGACTCTGGCATACATACATAGAATGACTGCTATGTTAACACGGAATGGTTTCTTCATTTGGGTTATTGTTTTGCAACTAAGTGTAATATTAATTGGCCACAATGCACACTCCTTTGACTTGCTGGGGGCCCCCATGTGGTTCTTAGGGGGATGTTGGAAGCAAAATAGCATGAAAAACATTGTTTTTTTTATATGTATGCTTTATTTATGCTTATTTATTTATACTTTCAAAATGGGGTACATAAAAAAAGGCCATACACTGGTAACCAGTGTATGGGTCCTCCACTTTGCTGTCAATACAGGCTAACCATGAAATAGCCGATAGACATGCTGCTTCCTCTTGCTTCCCTGAGGCCAGGCTTCGACTCGAACCTTGATGTAACGTACGTAGGAGTTTGATGACAATGCTCCCAAGAGAACTAACTTGCCATAGACTCCTATTGATTGTTTATACTCCTATGCAATTGTATGAATTTAATGACACTCTTAGCACAAATGCAGCTTCTTAGAATATGAAAGTAAAAAGATAAAGACCAAAATATACACTTGTCACAATTGTATTGTATTGTGTAAAATAAATAATCTTACTTGTTATGGTTACAAAGTGGTTACAAAGTGGTTGAAAAACGCACAAGAATTCCCTCAGCTCTTCTCGTAATAACATAGTATTTAGTGCAATCTCTGGTGGAGTGGAAAAAAGGGTGGCCATCCTTTGTAAATTACAAACCCAGCACAGCTCATTATTGTCTGCATTGTTCTAATGGCTACAGATAACACGTTACAATAGGTAACAGTTTGAGCATCTGAATCGTTCAGTCAGGTAATTAACTGGGCTTTCCATCAGTGGCCATTGAAGATTGGTGGCAATCAAATAACTATTCATGTGTACAAATTGAATCTAGTCTACTGGTATTCCATATTAATTGGTTTAATTTTTAGCTCCCACAAATAAACATTTGCACATGAATCATCTACTTGAGCCATCAGGGTCCATATTGGACACAATATGAACATTTACAAAGCATGGTCAATAGTGTAATCACACAGAAAATATGGCTTAACACTAAGGCAAGGCAGGCAAGGCAGCTTTATTTATATAGCGCATTTCATACACAATGGCAACTCAATGCGCTTTACATAAAACAATAAGAATTGAAATAAAAATTTTTAAAAAATAAAATAAAATAAATAAATAACAACAACTACAGAAGAATAGAAAGACATAAAATACAAAAAAGAGCAGCATAAAAACATGATTTAAAAGGACATAGTGCAGTTAAAATTTACAATTTAAAGTGCTTTGAACAAGCTCAATCATAAGCACAGGAGAGTGTTTTTAACCTGGATTAAAGGCAAACTATCGTGCATGTACATGTACATGAATGGTTGCAACCATGGAACTCTCTAAATCGTGACAGATATGGCTTTCCATACATGTCATGCCATGGCATCCATCTTGTGTGTTACTCATGGATGTATAATAAATACTGGAATAAATACTCACTTAGCACATACCATGACAAGGGGACCTTGGTGTGCCACTTACTTTAGTGGTGTAAATACTAAGATTTGATTTGATTGGCGTAAATACAAATGCTTTGGAAAATGTAGCTCTCAAACCCAAAAAGCTTGATTAGTAGGCTGGTTATTGTTGGCCAGCACTACTATCAGATGAGGGCCAACCTACTTCACCCCGTCAAATCTAGCGTCAACCGGTACCTTAAAGACTGTTAAAATGGCTACTAACACATGTACATAAGTAGGCCTACATGTACACCTGGTTGGCACGCTTTGTTGGAATACAGATGATGAATGTACTGTAGCGTCAAGGCAACCAACAAGGCTGCCTTGTTGGTTGCCTGACTACCTGACTTTCAAAAATAAAGATACATATCAAACCAATTGCAATGTATACTTTTTGAATATTGTTAAAGTCACAACACAAAAAAAATCCATTTTATTTTCCAAATAATGCCATAATTAACCAAAACTATAAGAGTCAGGTGGCCTGGCCAAAAAGAACAAAAGGAGGAAGTCTGGGTCACAATGTCATTTTAAGATATCTGTAAAACGATTATGACATGTTACAAATATACTTTTACATGTAGAAATTACATTTTGACTAGTCAACACTAATTTACAGATATCTTTAATTAATTATAGATATTAGTAATTCCTTTTTCACTAGTAAGAATAACGATTATAGATATCTACAATTGAATTTCCACATGTTGAAAAAGGATTGTGACTAGTGGAAATGTAATTACCATTTCTGATATGTGGGCGTCAATGGGTCATATCATTGAAGTACCACAAAGCCATTGGTCGACTTTTAAATAGATGTCTACCTTGTGAATATTTAACAAATGTTGGCATGGCAACTGGCACCATGAATTTGTTTCGATAACAAACATATAATCAAGGTGTATGCGGTCTCAGTATTAGAAAGTCCTTCTTGCTCCATGGTTTGTCCTTCTTGTCCTCGCTCCATTTTCAGTCGTCATCGTCGCCCAAATTACCATATTAATTTTGGATAATGTACGCCATTGAAGATATCAACAATGACATTTTGACTAGTGGAGATTCCTTTTTTGATATCTTAAATTACATTCTTACTAGTTATAAAAGGAATTGTAGATATCTCAAATATAATTGTTACTAGTACAAATAGAATTTTCACTGGTTACAATTGTATTTCAGATATCTGAAATGCAATTGTAGATATCTGTAATGACATTCTTACTAGTTACAATTCCAAGCCGATATATCTATAATTTAATTTTGACTAGTCAGAATTAAATTTTAGATATCTACAATTCCATGTATGATATCTGTAATGTAAGAACAATTGTAGATCTCTACAATGAACATTGGCACTAGTAAGAATAGAATTATTGATATCAACAATTGACATTTCCACTAGTAAGAAATTAATTGTTGATATTAAGAATTAACATTTTGACTAGTGAGAAATTAATTGTATATATCTTCATCACACGTCAAAATTGAATTATAGATATCTGCAATTGAGTTTAAATAGAAGTCAATGGTAAAAGTAGACTAGTTGTAATTAAGTTAAAGATATCTACAATGAACATTTCCACTAGTAAGACATTAATTGTTGATATCAAGAAGTAACATTTTGACTAGTGAGAAATTAATTGTATATATCTATAATTAGAATTGCTACTAGCCAAAATTACATTATGGATATGTTGGCTTGGAATTCTAACTAGTCAAAAAGCTATTACCGCTACTGATTAAATGATAAAACGGCTTGCCATAGGCGAGTGCGTAACAAATATTAACAATAGCATATAATTGCAGTCTTTTTCTCCTCGCAATGCCTACCATACACTAGGAGACTTTGCAAAGATTTTGCAAAGAAGTCTGACACCCTCTCACATCTCAAGACAATGTGTCAAGTCATACATTTGACTTGACACATTGACTGCAGATCTTGACTCTTCACTATTTGCAAGACTACAACTTGATTCCTTTTGAGATTATTTCCTATCATGCTCCTGGTGGAAAGAAAAACTGTTGAACAATGGAGCAGAAACCAGAGCTGCACGATATGAGGAAAACATGCGATAACGTTGTTAAAGGCACACTATGCAACTTTTGTACCTTAATATAACAGCTTCAAAGTCATTTCGATGGTAAACAAACTCGTAGTATAGCGAATCATCCCGGTAGCAGCGCTGGGGAGGGTCGCCGCTGGCATAACCAGCAATGCAAGTCTGAAGACGGCGCCCCCAACAAGTCTCGCGAGAATCACAAATTGCTTTACGGCGCGACGTCACGCGACGTCACATACATCAGCGACATAAGAAGCAGCCTCAGTGGAAGATGCTAGCAGGCATTCACCTGAAACATTACCTGGTCAGTAGACATCTTTTGCCTGTTGGATGTCCGACGCTTCCATCCTACTGAACATGTACCGGTATATAGAGTGCAGAGACGTAGAGCCGTATATAGAGACGGCTCTGGCGAGTGGTATTTACGACAGTTAACGTTAAATACAAGTACTCCGCAGCGACTGAGGGGTCACTGTTTGACAAAACCGGAAAACTGCATAGTATGCCTTTAAATATTGTGATGACGATATGACTTGCGATAAATAAACAAGTGCACAGTTCTAATGTACTTAACATTATTATAATAATTAACATTTTCAAGCAATTTTTGTTTTAGAAAAAGTGTGTATTTTTCTAAAATAAACCATTCTCTGTCCTTGAGTAGACGCTAGTAGACGCTTCGCTCTCCGCTCTTACTTTCTTACTTTTCTTTTTTTCCCATTGTAATCCTGTCCTTTTGCTACAAAATTTATGGAAAGCGGGTCCTGGATACTTCTAAATCACTGGGAGCTTAATTTATGAAAGTATCTGAAGGCTACCACTATTATTTAAACCCTGTTTACTTCGTGAGTGTGGCCTATCAGCAGCATAAGCCTGCACTATACTGACTGGGTTTGTGGAGCTCAGCTAAGCTAAGCTAATTAGCAACAAGATGCCTCCCTTTTCCACGGATGACTACTACAAACTTCTCCAGAAGATAGCAGTACTGGAGACGAAAATTCTGCGACTCGAAGTCAATGTGGAGGTAAATGGTCAATATGGGAATGAAACCACTCTACCGATGACCCAAATCAGTGGAAAGGAACAGGCTAACAGACAAATGCTTTGTGCAAAGCCAAAGCATAATTCATGTAAAGATAAATCGCCTCCCTCAGATATGGGAAGACGGTTAACAGGCAGAACCCAGCACCTGGAGACTCGTGATGATACTGAGTGGCCTGCACTGCTGTCACACAGGGGGGTCTCTTCAACCCCAGTACCAAGGAGAAAACAGCCGTGGAATGTGGCTAAAACAAAAAGTAAGAGCAAACCAACCAAAGACACAGGGATTCCACTTTTACAAGACCCTGACTCCCCAAAAGAAAGGTCATCTTCCAGCACCGGAGAAAGGTATGAGGCTAAATCATATACTAAAAGGCTGCAGAAAGAGCTAACCACTAGGCCTCAAACGCTGATAGTGGGTGACGGAGCTGTGAATAAGACAAAACACTTTTTCAGCAAAAACACCAAAGTACTTTGTTTTACCAATGATATGGTGTCCGATATCTCAGAGAAAATTCTGGAAATCACTGCTGAGCATCCGACAGTGAAATCTCTCGTCATTCGCACAGGAGCACTTGATGTTGTCAAGCAACAATCAGGGGTATTGAAACAGGATTTTAATGATCTGCTGAACAAAGTTCGATGTCTGAATACTGAGGTGTTTATCAGTGGACCTCTACCAACAGTTCGGCGAGGAGACGAGAGATTCAGCAGGCTGTTGATGCTAAACAGATGGCTCAAAGATACGTGTGCTGCTCAATCAGTGAACTTTATTGACAATTTCAACATTTTTTGGGAACGCAGACACCTCTTTGAGGCAGATGGATTTTGCCTTAACAAGTCAGGAGTACAGCTGTTAAGCTACAACATTTTTGATTTTTTGCGTCGGTCACCAGCAGCCCCTGCCAAGGACAAGAGGCGAGATCCAAAACAACAGATAAGACAGCCTTCTGGAGAAAAACTGCTACCGCCTGAGATAAGGAGTGACCATGAAGGACAGCACACCGAGAGAGAGGCTTTAACGTTATCATCCTTACCCCAACACGAGGAGTCTCCCCCAGCCCCAACAGCCCAACAAGTGGAGTCTCCCCCAGCCCCAACAACCCAACAGGAGGAGTCTCCCCCAGCCCAACAGGAGGAGTCTCCCCCAGCCCCAACAACCCAACAGGAGGAGTCTCCCCCAACCCAACAGGAGGAGTCTCCCCCAGCCCCAACAACCCAACAGGAGGAGTCTCCCCCAGCCCCAACAGCCCAACAAGTGGAGTCTCCCCCAGCCCCACCAGGAGACTCCCAACTTCCACCCACCGGGACCCCATCCAGCCTTTTATTCTCTCCACGCAGTCCGGATTCCCCATTCCCCCATTTCCTGGATTTCCAACTCACACCACGCCCAAATCCCATTTTTTCTCCCATAAATCCCCCTCTTCGTCCAGCCCCTCCCATTCCACCACGCTGGAAAACACCATCACCCAAACGTCACAGAGCCCCCCCCACCTCCTCTGACTCAGATAATCTGTGAGTCGGACTGATACGTGCCGGGTCCAGGCAGCAATACTGATACCAATAATGTTCTCCCCCAAGAAAAGTCTGGGCCCTATGGAGTTCAGATAGCCTTCTCAATCCCTGTGATGACAGGTAACAGAAGAATGGTTAAACTGGTGAGAAATAAAAAGGGTAAATCTGCCAATTTATTAAGTATAGCATGTCAACCTCGAAATATACCAGTGTCTCCTGCTATCTCCACAAGATTAGCTCTACTCAATATCAGATCACTAGTCAACAAATCACTGTTAGTTAATTACGTCATTATGACCTATGATCTAGATTTTTTACTTCTTAGTGAAACATGGCTGACTGAATGTAGCTGTTGTGCTATTCTCAATGAGGCAGCACCAACAAATTTCAGTTTTATGAACAAGTGTCGAACTGGTAAGAAAGGCGGGGGAGTTGCTGCCATCTTTAAATCTGTATTCCAGTGCAAGGAAATTACTTTAGGTGATTTTAGCTCTTTTGAATATCTCTGTTTTTTACTAAAAGGTGATCCAAAAGTCATTTTTTTAATCATTTATAGACCTCCAAGGTACTCAGGAAAATTCATTGATGAGTTTGCTGAACTGCTGTCAGTTATCTGTACTGATTACAACTTTTTTATCATAACAGGGGATTTTAACATTCACGTAGACAATAACATGGACAGTAATGCCAAAGAACTCTCTGCTCTACTTGACACTTTTGGCCTCTTGCAACATGTGAAAGGGCCCACACACACTCGAGGCCACACTCTGGATCTGGTTATCTCTAAAGGTGTTAACATTTCTTCTGTTGATGTTAAGGACTTGGCTATTTCTGATCATTTCTGTGTGTTCTTTGACTTACAGATCATTCCAAATGTTCAGTTAACTCTGTGTCTGTTAAGAGAAGGTACATAAATGAGAATACCAGTGCAAAGTTTATGGAGGCTATAGCTATGTCACCAACTGTGAGTGCAGTCAGTTGATGAACTCCTACATCAATTTAACTGGAAAATCTCAATTGTCATGGATGCTGTTGCACCTATTAAAAATAAGACAACCTTGATCAGAAAGAAAAGACCATGGAGGAACACTATGATGGTAAAGGCTTTAAAAACAGAATGCAGGAAAGCAGAGTGTAAGTGGAGAAAAACTAAACTTCAAATTCACCATGACCTCTACAAAATAAGTCTTTGTCATTTTAACTATGAGTTACTCAAGGCTAGACAGCGACACTTTTCTGAAATTATTAATAAGAACATCAACAACACTCGCACTCTATTTGCTATGGTTGATAAGCTGACAAACCCCCCTAAACAGATAGCTCCAGAACTCCTTTCCACAGCAAAATGCAATGAATTTGCTTGCTTTTTCAGTGAAAAATCCAGTCCATAAGGTTAAATATTAACACAAATCAACAAAACAATAAAATAACGCAATCCCTAAGACCTCCCTAACTCAACTGCGATGTCAGAATTGAATACAGTTGACCAAAAAACCATAGAGGAAACAGTTCAGCATCTAAAACCATCAACATGCTGTCTTGACACAATGCCATCAGACCTTTTTAAAACTATTGTGAACTCTGTCCAAATAGATTTGCGACAAATACTAAATAGCTCACTTCAATCGGGCACGTTTCCTAAATCCCTAAAAGTAGCTGCCATTAAGCCACTCTTAAAAAAGAGAATGCTGGATGCTTCCATGTTAACCAACTACAGACCTATCTCAAATCTTCCTTTTATAGCCAAGATCGTTGAGAAATTGGTTTTTAATCAACTCAGCAATTTCTTGAATTCCAGTGGCCTTTTTGACAAATTTCAATCCGGCTTCCGACCTCACCACAGTACAGAAACAGCTCTTATTAGAGTGTTAAATGATATTAGGTTAAACACTGACTCAGGCAAGGTGTCAGTTCTGGTCCTGTTGGATCTCAGTGCTGCATTTGACACTGTGGATCACAGTATATTGTTGAACAGGTTGGAAACTTGGGCAGGACTCAGCGGAACAGTCCTAGAATGGTTCAGGTCCCACTTGGAAGAGCAGAGTTATTTTGTGACCATTGGAAGTTATGAATCCAATCGAATGGCTATGACATGTGGAGTTCCTTAGGGGTCAGTTCTTGGACCCCTTCTGTTCAGTCTATATATGCTGCCTTTGGGTCAAGTTCTGCAGAACTCTAATGTAGACTATCACAGTTATGCAGATGACACGCAGATATACATAGTGTAGCAGTATGGGCCTTTAATTAGTGCTGCCGTACCGGCCTATCCCTGTTGGGGGCGCTGCCTATAAAGGTGAGTGGCTGTGCACTGGGAGCCCTCTTGCCTGTAAGCTCCTGGCTGCCCCGCCTCCTGTTATCACCGCACCTGGCCGCCTCACCTGATCGCCTTGTAGCTGGATCACGCAGCTCGCCGTTCTTTGGTATGTAGTAGTTGCTGTGTGCATCTGTGTACCTTCTAAACTTTGCACAAGTCATCAACATTGGCTTTCATCCCTCATGCAGTTCATTGACCGGGTCTTCCCTCTCCCGTATCGGCCCCAGTTGCGGGGCGTGTGAGTGTTTTCCTCCTCTACCTGTTGCAGCGGGGAGCGATCAGCTGATTGATCGAGTTGCGTTTGTAATTGTGCTGCTACGGTGCAAGTGATCGCCTTCCTCCCCTTTGGTGATGTTCATTCAACTCCTGACGGTATGTGGATAAGATGACGCTAACTTGAGTTACTACAGTTGTTGTTCCGCCTCTAAAACAATTGTCTCTTTCTATGGCAGGGTTAACGTGTGTGCGGGCGGGTTCTGCCAGCACTCCCCCCCCCCCCCCCCCCCTCTTCACGCTGCCGTTGGCCGGCTGCTGTTTTGTCCACTGGTTTATGTAGCTAACGCATCCATCCTACTCTGCATCTCCTACTGTGCTGTACCTGGCACTGAGTATGGTGATTGCTGCCTTATTCTCAGTCTTATTATCTTAATCTCTTAATATAGCCTACTTCTAACTGATCGTATTGATATTATTTGTGTTTTGTGGGTTGCTTTGCATGTTTGTTTTGGCTTAATTAGTTTTGTTAGTTATTTTGGTTTGGGTTAATTGCTTTATTTGCTTATTTGGATTTATCAGTTTTGATAAATCTCCATTACTTTTGATTTCATTTCTTTGTTAGTTTTCTTTTGTTTGCATTTATTTGGGTTTAAGTTGTGGGTTGAAGTGATTTAACCCTGATTTAAACCCAATTTAGTTATTTGCCCTCCCCTTTTTGGGTATTTTGTGTTTGGCGTGTGTGTGTGTGTGTGTTCGCTTTAGTGTGGTTGTGTGAAAATATTTTATTGAGAAGTCATGGTTAAAAATGATATATTGTTAAATAAAAGTAATTGAATATGTATGCTGGACCCAGTCTCAAGCTTTCATTAGTAAACGAACTTGTGTGCTTTAACTTAGGTTAATCTAACTCTCCAGGTGAAATTCCTGGGGTGGCGTTGTTGGCAACTTGTCACTAGTTCTCTTGTGCTAATTTTCCTATTAGCTGTTTGGTCGTTATTGGCCTGGTTGAAATTGCTTAAAGGGAATTAACTAAACTTTATCTTATTGGTCCCTCGACCGTCGATTGCCACAATAGCACTGTCCTCAGATGACTACAGTCCAATACAATCATTGTGTCACTGTTTAGAGCAAGTAACACATTGGAACCAAAATTTCCTTCAATTAAATCAGGACAAAACTGAGGTAATTGTTTTTGGCAATAAAGAGAAGAGGATTGCCGTCAGTAAACATCTCGAGTCACTCTCTCTAAAAACTAGGGAGAGAAACCTTGGCGTGCTGATAGACTCAGATTTGACCTTCAGCAGTCCTATCAAATCCATCACCAAAACAGCCTTCTATCAGCTTAAGAACATATCCAGAGTGAAGGGTTTTATGTCTCAAACAGACCAGGGGCCTCATTTATAAAGGTCTCTGCGCACGCAAATATTGCGGAAACAGGGATGAAATGTGCGTACGCATCTTTCACCGCCAACGTCGTGATTTATAGAAAAAAACCTTGCGGAAAAGAGTGTGCAGTTCTACGCATCCTTTCACCCTGGAGTAAAGCTCCCGCAAAGTTTTTCAAACAGTGAACTCCGGAGACGACCACAGGAAGAAGGTGGCGGTAATGCACTATATGTGTTTGCAAACCGCCAATAACACCAAAAGAAGAAGATGCTGTAACCCCCCGGAGCTCATTGCGGACCCAACGCACATTGCGCACCACATGAGTTATTTATTCATTTATATATTTATTTTATGAAAAGCACCCATTATGAAATATGAATTAAAGCAAAATTATGTTCAACACACTACAGCCCTTTCAAATCACAATCACAATAATGAGCTTGATAAATAAGCCACAAAATAGACTTGCGTTGGTCTACTTCATTTAGAAGCACTCCGATCTCCGAATCCGAAAAACGCGCTTTCTTTTTAAAAGGTGCATCCATTTTTCCATCTAATGATTGGTCAGAAAAGGCTCCTTCCTACTTATAAATATTAAGTGATTAATTAGCATTGACCTTTTAAGGACTATTAAGGGATGGACTTGGGAGGAGCAGAGCGCTCGTGCACGCACGCCAAATTAGACGCACGTTGGTATTTATAACGAGAAGAGTGCGTACAGGTGTGCGCAGCAAGGTTTTATAAATCGGAATGTTTTTGTGCGTACGCACATTCTGAGGTTTGGGCGTACGCAATGTTCTACGGAGGGTTTCACGCAGAGTTTTATAAATGAGGCCCCAGGAGAAGTTGATTCATGCTTTCATCTCCAGTAGACTCGACTACTGTAACGGTCTTCTGACTGGACTCCCACAAAAAAGCATTAAACAGCTGCAGCTCATTCAGAATGCTGCAGCTCGAGTTTTAACCAGAACAAAGAGATCAGAGCACATTACTCCAGTTCTAAAGTCTTTGCACTGGCTCCCAGTCAGCTATAGAATAGTTTTTTAAAGTTCTGCTACTGGTCTACAAATCACTGAATGGTTTAGGTCCAGAATACATGAATGACATCTTAGTAGAATACAAACCCAGTAGGGCTCTGAGATCTACTGACTCAGGTCAGATAGTGGAGCCCAGAGTTCAAACTAAACATGGTGAAGCAGTTTTTACCTGTTATGCTGCACAAAACTGGAACAAACTACCAGCTGAACTGAAATCAGCCCCAACTGTGAACATTTTTAAATCCAGGTTAAAAACACTTCTCTTCTCCTGTGCTTATGGTTGAGCTCGTTCAAAAGCACTTTAAATTGTACATTTTAATTGCACTATGTCCTTTTAAATCATGATTTTATGCTGCTCTTATAGTATTTTATTTCTGTCTATTCTTCTGTAGTTGTTTTATATTTTTTAAACATTTTTATTTCAATTCTAATTGTTTTATGTAAAGCGCATTGAGTTGCCATTGTGTATGAAATGCGCTATATAAATAAAGCTGCCTTGCCTTGCCTTGCCATTTGAAAAACATTGTAAATACTTAGTGTTTAATGTAAGCTTTAACAGCTGTATAACATGTCATGAAAAAGAAGGTATCCAAAATAAGTTAAATCCAGCAATGAATATAATAGCACTCAACATTTCCTGGTAGATTTGGCAAGTAGGCCTACTAAAAAATAAACGTATGGGAATTTCCATAATAAACAATTTCAATGCTCTAAACAATCTAATACGGCATATTTAAAATATTGCTCAATAAACATCTCCACCAAAATGGTACATTCAGTCATGCACACTGACAACACCCCTTCAAAGTAAAGGCGCAATGGTAGTGCCCATCCGGCACTCGTGAGGAACAATGGAAGGAAGTTTGTCTGTTCAGTTTGTATTTCATTGTAAAATGTCTCATTTAAAGGTACAATGTGTAGAATTAAGTGGCATCTCTTGGCAGAAATGGAATATATGTGACGGGGTGAATTATTAATTTCAGTATAGGCACAGTTAAATATTTATTGGTTACATACACATGACTTTGCCATGATGGATTGTTTCCACTCCCCCCCCGCCCACAGAGGGAGCCGGTTTAACTACAGGTTGACTTTGGCACTTCCGGGGTGAATTCAGGAAATTGATAGCAGGGGTGGTGTGTTGGGTGAGCGTGGTCTCACACTGGAGCCTAAGGCTAGAGAGCTGGACCGAATTCTCGCCACCTGCGTCTAGTGCGTGATCCGACGAGCGAGCGTGTTCATTCGCGCTGAGCGGCCAATTGCCGCAAGCTGGGGCTACAGAGAGCAAGAACATTGCCCGTGGCGTGGCGTGGCGTGGCGGGATTCGTTGCGCAAGGTAGCCACTCGCTAGTCCAATTGCACTCTAACAATACTTTTGTTTACATTTCCTGTATATTTATTACGAATGGTGTGCCATATGTATGATTGATTTTATGTTTAATGTATAGCACAAAGAATGTTTAGCCGAAGATGATATGCTTTTATCTGTGTGCTGTGTGTAATTATGTGTGCTTATGGTCTGTTTCAGACGTGGCGTGCTCCTGAGTGTTTGTGCCGCTTCCTCCCCTGTATAATTTACCTCCAAGCTTCTGTGGGAATTTGTTGCATTTATTTTTGAGTTGAAGTTTATTTCCTTTGTTTCTTTTGGGATGGGGGGTCTTAATCATTAGGGCCTGGTCAAGAGCGCGTGTTGCCCATTGACATCTGTTCATGGTAGCCCATGCTAATAAGTCTACTGTGTTTTGTCGCCTGTATTACTACTTGCTTAAAATATCTTGTGTGCTGTGAATTGCCATCTTTGGAGTATTGTGTTTTTTTGTTTGACGTTGAACCATTGATGTGGGTTGCTATTGAAGTGCGGGTAGCGCAACCATGACCAAGTCTTATCTCTTTGTTGATATTTATTAGATTTACTGTGCTATAATAAATCAAGATTTATCTTTTTTCTATACCAGTGTCTTTGTGGGTCCTTTAAGATCTGTTGGGGAATCATTATAGAATTAGATTTTGACTATATTACATCTGGCGTTGTCGGCAGGATGATCCAAAGACTGATTATAGATTTATGTTATTTTATTTTTCTCTTATTTATTTTATTTATTTATTTTTTGTTAATCTTCGTTTGGGATTGAGGCTTGGAGGTGAGAAGTTGTTGTTTCAGGGGAGAAGCGGCAGCACACTCGCGTCGTGGGACGTCGTGGGAAGTCTGTCAGTAAAGGACACTCTGAAGACCAGCCCAGAGTTTAAAGACAATGTCATCCCCTGAGGGCATGGAGGAACTGCAGGGGTTAATGGACGAAATTAGACAGCTTCGGGCTGAAAATGAACAATTGAAATCACGGAGACGGAGCCAAGACGGTGCAACACATGGGTCGACATCGAACAGTGAGTCCCATGCACCATCTGCTGCTCGTAGTTCTGAACAATCTACATCTAATAATGCATCAGAGGCTTTGGTGCACACACGTTATGTGTATGTCCCACGAGAAAGGAAATGTTCTAAATTTACTGGTAAATTGTCTACTGACCTACTTACTACTGATCAATGGATCAAAGAGGCCCGTAGATGTCTTGAGGCTAGGCCAATGTCCAATGCGGAACAAGTGTTGTTTTTGTATGACCATTTGGAGGGGGGGGCAAAAGCCGAAGTGGATTTTCATGACACTTCAAATAGGGACACAGCTGAAAAGATTATTAAGATATTAATTGACAATTTCAGTTGTTCGCAGTCCTACGTAGCAGCACAGCTGTGTTTTTTTCAACGTCATCAAAAGGAGGGAGAATCTTTACGGGATTTTTCTCATGAGATAAAAATTCTAATGGATGCAGTCATAAAAAAAACTCCTGGTGGGCTTTTAAACTCAGACAGGGTTTTGCGCGATCAATTTGCTGAAGGTGTTAACGATGACATGCTGAGAAGAGAGTTAAAAATACGGCTGGCACTAGACCCTGATATGAGCTTCCTCACACTTCGGGGGGTAGCGATTAAATGGATGGAAGAGGGAAGACAAGGGACTAAACCCAGACCGAGAGCCTTTTCTTTTGATATGCATGCTTCTATGGGGGGTGGACAGGGTGCAGAATCTAATGAAATAGTTGCCAATAAAAATGAATTGACTGATCTCAAGGAGTGTCTTCGCCGTCAGCAGGCGCAGTTGGATGCCATTCTGACACAGTTGAATACATCTCGCCCTCAGGCTAATCAAAGGGGTGGGGGGAGCACTTCTAAATCGTATCGTTTTCAACAAGATGGCAAGCCAATCTGTATGCGCTGCAATCGGGCTGGTCATATAGCCAAATATTGTCGTGTAGATGTAGAGTCCACTAAAGTAACCGCTCAAGGAGTGCCACAGAGGGCTATGACCCACAATCAACTAGTAGAGCAACCCATGTCTCTGCAGCCTCAGGGAAACTAGCGCCCCCTGGTGTGTGGAGCCAAACACCAGGAGGTGCTCCCTCCGGCTCACATCGTTTGATATCTGATGACCCCAGCCCTATGCCCCAACTCATAGGCCAGTGTCCAGTGGTTCATATCTCAATGGGGGGGGAGGTAGTGCCCTGTCTTCTGGATACGGGTTCTATGGTTTCCACTATAACAGAAACTTTTTTTGGGAAAACATTCAATCAGGTGACGAGTCGCTCAAACCTTGTAACTGGCTACAACTACGAGCCGCTAACGGTTATGAAATTCCATACTCAGGTTATGTAGAACTGGATGTTGTAGTGTTGGGGAAAACATTTCCTAGTATGGGTATCCTAGTAGTACGGAATTCAGTTGACCCTTTTACCCGACAACAAAAACAGGCAGTACCAGGACTCATAGGGATGAACATAATCCAAAGTTGTTATAAAGAATTGTTTGCAGATCTCCACCTCACCCTGTCCAAACAGTCAAGGGATAAAGACTGTAAGGCTTGGCAACAGGTATTTACCACATGTCAATCTATCGAACACCTTTGTAGTAAAGGGTACTTAGGTAAGGCTAGAGTGCAGGGTGGTACAGTACGTATTCCCCCGGGATCTCTTAAGCTCATTCCCTTAGTTTGCCCCAGCGCTGCCAAGCTGTCCCTTCATTCTGTGTTATTAGAGCCCCCGTTAGACGACACCCAGTGGCCAGTGGGTTTATTAATATCTAAAGCGTTATTGTCAGTGACTAAGGGAGTGGTAGAAGTACCCGTGACCAATGTAAGTTCACAAGAGGTGTGGCTTCATCCACACACTATTTTGGGTGAGCTCCACATCGTACAAGTGATGTCTGCAGGGTGTGCTGT
This sequence comes from Merluccius polli, assembly GCA_030340625.1. Classification (NCBI taxonomy): domain Eukaryota; kingdom Metazoa; phylum Chordata; class Actinopteri; order Gadiformes; family Merlucciidae; genus Merluccius; species Merluccius polli. The sequence goes on from JAOPHQ010000850.1 coordinate 203,722, forward strand.
GAATATTGTGGAGGGGGGCAGTGGGGAACAGGTTGCCATAGTTCAGTCGGCAGAGGTGCAGGCCACTCCTTCAGTAGACCTCTCCAATCTGTCATGGCCCATGTTATCGGCAGAGCAAGAGAAGCAAGCGAAGGCACTTCTCCACCAACATAATGGGGTCTTCAGTCGAGGGGAAGGAGATGTGGGGTGTACCACTCTAGTAGAGCATCAAATCCCCCTCACCGATGACATCCCCATCCGACAGAGATACCGCCGCCTGCCCCCGTCCCAGTATGAACAAGTAAAGGCCCATATCCAACAGCTGTTGGAGGCCGGGATTGTCCAGCCTAGTTCTAGCCCCTACTCATCACCCATAGTCATTGTACAAAAGAAAGGGGGGTGACATGAGACTCTGCGTTGACTACCGACTTCTGAACGATAAGACAAAGAAGGACGCATACCCATTACCTAGAATAGAAGAATCTTTGGACGCACTGACGGGAGCGAAGTGGTTTTCGACTCTGGATCTTGCAAGTGGCTACAATCAGGTGCCAGTAGCAGAGGCTGATAAGGCTAAGACTGCATTTTGTACACCCTTCGGCCTGTTTGAATTTAATCGTATGCCATTCGGTCTTTGCAATTCACCAAGCACTTTCCAGAGGTTGATGGAGAGAACCTTCGGAGATCAAAGCTTTCAGTCACTGCTTTTGTACTTAGATGATATAATCATCTTTTCCACTTCCTTTGATGAACACCTGAAGCGCCTGGAACTTGTCTTGACCCGCGTACAAAATAACCATCTCAAACTAAAACTGTCCAAATGTCATTTCTTTCAAACGGAAGTGAAGTATTTGGGGCATGTAGTTTCTGCGTCAGGGGTAGCGACGGATCCAGATAAAATTAAAGCCGTAGCGGAATGGAAGCAGCCGACGACTACGAAGGAATTGAGGTCCTTTTTAGGATTCGCGTCCTATTATCGTCGGTTTGTGGAGGGCTTTGCAAAGATTGCTGCGCCATTGCATCGTTTAGCTGCTACGGTGGAGGCAAGTCAGAGCAAGGCCAGAGCCCGAGTGAACACCCTAGGAAGTCGGTGGACCCCAGAATGCCAGCAGAGTTTCCAGACCCTTAAAGACCAGCTGATTAGTGCACCAGTCTTAGCTTATGCTGACTTCACAAAACCATTCATTCTAGAAATTGATGCTAGTCATGCAGGACTCGGGGCCGTCCTTGCCCAAGATCAAGATGGGCAAAGGAAACCCATCGCCTTTGCCAGCAGAGGCCTCCGCCCTACAGAGAGGAACATGTCCAACTACAGTTCTCGGAAACTGGAGCTGTTGGGCCTTAAATGGGCCGTAACCAGTAAGTTTAGAGAGTACCTGCTGGGTATGAAATTTGTTGTCTTCACAGACAATAATCCACTAAGTTATTTACAAACAGCCAAGTTGGGGGCGACAGAACATCGTTGGGCGTCAGAGCTGGCGATGTTCGACTTCGACATCCGATACCGCCCTGGCACTGCAAATAGAAACGTGGATGCACTTTCTAGGCTCCCTGACCCAGTCCCCATTGCTGCCGTTGCCCCAGGCCTAGCCATCCCCCCTCTGCCTTTGGGCTCCATTGAGCCTCTAACCGAAGTCCTGTGCCAACAGACTAGTGCCCTCCCACTACGGCAAAAGGCTGATCTACAGTCTCTGCAGTCTGTAGATACAGTTATTGGACCTTTTAGTCTCTTGTGGAAGCGAGGAACATTGCCCACCAAAGCAGAACGGATACCCCTGCCACCAGGGACGCAAAGGCTTCTTAAGGAATGGCCGAGAATTCAGTGTCAGGAGGGGGTTTTGTACCGAAGCATTCGGCTGCCAGGGGAGAGTAGAGAGACACTTCAGCTCCTCCTGCCACAGTGCTTAAAGCGCGAAGTCTTGATAAGCCTTCATGACGATCACGGGCATCAGGGCATAGAACGAACAACTCAACTCATCCGAGAGAGATGCTTTTGGCCGGGCATGACTCAGGAAATTGAAAAACACTGTCAGGAGTGTGGCCGCTGTGTGGTGGCAAAAGCAGTCCGCCCAAGGGTTCGGACCTTTCCAGGGAATCTGATGGCTTCTTGCCCCCTTGATGTTGTTGCCATTGATTTTACAACACTAGAGAAGTCTACGGATGGCCGAGAAAACGTCCTGGTAGTAACAGACGTATTCTCAAAGTTCACACAGGCTTACCCAGCCCGTGACCAGAAAGCTAGTACGGTGGCTAAATTACTGACAGAGGGGTGGTTTTACCGCTACGGGGTGCCTAAGCGACTCCATAGTGATCAGGGAAAAAACTTCGAGGGCGACCTCATGAAACAGCTGTGCCAACTATATCATATTGAGAAGAGCCGAACAACACCATATCATCCGGAGGGTAACGGGCAGTGCGAAAGATTCAATCGTACACTACATGACTTGCTCCGCTCGTTACCCCCAGAGCAGAAGCGCAGATGGCCACAGGCACTCCCTCAAATACTCTTTGCCTATAACACCACTCCGCATGCATCAACTGGACATTCTCCCTTTGAGTTGATGTTCGGGCAGAAAGTGCGATTGCCAGTAGACTTTCTCTTGGGCCATGCGGAAGAAGAATTGGACCCAGTGTGCACTCATGATTGGCTGAAACAGCATCAGGAGAACCTCAAGGAAATTTACACCTGTGCCCGAGACCAGTTAACTGTGGCCGCAGAGCGCCGAAACCAACAAGTCACTCCTTCAGTAAGCCAGCCACTCGCACCAGGCACGCTGGTCCACCGAAGAAACCATCCGTTGGGTCGCCATAAGATTCAAGACTTTTGGGACTCAACGGTCTACGAAGTGCAGAGAACCCTGGATCAAGATGGGAGAGTATACACCATATGCCCACAAGATGGAACAGGCGCCAAGAAGAACATCAACCGAGCCGAATTACGGGTCATTCCAGCTGATGTGCGAGCGGAACCCACCTCCATCATTAGGATTCCCAGAGCACCGGCAGGTCCCCAGCAGAGGGGAGATGGAAGGAGAGGGAGGCCCCTGGCAGAAGAGAGTGATGATGAGGAAATCATTGTGATCGAGCCAGCGACGAGTCTAGAGGCGGTTGATGGAACATTCCCCATAGGCGATCCAGGTGTACCACTTCCCCACGAGCCAGCAGTAACTACACCGAGCTATAGCCCAGACCACATGCAGCCTGACGCCCATGAGGCAATGACACTGGAAAAGGCCGCAAGCCCCTCCTCTAATCTTGCTATGACAGTAAGACGCTCAGCACGAGCTAGAGCAGGGCAGCATAGTAACCCATTCCATCTGCCTACAGCAACCTCGGTGAACGTAGGTCACACCAATTCAATTGAGGGTAGACCTCGATCCCCCGCTGCCCCCATGCACATGACATTTAGACCTTGGGTATAAAGGGACCAGAGTCTCACCGGGACGGTGAGCTTTTAAAGCTGGTATGGGTGTGACGGGGTGAATTATTAATTTCAGTATAGGCACAGTTAAATATTTATTGGTTACATACACATGACTTTGCCATGATGGATTGTTTCCACTCCCCCCCCCCCCCACAGAGGGAGCCGGTTTAACTACAGGTTGACTTTGGCACTTCCGGGGTGAATTCAGGAAATTGATAGCAGGGGTGGTGTGTTGGGTGAGCGTGGTCTCACACTGGAGCCTAAGGCTAGAGAGCTGGACCGAATTCTCGCCACCTGCGTCTAGTGCGTGATCCGACGAGCGAGCGTGTTCATTCGCGCTGAGCGGCCAATTGCCGCAAGCTGGGGCTACAGAGAGCAAGAACATTGCCCGTGGCGTGGCGTGGCGTGGCGGGATTCGTTGCGCAAGGTAGCCACTCGCTAGTCCAATTGCACTCTAACAATACTTTTGTTTACATTTCCTGTATATTTATTACGAATGGTGTGCCATATGTATGATTGATTTTATGTTTAATGTATAGCACAAAGAATGTTTAGCCGAAGATGATATGCTTTTATCTGTGTGCTGTGTGTAATTATGTGTGCTTATGGTCTGTTTCAGACGTGGCGTGCTCCTGAGTGTTTGTGCCGCTTCCTCCCCTGTATAATTTACCTCCAAGCTTCTGTGGGAATTTGTTGCATTTATTTTTGAGTTGAAGTTTATTTCCTTTGTTTCTTTTGGGATGGGGGGTCTTAATCATTAGGGCCTGGTCAAGAGCGCGTGTTGCCCATTGACATCTGTTCATGGTAGCCCATGCTAATAAGTCTACTGTGTTTTGTCGCCTGTATTACTACTTGCTTAAAATATCTTGTGTGCTGTGAATTGCCATCTTTGGAGTATTGTGTTTTTTTGTGTGACGTTGAACCATTGATGTGGGTTGCTATTGAAGTGCGGGTAGCGCAACCATGACCAAGTCTTATCTCTTTGTTGATATTTATTAGATTTACTGTGCTATAATAAATCAAGATTTATCTTTTTTCTATACCAGTGTCTTTGTGGGTCCTTTAAGATCTGTTGGGGAATCATTATAGAATTAGATTTTGACTATATTACATATAATATTCATAAATATGTTTTAATGAGTGTATAATGACCTGAAAATTATAATCGTGTTTTCATTCGCTTAGAATGAGCCCTTTATATCTACATAGAGAGCGGGTCCTCTTCCACACAGGCCGCCATGTTGCACCGCCATGTTTCTACAGTAGCCCAGAACAAACAAACGGCTGTAAAGAAATATAGCCTTCGCCGTTGCATATTGTTGTTGAGACTAAAATAGGTTTGTTCGCCAATGTTTAGAAGCTTTAGTAGCTGGCCCAATACGTTTTACAATAATGTCCGCCCGCGAGGGACGTCCCGACAACAAAACTGAAAATGACATTTACAGCGGCATAGTGCTACTGTGGTGGTGTATTAAAATAATCACAATATCACTTTATCTAGTTTGAAAGAGTTTGTTTTTTAAGTTAAAGACATTGGATATAGAGTGGCGCAGGAATGAGTCCTAAAACCCAGAAATTTGTTAGCATGTTGGCACTTTCGGTTCTCTTGTCTCAAAGTCAACAGGTTTTTTGAATGGGTTTTTGGTTATATGCCTGAAATAAGGTCTATGGTTAACACAAGTTTAAGAGATTAAATACCCCACTCGTGAATTTTGAAGCTTTTACGTGTCTTAAAAAACTTCTGGTGATTGCATTTACGCTTCAAAAAACATAAAAGTAGTGTTCATTGGTGAAGATTATCTTGCTTAACAAAACGTGAGTATCATAGACTTTTGTTTGCCACAGAGCTTATTTTCTGCAATAATCCAAAATCCAATGGAAAAAACTAGGGATGTCCGATATTATCGGCCCACCGATATTATCGGCCGATATTGGCATAAAAAATCAATATCGGAAAATATCGGTATCGGTTTTTTAACCGATACCAAAATCGATTTTGAAATAATTTCAGACATCTGTTATGTTTCAAGTGAGGACGTGGTTTGATGACATCATCAAACGCGCCGCGCCGTCTCAATAACAAGCATGGGCGTGTGCGGCCGTGTAGCGCATAGACATACAGGTACTACTCGGAAAATTAGAATATCGTGTAAAAGTTGTTTTATTCAGGCAATTCAACATAAAAGGTGAAACCAATACATTCTATAGACTCATTACATGCAAAGTGAGATATCTCAAGCTTTTATTTGTTTTGATTTTGCTGATTTGGACTTGCAGCTTCAGAAAACCTCAAATTCAAAAACTCAGAAAATTAGAATACTGCTTGAAATCAATTTTAAAAAAAAGGATTTTAAATACAAAAATGTCAGGCCTCTGAATGTAAATTCTTGCATCTGTACTTAGTACTTGGTTGGGGCCCCTTTTGCACGAATGACTGCCTTAATCCGGTGCGGCATGGATGCTACCATCTTGTGGCATATCTCAGGTGAGAAGACCAACATGCTTCAATCGCGGCCTTGAGCTCTTCTTTATTGTTTGGTCTCTTCACGTTCAGCTTTCTCTTGGCAATGCCCCACAGATTTTCTATGGGGTTCAGGTCAGGTGAGTTTGCGGGCCAGTCAAGCACTGTAATCCCATGGTTGTTGAACCAGGATTTTGTAGTTTTGGCAGTGTGGGCAGGTGCCAAGTCCTGCTGGAAGATGAAGTCCGCATCCCCATAAAGGTGGTCCACTGAAGCAAGCATGAAGTGCTCTAAAATTTCCTGGTAGACAGCTGCGTTTATGCTGGACTTGATAAAGCACAGAGGACCAACACCAGCAGCTGACATGGATCCCCAAGTCATCACAGACTGGGGAAACTTAACACTGGACTTCCTGCATCTTCCATTTTGCGCCTCTCCGGTCTTCCTCCAGACTCTGGGACCTTTGTTGCCAAATGAGATGCAAAACTTGCTCTCATCAGAAAAGAGGACTTTGGACCACTGGCCAACAGTCCAGTCTTTCTTCTCTCTAGCCCAGGTAAGGCGCCTCTGGCGTTGCTTGCTCGTGAGGAGCGGCTTGACAACAGGAATTCGACATTTGAAGCCCATGTCCAGCATCCGCCTGCGTGTCGTTTCCCTTGAAGCAGCAACTCCAGCCTGAGTCCACTCCTTATGAAGTTCCCCCACACTTTTGAATGGCCCTTTCCTGACCATCTTCTCCAGGCTGCGGTCATCCCTCCGGCTTGTACACCGTTTTCTTCCACACTTCTGCCTTCCACTTAACTGTCCATTAATGTGCTTTGAGACTGCACTCTGAGAACACCCAGCTTCTTTTGCTATCACTTTTTGTGTCTTACCCACCTTGTGCAGGGAGTCAATGATGGTTTTCTGCACAACTGTGAGATCAGCAGTCTTCCCCATGATTGTGAATTCTTCTAAACCAAACAAGCAACCAAACAGACTTTTTAAAGGCTCAGGACCCTTTTGCTGCTTTTTGGATTACTTACCTGATTAGTGTGTGACACTTTGAGCCTACAATACTGAAGCTTTTCACAGTATTCTAATTTAATGAGTTTTTGGTTTTGAGGTTTTAATAAGCTGTAAATCATAATCAGCAAAATTACAACAAAGAAATGCTTGAGATATCTCACTTTGCATGTAATGAGTCTATAGAATGTATTGGTTTCACCTTTTATGTTGAATTGCCTGAATAAAACAACTTTTACACGATATTCTAATTTTCCGAGTAGTACCTGTATATACATAGACGCCTCATGACGTGATGGAACGTAACCCAGCTTCGCCGCCATATTGGTAGGGAGTCCTCACTCTAGTCTAGCATAGGAGTCAACGGGAGAGCAAGCTATGCCAGTATGTTGTGCAGCTTACGGCGCAGTATTGACACCAGATCGTGTGGGATTACCTTTAACAAGTAAGATTGAACAATAATTATTATTATTTAAAATAAATAAATAAAAATTCGTCCTGTATCATAAATAAATCTCTGCCATTTGTAACAAACCAAACCGTGTGAAAATCCGGTAAAAATTCGGGGAGTTATGCTTATTATTGTAGTTGGGGATACGCCTTCCTCCATAGAAATGAATGCACTGGGGGCGCACTGGGGACCCATCCAAGATGGCGGCCGCGCTGCTACGTCAGCTCTAACGGGCAGTGTCAGTCTATGAGGCGTCTATGTATATATGTCTATGGTGTAGCGGGATGCTAGTTGTAGCTGTAGTTATGTCGGTGGTTTGGAATTATTTCAAAGTTTCTACGTTGAATAGTAAAATAGGGGTCAGCGCAACATACTAACGCATTCTGTGAAACAGGTATCATCACAACCCGTTCAGGTCCGCTGTACCGCTCACATTATTTTATTTATTAATCCGCACTTCCAGACCGTCACCGGGGCTTCAGAGTAATGTGTCCGAGGAGAGTAGCCCTCTCCCAGACACACGCTAGCTTTTACCGCTGTTTTGTTTTTATTTATTAATCCACACTTCCGCTCGGCATAAAGCCTATTGCAATGAGTGTAAAGCGGAGGTTTCACGTGGCCGCATATATCGGTATCGGTATCGGTTGATATCGGTATCGGAAATTAAGAGTTGAACAATATCGGTTATAGGTTATCGGTAAAAAAGCCAATATCGGACATCCCTAGAAAAAACCCATTGGCTTTTTGTCGAGGGAACCCAGGGCGATGCTAACTTCCGGGTTGGCCTACAAAAATATGTCATCCCCACTATATTCAACAGATATTCACGCTCTGAATTAGCGATGTGACATGGTGAACTAAAGACGCGATCACCAGTATGAGTCCCGTGTGTCTAGCGGTGTCTACCTGCCCAGGAGACGGGGCTTCCAAGTGTAACCGTCGGGCAGCAGCACTCCTCTCTATAGATCCATCGTTTGGTCAATATTTCGACACAATAGGCAAATGACCCTGCCCTAAACAACAGCCTAACTAAAGTGCATTTAAACTGATACGTCTCACGTTACAAAATGTTACGAATGGATTTAACATTAAAATGGCTGTTTAGAAGTGTAACCTGCTAGCTCAGCAACAGTTACCTGTTGCCAGCAACAGTAAGAGCAGGTAAAACAGTGTGTGGCCAGTGGATCTCCAGTGTGAATGTAACACACATATTGTATACAGGTGACTTTCCATATGTGTACACTGGTGGAAACTATCGGTGACTTAAAAAACCAAAGCGAGTACTCGTTGAGTTTTGGAACGTGTATTAAATTACAGTTACCGGTATTTATTGCACCCCTAGTACCTACTGGCACCTTACTGGCCACCGTAGCTTCAGTGCCTACTGGCACCTTACTGGCCACCGTAGCTTCAGTACCTACTGGCACCTTACTGGCCAGTGCAGGCCACCGTAGCTTCAGTGCCTACTGGCACCTTACTGGCCAGTGCAGGCCACCGTAGCTTCAGTACCTACTGGCACCTTACTGGCCAGTGCAGGCCACCGTAGCTTCAGTACCTACTGGCACCTTACTGGCCAGTGCAGGCCACCGTAGCTTCAGTACCTACTGGCACCTTACTGGCCAGTACAGGCCACCGTAGCTTCAGTACCTACTGGCACCTTACTGGCCAGTACAGGCCACCGTAGCTTCAGTACCTACTGGCACCTTACTGGCCAGTACAGACCACCGTAGCTTCAGTACCTACTGGCACCTTACTGGCCAGTACAGGCCACCGTAGCTTCAGTACCTACTGGCACCTTACTGGCCAGTACAGACCACCGTAGCTTCAGTGCCTACAGGCACCTTACTGGCCAGTACAGACCACCGTAGCAGAGCCCGTCTACGGAGAGCCTGTCCACTCCCTATTAAGTCCCATTGTACAAAATTTTGGTTGCAGTTCCACCAGAGCTCCACTGGGGGCGATCGCCTGTGAGTGCAGAATGAATGGGAGCAGATGGAGCTACACGGCTAAATGTGTCTCTTTCATCTGATTCTCATTGAAAAAACTCCGATTTGATTGTAGTTCTTACAAGTTCAACATAGGTTATAGATCGAAAGTTGAATGAACGAGTACTTATGTCCTTTCGATTTCTTACAGGACGTGTTGTTATTGCCCATAACACGCTAGCATTCTGCTAATGAACGCTGATTGGTCAGTGAAGGACTGATTACGACCAGAGATCTGCTTGATCGCATCTTGGCATCCGAAGCGGGACCAGAACGTTATGGTGGACAATTTCGCCCAAGTTCTTTTTTTTTTAACACAGCAACTTCTTTTGGTTGCTGGCACTTTTATCTGCGTATCGTTATGTATGTACTGCTGTGTTATTGATGCCTTGAGGGAAAGGGAGAGGCTTGCCGTAAAGCAGTATCTCTGGTCGTAAGATGAGTATGACGTCATTGACATTTTAAAATACTTTTTTAAAGCAAATAAGTGACTCTAAAAAATCTAACACCCAGCAATGTGTAATTTCTTTGCATCCCCTTTCGAAAGCAACATTCAAATTACTAGACAAAAAATTATATCCTGAGAAAAGTGGAGTTTGAGGGGGTATAGCTCCATAGACCGCCATTCATTCTGCACTCACCATGTGAGCGCCCTCACATGGAACCAGAGGGGAACTGCAACAGTTCAGAACCAGGAAGTAAACCGAGAGTGGAACTTCTCTCCTTATTAGACATTCTCTGACCGTAGCTTCAGTACCTACTGGCAGCTTACTGGCCAGTACAGGCCACCGTAGTTTCTTTTTACAATGTTTACAATGTGTCGTTATTTTATGATAAGTACCAGTAGTCTTCTCCTGGCACTCTGTGTGTTTGTTCAGAAGTAAAACCAAGTAAAACAGCAGCTGACAGTGTTAGAATATGTAATGGCGTAATGCACAGTTTAATAATAACAATAAATGTCCAGATAACAGCCATATGAACACAGTCAATAGACGCCAAGTGTGTGAGCGTTGTTCAACAAGTATTTTTCTTATTCATCACGTATCAGGCAGTCTTCCTGTTTGGTGCTGCAGAGAGCCACCTATTGGTTGTTACCTTCATGTCATTGAACTGCACCATTTGCATGCGCCAAGAATAAAGACTTTAACGACAATATTAAACATGGCTGACGAGAAAAGGTTTTTTTAAACTGGTTTATTTTGAGTTGCTGTCCAGGAGCTGCTTATACTCGGATTTCTCGCGAGGCGTGTGTGTGTGTGTGTGTGTGTGTGTGTGTGTGTGTGTGTGTGTGTGTGTGTGTGTGTGTGTGTGTGTGTGTGTGTGTGTGTGTGTGTGTGTGTGTGTGTGTGTGTGTGTGTGTGTGTGTGTGTGGGAGTGTGTGCGTGTGTGGGAGTGCTCTGAAACACTGTATACAAAAAGACAGCAAAAAACTCAGTCCAGGCCATCAACCCAACTTGTGTGTGATATACTGTCTTCATTTCCTGGTTAATCTTTATTTACAGCACAAGACGCACTTGAATAGGTAACTTTTATGTTTTTGTATGTATACCTACAGCTTGTGAATATGTGTGTTCAACTCGATCAAAGTTTTTTTTTCTTTCTATTTCTATTTTGTTATTTTCTAGATTTGGCTTCTTCAAGTAGCCTCAACACTTTGCGTTCTTCAGTGGCTGATAAGTTTAAGGAGCCATGTCAACCTGACATCAGGAAAACCATATGTCCTCTGTAACCCCTGTGCTGGGTCAAAGAACGGCCATAAAGTCATGCCTTGTGTGTCTTACCTCGTACTGTGCCACATATCTATAGCCTCACCAGAGGATCCCAGCATTAATGAGACACAAGCTGATCCAGCCGGTGGAGGATTTGGAAAGCAGGTTATGTAAAAAGCATCAGCAGCCTTTGGAGCTTTTCTGCCCCAATGACAAAATGTTTCTGTGTCGGAGCTGTCGTGATCGAGACCACAAAACCCATAACGCAGTTCTGGTTGAGGTGGAGATGAAAACCAAAATGAATCAGCTGAATGTGTCTCAAACTGAGATTTGTAAGGTGATTCAACAGCGACAGCAGAAAATTGTGGAGTTGCAACACTCAGTAGAGACCAGCAAAACAAATGCAGAGAAGGCCACATCTGTTAGCATTAAGAAAATTAATGTGTCGATAAAATGAATGAGGAGAAGTCTTGCTGAGCTCATTGAAGTACTACAGGAAAAGCAGAGCGCAGCGGAGGCACAGGCTAAAGGCTTTGTTAAAGATATCGAGGAAGAAATCATGCAGCTGACGCAGAATAATACAGAGCTTCAGCAGCTCCAGGCCAACAAGGACTGCTTCCAGTTTCTCCAAAGTGTCAGTTCCGTCCACATCAGTCCACCTTCAATGGGATAAGGAGAGCATTGACTGTGATCACAGTAAAGTAGAGGGAGCACTGAATCAACTGCAGGTGTCGGTGACAAAGGAAGTGTGTATGCTGTGTGATCCGGACCTGCCATCATTGCAGCAGTACAGTGTACAAGTCCTTCTAGACCCTGACACCGCAAATCCTATGGTGTCCGTGTCTGAAGATGGCAAGCAGGTCAAATGGGAAAGGATTAGAAGGCTAGTCCCCCGCAAACCACAGAGGTTTGATTGTGTGCTCAATGTTTTGGCAAAGGAGGGTTTCAACACAAATTCATTTGACTATGAAGTCCAGGTTAAAGGCAAGACTGAGTGGAATTTAGGAATAGCAAGCGAGTCTATTAACAGGAAGGGGGACATCAGGTTGAGTCCGCAGAATGGATACTGGACCATTTGGCTCAGAAAGGGACATGAATATACTGCTAATGCAGAGCCCGCCGTTGTCCTGAACCTCAAGAAGCAGCCTCAGAATATCGGTGTGTTTGTTATGTTATGAAAGCGGTTACATTTGCTTTTATGATGTGGAGGAGCGCGTTGGGCTCTATGCTTTCACAGGGTGCACCTTCACTGAGAAGCTTTTCCCTTTCTTCAGCCCAGGTGCTAACGTGGACGGCAACAATTCAGCACCATTAATCATAACTCCTGTCATCAGGAAGCAAAGGTATGACCGCTGGAGTGATGATGAGTATGATGATGATGTCTAGATGACCTAGAAATACCAAAGCAATGTATGTTTTCCATATTCAATACATCATTTTTCCATATTAGGTTAGGTTAATTCAGTTCCAATTTCCTGCAATGAAAACAATGTACTAGTTACTTTTAACAATTATTGTTTCATTAAATGGTTATTAAGGTTTGAAAAAAGAAATGTTTAGGGCATGAGATGATTAACTTAGATGTAGTGAACACCTGATGTAAAGCAGTGTGAGAGCCTACTGCATACATTCTCTAACTCAATGGCTGTGGCAAGAGACAGGCCAAACACCAAAGTATTGCCTATGATATTTTATTGCAGGCTTAGTTTTTTCTCAAGCTGTTTTTTCTAAACCTGTTCAAGATGAGATTTATGTTCTGACTGTATTTTACCAAAATGCACCTGACTGATCTGCCTCATTAACCTGCTGAGCTGCCGTGCATTTATTTTATTTGTATTAGTGGCTATAAGGCTCAACACAATCTTAATTCAACAAAAAAGATCTGACACAATCCAAAAATGAAAGATGATTGTCAGTCTCTTTATGGCATTGTTAAGTTTAAACATTACATGGCAATCAAAGGTGACTAGTGATCCATGTTCAATTAATGTCTCTTTTGTTTTTACCATCAAATGTAGACTTAATTAAATGCATTTTTATGAATATTTTTGATTGTTGCTATCTACTTTTATCAATTATTTGAAAATAAAATGTGCACTCTTGTTGTTTGTGTGTTGTTTTGTAGTGGCATGTTTGTGTGTTTATAGTGTTGTTAAGTTCTATGGTTATGTGACACAGATCATTGTACCCTGACTAACTGACTATGTACAACCGTAACGCAGACAGTTATGTCCATGAGTGCCATCTGTGTTAAGTGTGAACAGTGTTGAATAAAATCACTCCTGTTGGTCGTGCGGTGTGTGGGACGCAGGTTTGACACTAAAAGAACGCATGGCCTGGAGTTGTCAATTCGTTTCACGGCATAGCTCACCAATATATATATATATATATGTATATACTCAGAATGAATACTACAGAAGGTGATACAGTAAGTAGGCCTATTTAATAAAAAACAATGGCTATTTAACAAAAACTTTGAGTTTCTTCACAATGAAGAAACTGAATATCTTTTGACCTTTTCATTTTGCCTGGCTGTTCTCGGGTACCTGACTCACTGAATCTGACCCTAAAGAAGAAAGTACACATTCTTTCAGTTAGTCAGAAATGACAATATTTTTGTTTTATGTTCACTTCATTGATGTAGAACTGATAACATGAAATGATGTCAGTTCAATATAGAGCTTACCACGCTATTACCTACACTAGGCTTAAGTCGCATAAAATATTTTGTCTTCGCTCATTGCTTGCTTCAATGTGAAATGTGTTTTTGGCATGCCCCTTAAGATTAATATCTCAAATCTGATGGCAGGCGAGCTCAAATCTGGGTGAACGGGACTGTGGAGTGTGTGTGGTCGATAACTGGTTTACAGCCTCACCTGGCCCGAGTCAGATATCAGTCTGACTGGGCCAGGTGAGGCTGTAAACCTGTGGTGCATGAGTCATCATGGCACCCAGGATAAACCAGCTATCAACACACACACTCAGGAGAGAGCCACTGTCATGACAACATATACCATCTGCTCGGCTTTTAACATCTTGCCATCTCCAATAAATGGATGTATATTCTCACAAACAACTCCTGCTTCTAAGGTGTGGAAGGTAGACACCGAAAGCAGCGTATTGGAAAGTAGCTGCGTACAAATCGCACACCATTTACCCTTTCAGCTGCTCATTCATTTACTTTACATTCATCATAAACCTACATTCATGCCACTCAGAGTGGCAGAAATGCGACCAAATGAGTTCATGCTGTTATTATTATATTCTAGTAACTTTTTGTTATGGAGGATGGACTCATGGATACCAAGAAAAGGGTTGTATTTGCAAGCATACAAAGATAGGGAAGGAATGTCTTGTAAAGCTGAAAGGACCATAAACATTTTTTTAAAAACAAGCTTTTTACAAAGTGGTAACAGAACCCTCTTGTTCAACAAAGCCAGGGTTTCAAGCAAAACATTTAAATTCAAAGCACATGTCTGTGACTCTACTACAACTTCATTTTTTCTGATTAAAAGCTCTTTTTTCACATGTAGCGCTAATGTTTGTATAATTACTGGCTGTGATGTGAGCACCTGTCTGCAGGAGACAGCTGCTGAATTGCCCGCCAATGCAAGAAAAAACACAAGAAAAAGTATCAAATTCAGTCAATGGGGAGAAATACCCCTCCGCAACAAATCAGTGATTGTTTTTTTAACCGCTCATCTTCTCTGCACGAGCTGAAGGAGGCCAAGAGCCGAGCAGCAGGGAGTGATCTAGGGCTGCTGTCTGGTGCTTACGTCAACAGAATGGGTGAGACGTATCAAGCATTTCACGGCCTAGAGGCAGTGATTGTTTCCCAAACACAGTTGGGAAGGAGAACTGAAGGAACTCCCGATGGCCAATGTTCTCCCTTTACTCAATTTCTAGTGCCCTCCCTTAAAGTTTCCAATGGGATCCTGTATACCCAAGGCCAGCAGCATGCACTAATCGAAGCATGGTAATTTGTGTTTGTTTACTGTGTTGTTTTTTTTACCAGCCCCAAGGTAGATAGAAAGACAGACATCTTGGTTCACTCTCTTTTTTGTGTTTTATTCACCCTTACTGTGAACGACGGGGGCCTAGTTTGGCCTAATTCTTGTTAATTCTATAAAACTTTGTTCTGGCTCTGATTTCTCCCATGCCATACAAGTATTGTATGTCTAGTGAACTACAGATGGACGTTATCTTCCAGTGCCATAGAGTTGTTCTACTGTGGAAGTGGAAGGCTGCTGATCAGATGTTGCCATGTATTGCTAATCTAGTCGTCGGTGTGTTAATGTGTGTGTGTGAATGGGTGATTGTGAGGCATTCATTCATTCAAAGAGCTTTGAGTGGGAATAGCGCTAGAAAAGCACTAAATACACACAGTCAATTTTCCATTCATCATCGGGGTAGCTTCTAAAATTAATGAATTTCAAAACAGTATTTGAGATTAAATATGTACCAGTTATTACAATGATTCACTGGCTTCATAACATAATAAAATGTAATGAATGATTACATCTCATGGTTGGATTATGTCAGGCTTTATTTTGCATTGTTATGACTTTTGCTATTGCATTATGCGTTCTTGTTGTATCATGAGCTACAGTCAGCAGAAATCTAAAAACGAAGACTAAATATACAGTTGGAGAATCAGATTGTGTGTGTGTGTGTGTGTGTGAGAGCGCATGTGAGTGTGTGTGCAAGTGCATGTTGCATTCCTCCATAATGGAGTGCCAAATGAGATGTATCCATCCATTAGGGTGATACTAACGAGGCTAGATCCACAGCCCTTAATGAGACGGTGTTCATCAAGTGTCCTCCTCAGAGGGGCTTGGAGGAGCAGACCCGGGCCTGGAGAGAAACACTGACAGCCTGCAGCCAGCGCCATCCCAACCTGGGAGCTCCAGCCATCCCTGGAAGCGGTTCCTCGATCCTGTAACCGACAGCAGCGGACACCACAGTCACGGCGAGGAAAGGCTAATCGGTGATGTCTGGTCAGCTGTCACTTGGAGACGCTCTCTACTGAACTGACTGTTGGCGTAGCGTGGAACTTTCTGGAAAACCAGAGTCATCATCTTTTATATCTGCTCCAATGACCACTGTGTCACTAAGGTTTTACAGGCTCGCTGTGTTATGATGCTGTTACTGACATGCCATTAAGGAGTTACTGTGTCAGGGGTGTATGGGGCTAACCCATGTGCTTGGTCACCACCTTTGACATGCACAGTGGTACTACCCAACCTTTGCACTGAAGTGGTACTAACGGTTAGAGCAACCAAAGGACATTATCACTATTATGACTACCTGGAGGCAGGTCTTAACTAATGATCAAACACAACTATTTGACTACTGACTGAATGTGGGTAAGAGTAAGTAGAGTAAGACTTTTATTTATTTGTCTGTTATATGTTGGGAATGCCAAATAGCAATTTCCTCAAACAATAGATTGAAATTGTGCTCAACCAAGTTTTTGATTTTCAAGCTCTCTGACAAGTGGTAATCTAGAGTACAAATACACACACACACACACACACACACACAAAGTGTTTTAATTAAAACCAATTTGTGAATTAGTGTGAACAAATATTCAGTACACTTTTGCTGAGGTTTGAGATAGTCATTTTCTATTTTGGATATTTTTCTGTGGGGCATCTTGCTTCAAAGGAAATGTAAACTTCAAGGAATTTAACATTTAAATTCCATGCAAGCGTAGGTTCACCATTCCTAATAATTTATTATGATCCATTACTACTGCTTCTACTATTACTAATAATATTCATAATAACAATGTAACAATACATTTAGAGGTACACTGATAATAACAACTACATTTAAAACAAAATGAAAATTAGAACGTTGTTGCTGTTCATTGCTATTCGTACCATAAGAGCTCGTAAAAACCCTGTTGCATTAGGCTTGAAGTGTTTGCGACATAGCTTGGGGCTGCACATAAAATGGTGCGTTAAAATCAATATTGTTCATTTTGTTGATCAAATTACCTTTCTCCGTCGTCTCCATTTTGTTTAGGGTTTATTTATGTGGTGGTCAGTGGATGGCAATGCCATAGTTAGCCATGCTCCAGGACGTGAGAACCTTTTTTCTTTGTTTTTTTAAAAATATTTGGTGAATTAATAATGAACACCACATACACCACATAGCACATTTTATGTATCTCCAGGACCATCCAATCCAATAAGCGTCACCGAGGCAATAGAGAACATTTAGCAACACCTCTCTACCTTCAGGGCCAATTTCTCCTCACTGCTCATAATGCAAATAATTAGAGACCTCTTCTTTAATTAGATGGCACACTGTCACTGATTAAAATAAGACAAATTTGACAACACACACACACACATGCATGTACATACATACATACATACATACATACATACATACATACATACATACATACATACATACATAAGATGGAGTTATTTACAATATTTAGTGTTGATATTGATATATTTGTTCAATATTTAAAAAATATACAGTGTATGTATGTACAGAAAGTGAGCATTCAATTGTGTTAATGATAGCAACTTTTATTTTGAATTCAAATGAGTTAGTTTAACTATATCCAAATATGGAAGGACAAAGAAAGTAGGAGAACTGAAGGGATTATCACGCACATACAGGCAGGTCGAAATGAGCTTGATACAGACAGACAGAAAGATAGACAGTTTCTTGTCTGTGACAGTTTGGCTTGCATGCGGGAGCTAAAGTAATGGGAGACGTGATTGACGGGTCTTGTTGGCATAGCGACAGGCAGACATACACGCAATCTCAGCTGAACAGTGCTCCGTTTTTTATCAGGCTGACCTCCAAACAGTCCAGGCAGCAGGAGCCTCAGGCTACCACAAGCTAATAAAAAACCCCACTAAAGACTAAACTACCACAGGTTACCGCTTATGGATAGTCCACAAAATAATGGGATTACTCTTTATCTTTCCCTTGCAGGTATTTGATGCTAGCCATGTCTAAATTGAATTCTGCTCTACAGTCCCCAAAAAATTAAATAGGAAAAAAAAGGTGCCACACCGCAAACATCAAAGTGAGGATTTTTTAAGCAGTGACTTTGTATTGATTCTCAGTGCGGTATAGGAGCATTGGAGATGGGGTTTGTACTAGGACTGTGTTGGGGATCTGTGCAGATCAGCATTAATATACGAAATTGAAATTGGCGTATTCCCACATACAACATTTTTTGTTCATGGTGCTCAGCCAAACTAGTCAAACTAGCATACTAGCCAACTAGTGTACTAGTCATAGTAGCATACTAGCCAACTAGCGTACTAGCCAACTAGCGTACTAGTCATACTAGTGTACTAGCCAACTAGCATTTTTGACCAATCATGTTGCTGGAGGCAGGGATCTGTAAGTGTGTAACTGGCAAACACAAACTCGGCCAGCAGTAGTAAACTGTAAGGTTACTTTTACACAACGACGATCTGAACACAAACCGCAAAAGTGGCGTTGCGTTCCCACTTTTTATTTTCGCGTTTAGACGAGCGTCTTTGGGTGGAAATCTGCATGCACACGGTGACGCAAAAGTGTGTGAAATTTGAATAATCCGACATGTTTGTTGTTGTTTGGCTGTACTGCACATGGATTTGACGTCAACGCGTACGCGAGGATAGCCAGCGTGAGCAGCTCAGAGCACACTTTTGCGTTTTCAACCCTTTAGACGGGAACGCGACGGTGGAGCGTTTTTTAAGATTTCCACTCTGGAGGGTGGGTTCATTTTTTTGCGTTTTTAAGCCCCAAAAACGCAGTTGCCGTCTAAACGAAAGGCACATCTGATCAAATATTTTGTCGGTTTCACCCGGGAGCGTTGTCGTGTAAAGTGGGCCTAAGAAAGTGTCTGTAAAGGTTTCAAATCAACATGCTGTAGACTGGCCACTGCAGAAATACAGTTATTAAAAATCCCTTCTGAAAGCTTCATACACTCAAGCAAATGAGTTTTCTACGGTACAATATCTCAGTTATGAAAGAGGAAACATGGCGTAAGTCCACCTCATGCAGTTTCTGGTTTCCAGCCCAGGCTCTGTGTCGTCACCCCTGAGAAGTTCTGCTCCAACATAATAGGACTGCGGGATCCAAGACTACCTCTATAGTAATGTCCTCCTAGCGTAGCTATACTGTGATAACACTGGAGGTGGCGTTGGTCAGTACCTGGGCTGACACTCTTTCTCTTCTTGCGGTTCTCTTTGCCGTTCTCCAGGGAAGGAACGCACTCTGACACCAGCGGCGTGCTGGTGCTGCCGAACTGGAGGGGCTCGTTGTTGGTGGACGGGTCAAAGGTCAGAGCGTTGAAGACAGACCAATAACACAATCAAGAAAAACACAAACCCAGCATATGAGATAATACATCATAAACACTTCTGGTTTCTGCTAAACAATCTCACTGAATTCAACGCCGACATTTTACCACCCAGACACTCGTAAATCAGCAAACCTTATATCTCTCAAAACATCAGTGCCTGTGTGTTGTTTTTAAATTTTGGAGTCAAACTATTGTATGGAGTCTAAACTCTTGTAGGTGTATCCATTAGGAAGCTAACCCAAAAGGATTTAAAGTGCAGTAATAGCATTTGTAAAATTCCGCTATAACACTTTGGATGCATGTTGAATCTGTGTTTTCCTGCCATTTGAAGCCATACATGTGCATTAACAATTGTTTGGTGTAGTTCTTTGATGTAATTGACTTGAGGCAAAACATAAGTTGTGCTGTCGGTCTATTTATAAGTATTGCATGCATGCGCACTGCGATATTTAGCAAAAATGATGCTGTATACTGCAGGCTTTTCAAACAAATTTAAAAAAATCTGCATAAAGCTTTGAGCATGCAATCTGTTCCTCCTTTCTGGTATTCATTTCCACAATGAAAAAGAATCAACAGTCGTGGAGAAACAAGATTGCAGAGATTACCCACAAATCCATGCAGCAGATAAGCAAATAAACTCTTTAAAAGCTTGCTCAGTTTTCATGCAGACAAATAAAAAGGCAATGATTTGTGTGTTTATTTATAATTCATAAGAGGGCCTGAAAGAGACCAGGCCTATGCTCATTAAAAATGAATGTCCACCACTAGTTTAAACCTGTTTCTGTTCTTCTGAGTTTGTTTGTTTGCCACTGAAAGCTCTGATAGGTCTGATGAAGAGCTCCTGGGATTTTAGGTGTTAGTGTCCACAAGGGATTGAGAGCAGATTTTGGGCTATCACTAGGACAGTCCATTCAACCCCTAGATGGGCTTAATTGTTGTCTATCTGTCTGATTTTGTGTTTGTTTGTTGGAAGCTGCTGTGTTTGCACATACTGTACTGTGTGTGTGTGTGCAGGTGTGTGAATGTGTGTGTGTGTGTGTGTGTGTGTGTGTGTGTGTGTGTGTGTGTGTGTGTGTGTGTGTGTGTGTGCAGGTGTGTGCAGGTGTGTGCAGGTGTGTGAATATGTGTGTGTATGCATCTCCTACCAGTATTATGTGATATTTTAACTAATCTTCCCCCTAACACTGTTTGCTATTACTCATTGGGATGCACAGAGAGCGACCAACGGACTTTGATATGAGATAGGCCTCATACATTTATGGATGCAGTGTGGCACCACGATCTCTGTGTTGTCTTGCTTCTATATGAGACAAGACCAGGAGCGGTAATGTATTTACAAAAGGACACTGCATGTGTTCCCAGCGAGTGTCTTCCTGGCGCGCTATTGGTAAATGAGATTGAGCATCCGTTTGAGTGGTCTACCGAACAATAATTGCTCAATCTTTCTCACCACCATTATAGTTCAATGTGTCTTATGTTTTATAGACTTCTCAATAGTGGTTCACATTGCAAAGTGCAAATGAGCAGTGATTGAATACCATTTTGTCGAATGCAATTTAGTCAAATGTTTGCACGTGGCATGTGTATCTATGTACGAGTGTGTAGAATGGGATCGCTCTGTGTGCTTCCATGTGCATATATATAAATACATACATATACATTTGTCAGTGGAAGAAGAAATGTGTCAAGCGAGAGAAGAGGCCGATGACTAAAGAGGTCTTGGGTAATAAAGTAGACTGCTGTAAAATATGGAACCGCTCTTAACCTTTTACGGCACGCATGGGAAATTAGGAACGGCAACACATTAAATATGTCAGATGGGGGAGAATAATGAGGGATAAAATTGACTTTAGGCATTAGAAGTATGGAAGTATAGGAGTATAGCAGTGTGTGCGTCCATGTGTGCATCCATGCATGCGTGCACAAGTGTCAGCATACTGTCACATGTTTTCATGCCAACATGTTCCGCAAACGGTTGGACATTCTCCCATTTTGTATGCTACTATATTATGTACATACGCTATGTTTCGATTACATCCTGTATCGCTATGCCTTCACTTATTTGTAAAGATAATCTGAGCTATGAGCGCCCAACAGTTTCAGGAGTTTCTTTGCTCATTTGGGGTCTTTTTGGGGAATCTAATGGCTCCCATTGTGCCATAGATGGTATACTGACTAAAACCATTGGCACATATACACTTTAATGATGTAACCC
Organism: Merluccius polli; assembly: GCA_030340625.1. Taxonomy (NCBI): domain Eukaryota; kingdom Metazoa; phylum Chordata; class Actinopteri; order Gadiformes; family Merlucciidae; genus Merluccius; species Merluccius polli. Next base: position 225,280 of record JAOPHQ010000850.1, read on the forward strand.
TTGATAAAAGTCAGTGTTTATGTCACCATGCAGTGATCACAAATGGGCAGAACTACAACCACACTGCCTCCCCACAGTCTCCCCCACACCTAGTATATATTACCCAAAACAAGTTTGGCTTGATGCCAACATTGTATTGTTGTCAGAATCCCCCCCTTTTCTTCTGTGCATTTAACGGTCAGGAGCCACATTGAACCTGCCCTCAAGAAAAGGTCAGCCAGCTCTCTGCTGTTTCTGCACAGTGCCTGTCCAAGGTTACTGACACGTGCCTCCAGAGTCAAACACACCGAGGCATCTTCCTTCTTCCCTTGTCTGCTGTACCTCCCATCTACAGCCCACCCATCTGTCTAGGACTCCACCTGGACGTCAGACAGGCACAGAGGTCGGCTCCAACAAGGCAGGCAGGCAGGCAAACGATCCCAACGCGGGGCAGGCAGGTAATCCAGAGTCAAGATAAACAGGCAGGGTTGGTCGTACACAGGCAGGGTAGTCAGACAGGCAGAGTATGTAACCGAAGGAAACCATTCAAGATAACGCAGGAAAGCTTGGAAGTCAACAGACAAGGCAATCTGGCAGAAAATGAAGGGAAATGGACTGATATATACTGGACTGAACTAATGAGGCACTAATGAGCTGCAGATGTCCGCGATCAGGGTGACATCATGCATGGCGAGTGGGGAGTGGCTGATCTGAAATGACAGGAGAGTGAATGACAACACAGGGAAACAAAACGGGATAAAGTAAACTGGATAGAAATCAGTGATAATGTGGCACATGAGAGCCTCGCTCTCATCTAGCCCAGCTCTCGCTGGATGACAACTCAAAAATTGTTTCAGTGAAACTCCCGGCTGTTTTACTTCCTGCCTGTCAGTTTGCAAACTGGTCCATTTAATACCGCTTCACGCACACAGGAAGCAAGAAGCAAGGGAGAATAGATGTACCCTTCTCTCTTCTGTGTGTGTGTGTGTGCGTGTGTGTGTGTTATGTGATGAAGAGATAGAGTGGAAGGGAGAGTTGAAGGTAAAGTGTTATGGCGGTATGGCTTGCATGCATAACAACCAGGTTGTCATGCATGCTTGTATGTGCACTGTATGTGTAGAATTATCAGAAGTGCTCTCCTTCCTCTCTCAGTAGTCCAGCCTATAAATATGAATATGAATAGCTTTTGACTGTTGCTTTAAAGGTCCGGAGGGGCCGGGCAGGCTAACATCCTGTCCAGGCTAACATCCTGTCCATGAGGGAGAACGCGAGGCAAACATTGACATTACATAAATACAGTTGATTTACAAAGTTAATCTCACCAATTTCACTGAAAACGGCAGCCTCTCTATGCTCTGTTATTGACAGTGCCCACACAAAGACTCACACAGGCTGGAAAAATGTACAATGATAACCTATGGTTTGTTTTCACTTGTGACTCAGTCAAGGAATGTTGAAAAGCACAGCATGGAGGTTGAGAGTGTGGAAAGATGCCCAAGACAAGCAAGCTGAACTGGTAGCATCTATACCTTCTGACCACCCTCAGTGCAGAGACAGACACAGAGAAAACTGTTATTTATTTACACACAACAAACTATATATATATATATATGTTAAAATCTCACAAGCACACCTCTCACTGCTGTAAGCCTTGCATACTGAACAGTCTAGGCTCGTTGAAGGTCCCGTTTGAGACATATTTCAGAAGGGTTCAACAGCTGGGATGGGTAATATAAAAAGGGAGAAAGATACTGGAATCGTTAAACTCCACAATAAGTAAGAGCATATTATTCATGCTATCATAATGTTATCATTCAGTAAAACTATAGTGATTGTAATAATACAATGTCACTGAAGGAATCCAATGTCACAGAATCCAGATGGTACACACATTGAAATGTTTACTTCAAAAGTGTGATTGACCTGGAGAATATTGAATTTAAAACACACTTTACCCTGGTACGGGTGATTGTATCAGTGGGGGTTAAACGGGTGTGGTTTTAATTACATGACCAGTAATCTGGCGCCTCCATCCACACACACCTAGGAAATCACAACATGATCCCCACCACCTTGGGATGTGGTCCGTCCAGCTTATCGGATCACAGTGTGAACTAAATTCGATTTGAGACCGTCCAAGACCCGACAGTTGACGCTGCGTTTCCGGCGTGATCGGATGATAAAATGAAACAACGTCGCATTGAAACGACAAATGTAAGCCAGGACCTTCGCTATAGTGGCACGGATCACTGTCTTGTGGAATATAGTCCACCATCTTGTTTCATTACCTGTCTGTCTTCTCCTTAGTAAAGTTCTAGGGATGAATACTATCTCCCCAAACTATGTATTTTTGTATGATTTATCTGATTGTTATGTTATATGATTTATATATCGGAAACTCTGTGTTTACACGTTGGGTTTCGGTGTGCTATCACTTTCACTCGTGTGCTACTATCATATCCAATCGGATTCCATTACGTTGCTGACCTTAGGAGGGGAATTTGTGTTTTCAGCAGCTCACATCTTCCATGATAGACCACAGAGTGGTTTCGGGGGAAACTCGACATGAAAATATCATCAAGGTGTTGGAGCTATTCATAGGGATTTGGTCATCACTAAGTCATAACCCAGACACTAAAGTATTTGCGGCCTATGGACAGAAAACTGGCAGTGAAACAAACCCCTTTCTGTTCATCTTAAAGCCCCAGAATCATTTTTGGGCCTCTGATGTTTAGTAGTGAGTGGAGTCAGTGGAGCAATTTCATGGAAAGATTCAAATGAAAGGCCCTCAGTGGGCTGGCCCCCGGACACAGCACAGTGGGCTGGGCCCTGTTTGTGTGCATGTGTGACTTGACAGCGAGGGTGTCGTCACCTAGCCACTTCTTGACCAGGGAACAAAGACATGCAGGAAAACTGTGACAGAGTGTCAGTCGAGGTCATGCTCTTCTGCGCTAATGATAAAGGCCAGGGCATCACATTCTCACACAGCTGCGGTTGGGCCCCGCATTCATGGCACTCACGTTACGCTTCCTCTACTGATAAAAGAACCAAAAAATAGTTCAGAGCTGGCTGCTATTGGCCGTGTTCAAGTGAAATGTTTTGGTCGGGTTGAGAACTGTGAGGTGACCGGGGTGGGAGCCAGGTCCAAAATTAGCCCCGGGAGACATGCACCCATACTCTGGAAAGCTGTGTGTGTGTGGGCATGTGTGTGTGTGTGTGTGTGTGTGTGTGAAATAAGGTCATGAGACCTGTGAAGAGATACGCAATAACAGCCACCAAAATAAATCTGCCAAAACACACATCCCCAAAACACACATCCGCATCCACACCGATTAAATGCTGCCTGGTCTATTCAGGGGTCAGGCGTCCAAGCCCTGGCAGGCAGGACAATATTGAAAGACACAAGCCACTTGACATCGACACCCCCCGCCCCCCCTCCCATAGGGAATCCACCATAAAAGGAGCCCCCTAGGTGGTGAAGTTGAACGATGAAGGATCGGATGATTAAACAAACATATGTAAATCATCCCAGCTTAGCGGGGGGGGGGGGGGGGGTATAAGGCACATCAAGAATGCCGTTCCTGTCAAAAGACTCTGTCTTGTCCTTGTACATACATTAATAGCTGCAGATGCAAGGAGAGAGCAACTTCAAACAGGCTGTTGGATTAAAGAAGAGAGTGCCACCTGTTATTACCGCTGGCTTTTCCAAAAGTACTTCCCCACCCTCCATTAACATAGCAATACAAGCCGGCATGCAGTTCAATTGGCACCTTCAAATCTGATTTATAAATAGATTTTATTGATATTATAATTGGCTCATTCATTCATATTGAATTGCCTTCAAAGGCCGAATATTAGATGAGGGCCGACTTCTAAGAAACTTGTAATCAAGAAGCCAGGCACTCATACGCTGGTATGTATAAACAGAAACAAGACACAGCACAGTGGGCTGTTTATTGGGTGAGCAAAGCAAACACAGCACTGTGAAAGGAGCATTTATGACATGTATTAAAGGTCTCTCAGTCTAGCAACACCTCACCTGCTACCAAGGAAGACACATGAATCCAGCTTGTGTACTAGATGAACACAGACACACCGCTAGCAAACAGCCAGCAGAGATATAGCCACACACCCGAGTAGATGCAACTCAAAGGTTTGACACATTACTATATGTTATTTAAAATAAACGTAATTTAAAAGTGTGAGCAGAATCTGACAATTGGTCAATTGAGCCAAATCCCCCCACTTAATATCTCTCTATCTTTTCGTTTTTTTTCTCTTCTCATAACCAAATAGTTACAGCTACTGTTCCCTGTGTAACATAATTTTATATATTATCATAATAGTAATATTAATATTACTGTAGTGTCTGAGCCATACCATTCACCAAAAAATTATGTTGTGATCACCTACACATTTGCTTCCACTCTCCCTGCCAACAACAATGGATGAAACAATACATTTATATAATACATGGTGATCATTATAGGTTTCAATGAAAAGGCCCCACTGTCACCCACAGTGTTGGATACTGCCAGGAAATTCTACACAAAAGCACAAGCAGGTATGCACGCACATACACGGATGCACAGAGACACATGTCTCATGTCTCCCACAACATGAACCAACTGAACATACTGTATGTTTCTCTATCAATTGTCAGTCGTAGCAGGGGCCTTATTCGCTGAATGAGGCCAAATGCCCCCTATAGCCACATGTTAGCGTTATGCAAGTGGTCATGATGGGACCAAATCTACAGCTCTGTGTTGAAAAGAGCTCAGAGACCATCATGTGCACGTTTGAAGGAACGTTCTTTAGCCTATACATATAAAGTTCAGTAGCATTTTTGAGTGGAAATGTGGTAAAGTCCATGGAAGCGAGACATAATGGCTATAGACTTATAGCTTTGTGTGTCGGTAACAACGAAAGCCCTGTGAAAAAATAAAAGCTCTATGAAGTACAGAAGGAACAAGGAACCAATGAAGGAACCATTGAGAGGCAACTGTGTTTTTCTTTTGTATTTATTTCTTTGGTTTATGAAGGAATAACTGCATGCTGCTATATCCCAATAATAATAAAAACAGTAACAATAAACTATATTAGATTAAATACTATTAGAATGAATGTGCTGATCAAGTACATTCTGGAAAAATTCACAAGGAAACATAAAAATATAATAAAGCAGAATGAAGAAGCAAAACAAAATAATAAAACAAGGAAGCAATTGCACAGCTTGCAAAGGGGTATAAAGAGATAAAAGTGTCCAATCATGCTAGTTAAAAACTATTTAACTAGGAGCATATGTCATTGTGTATTCTTTATTGTCTTTAGTTTATGGAGTACGTTTAAAAGACTAGGACCCGCGTGGGCCCTCAGGCGCTCCTTTGGGGACATAGGATGGCAGCGAGTCTAAAACATAAAGGAAGGGCTACTCTATGAAGTTATACTTTATAAAGCAGACACAAAAAGAGACATATGCTTTGTAAACTTTATAAGTGCAATGTGGCGGCCGTTGATCCGTAACCGTCCTATAATGACCTGAAACCTAATCTTCCTGATCTTAATAAACAGTTCACTGGGGCATTTCATGCGATAACACCGGGAACGGAAATATAGAGGCGGACAAACTCACATGTAAGATGTCTATCTCCTGAGAAAATGTTGCCTCAGCCGGCAGTCTGTCACCCCCTCCTCCCCCCCATGCCACAGGGAATTAGCTGAATTTATTGAAATCTCCCCCATCGACTTCCCTCTATTCCATGCCACACTTCTAATACATCTTTTGGTTTCGCCACCTAATCTTTTCTCTCCTGTCTGACGCCTGCGCCCCCCGCTGCAGCCTGACATGAAGGATTGTGGTTCGACATTCTCTAAAAGCAGCGACACCGCTGCTCATCAGGTCACGCTGGCATCACCTGCCATCCGTGTGTACACGCATGTACATGCTAGAAAGTGTCTACACGGTGGTGCGAACACCCTCTTAGCCAGGCGATGTACAGGTACAGGTGTACCTCCCCTGATAGGTGACAATAACGTCACAAGGCGTCTTCGCGGATCCTCTCTCATGTGCCGCCGTGGTCCCCAAGCATATGTCAAGATCCTGTAGAGTTCATGCCTCGGGAGGGACACACGACACTGTCATCAAGCCTGTCATCAAGCCTGTCCCCTTAATCCGTCCCAGATTGCAGAATGTGGGCATACTTCACCGTTGCCACTTCGGTGTGGCAACACGGGGGTGGAGGGCGGGGGCAATCACAAAGGGATGGAAAAGGGTTGTGTGGTTTATTAAAAAACACCATGTCAGCTGCACGCGGACGCGGTTAGGATAATGAGCGTTGAAGAGGCTCAGCTGTCAGTGTAATAGAGGGTGAAGCTGTTGTGTGCCTGTTGGGGAGACGCTGCAGCCAATGTCAATGTGTGTTGTGTTCCACAGGGCTGCTTAATGACAGGCTGCTCCACAGAGGCGCAGAGCGGTCACAAGCAGCACAGACACTGGCTGGGCCATGTGTGTCAGGCTGGTTTACTACACCGGCCCCTGGAGTGTGTGTGTAGTGTGTCTCTGTTTGTCTGTATATGTACGTGTTTGTGTGTGAATGTGTGTGTATGTGTGTATGTATATGTTTACATGAGTGCGTGTGTGTGTGTGTGCGTACGTGCGTGTGTGTGTGTGTGTGTGTGTGTGAGTGTGTGTGTGAAAGGCGGGTTGTCTACACAAACAGGAAACACGCACCATGACCAGAGAAGCCATATTCAGGCCTTTAAGTTCTGCCCAGCATTGGATTGGACTGGACTTCAGCGCCTGGGGAGACCACTGGGTTTCCAAGCAGACAGCATCAAAGGTTATCACACAGCTGATGCAGCACGAACACATACCCATTGGGCCCTATTCAGACGCATGGTCTGAAGCGTGCAGTGTAGGTGCATATAGGGCGTGTCCCAATCACCTTCTGCTAGTTTAACGGCGGAAAAATGGTTGCAGCGCCAGGCGCACAGTCCAAAAGGGTTATACTTCATCTCTTCATTAATCATGGGTGTGTTTTGGGCGTCACATGCAATATACCAATCACAGTGACGTCTCCCATTCCCTTTAAACGCCAAGTGCGCTTGCACCTTGGCAGATTGCTATTATGATAGCGGATTTGCCAGGCGGGAAGAAAGAAATGATTTTCAGGCGAGGAGACGAGCAGTGCAATGTGTACAAAACATGCAGGCTTCTTGCAAAAATAATTTATTTTAACAAATAGTTTTAACACCTGCAATAAATTCTATAAATGTACTTTAAATGTCATGCAGCTCCTCTGGCAGAAGATCCTCAGGCCAGACCCAGTTGGCAAGAGCAGGGGGTAGATGTGGACATTGTGACTATTTTTTAAGAAATATCTTGATTAAATATCTTAATATCTTTATACAATTATTATCTTTCACATTGTAATCTTTTTTATTTTTAATGGTTTACATGTGTGTGCTCTGCTGCGCCTCCCTGTATCTGTAACAAGCAGAGTGTACGAGCATTGTGCACCCGCCTATAGATGCTGTAGTTCCCTGTGGAACCACATGAATGATATAGTCTTGTCTTTGCAAAACTGTAATGTCTACCTTTATGCAGATAACACTATTGTATACTGTTGAGCTTGCATTAAATACAGATAAAACTAAATGTATGCTGGTCTCCAGAGCCAAAGACATTCACTACAGTACTCTCCAAATCTGCACTACAAATCTGTCATTGAAAGAGTCCCACATTATAAATATTTAGGCATCTGGATTGATAATAAATTCATCTATAAACCACATATGGAAGCAATCTTTCTCTCAGTGCTAGGCTATGGTGTTGTGATTTACAGACATTACATTTATAACTGGAGATATCTATGGCAGTCATTACTGTATTCTTTATCAAAACGTGAGTTGGCCTTTCTTTTTCCATTAGAAGAGACCAGCATTTGTTTTTATTTATTCATAAAGGGCTTCTCCAAAAATGACCCTTATATTTGATGTCAGTTATTGGCTGGAGAGTTGGAACACATAACACCGGCTCACAGGACTGGATAGTGCTGCAGGTACCCACAACTAACACCGATCTGGGAAAGACTGCTTTTAAATTCGTTGCACCATACATTTGGAATCGATTGCAGTGTACTTTGAAGGTTGATACTGGTTCCAATGGGTCCATTCAGAAGATCTAGTCAAAACCCTGATGGATTTTAGCTGTGACTGTATTTAACTTGTTTTAATTTATTTATTATTATATTACTTTTGTTATTTATATATACAATTATTATTTTTTAATTATAGTATTGTAATTATCATGATTGATATTGTACTTTGATATCAATTGTTTGTTTGATGTTCTATTGATACACTCTTGAAAATCAGATCTCAATCTCAATGGAACTTTCCTGATTAAATAAAGGTTTGAATTGAATTGAATCAAATTGAATGTACCAAAGCATCCGCAGCTTTCAGAGAAATGTCCCTCACCTGTGTGGGAGCTCAACATGTTGATGTACAATATGTGAGTGGGGTCTACATATTGTGGGAGAAGTGACAGTTTATAGATTTTGATATATGTTTATATTTTGTACACTAACAATTGTAGAACACAGAGGAAGATCCCATGTGTGTATGTGGGAGTTTAAGTTTTAAAGTTTAGGATTTAGTATTTTATTTGTATAAATAAAATACAAGTTTTGAGTCATTCCATAAAAGTTTGGATAGTAAGGTAGTATATAAGTAGTAGGGAAGTTTTGGAATAATAATAATATTAAAAATAATAAGTATGATAGATAATAGGACATTGTGCAGTTTTCCCAACACATGTAATGTCTTGTTACAGAGAGGCATTGAAAAGAGGTTAATTACCAGGAGTGATGGTGATTGAGCATTGAACAAGTGAGCATGAGCTGTGTCATCATGGTGTGACCATAGTGTGAAATGGTCAGGCTTGTGGTAACAGCAGGTTTATTCCACATCTGCATTTAAGACAAAGGACAATACAGTAGAATGGTCATGTCTTGTGGACAAGTAGCGCATGCTCCGTCTAGTGGCAAATCCTCCATTGCTTTTAGGATTACCCATGTTCCACTTTTGAAAATCTATACTCTGTACAATACATTGACACAGTGATCGTATAGTGGTTTTAAATCCATGTAAACAAAATAAATAAAACAGAACATAAACTATCTCTCTCTTAAATTTACGAGGAGAAAATACAGAAAATATAAACTCAAATATATTTATACAGATTTCTCACTCTGGACTGTTACCTTTTTTCTTTTTAGCATTTTTCATTTTGTAACAATTATGTAACTTAGTTACATTACAGGACACAGCAGGCAAGTAAACCATAGAAAATACTCCATCTGCATGTTTAAAATATTACCACACACTATAGAATGACATACTGTAACATACCTGCATTTAAGACAAAGGACAATGCAGTAGCCCCTGACAACTGGTTAAAGCTATAGAAGGAGATTGCGAATAAAAAAAACATGATCAAATTATTCAATGAACAGCCCCACTGCACTGATCTGCATCAGCCCTCTCTGTGGGCTGCATACAAAGACACAAAATGTCCCCCCTGTGAGGCAATTAATAGTTATAAAGTGGTAATTGGGAGCAGCAGTTGAACTAAGAGCCAAGTTTATCTGCTCTATTTACACAACCACCCAACATGGACATCAAAGCACACGGTGTGACTCAGAACAGCGCCCCAAGAAATCATAGGGATGCCATTCCTTGATGGAAATAGAGTGATAAGCCCTCAGGGTTGGAAATGGCTTCATGGATCCAGCACCATCACTGCAAACCTTACCCCCACTCATCCCAGTGGATCCAGCACAATCACTGCAAACCTTACCCCCACTCATCCCTGTGGATCCACCACCACTCATCCCTGGTACCGTCTTTTTTTTTCATCCAAAGAGTCTGAATCCACCTAATAGCTTTTTGTGGGGTTTTTCTCTCCTTCTTCCTTACTCTGTGGCTGTTCTCCTAAATCATGCGGGGAAGTAAGCTTACCTTTTTTTTTAAACTCCCCCCTCTGTGCGATGAGGATGATTCTGAGAGATGGAATGAATTACAACCCCTGAATGATGACACAGGGGGAGAGCTGGACGATTTAGTGCCAGAAGCCCCCTTTTTCTTAAAAGCAGTCTTTCTCCCCTTTGAAGCTGTTTCAGTATGCAGTTACAGTGTAAGCCTGTCGAGAAGGAGGGCCAGATGGCTGCTTGTCATTCTCCATGTGTCGGGGCACTCGGTTCCAGTCGGGCAACCCTAATAGTACTGTGACATTTTGTCTGTTTTTTTAAAAATGTATTTTATTTTTTTTGTGTATAATACACCCTTGTCATAGAATAGGGGGGAATGTGAAATCATGTGTTTTTTGTATTATCTTCATGGGAAACAATTTGTAGTCCTTGTTGAAAGTGATGTGTGGTGGTGGTGGTGGTGGTGGAGGTGGTGGTGGAGGTGGTAGTGATGGTGTAGATGGAGATGGTGGTGGTTGCTTTGTTAAGGTCTATTTCAAAACAAATGCATAGAAGTACTTGTTAGAAACTTTTGTAGTTTGTTTTAAGATGGATGAAATCAAAAGAAAAACACAAATCACATATCCGGAAGTGACTGATCATTAATCGTCTTGTTTGCCATGTACCTCTGGGAACATTTTATTCTCACCAAAACACTTTGTGAGAGCTATAATCGATCCACTAAATATCATCGCTAAGAGACGTTACGACCGCGCACAGCATTTCCAAAAGACGCAGCGACCAAAATAAATATTAAATCGTAGATATCGACTCATCAGAAGACAATGCCTTTAAGCAGAGTAAAGGTTTTTTCTGATTATAAAATAAGCTGGTACTATTGAGTCATAACTTGGTGGAAGGCAAACCGCTGGACAGAGAGGGTGGTGTGTGACCACGGGTGATTAATGAGGAGCTAAGGAGTCAATATTGTGTCCACCTTGTAACATTTGGGGGGGTTTTTTCATTCCTTTTGTTTAGAAGGTATCCAGTTAATTTCATCCCTATGTTAATGAAGCCTTGATGTTAATGTACCATTTCCAAGTTAAAGACCCTATTTTAGAATCACTTACACACACACACACACACACACACTCACAACAACACACATTTACACTTTCACATAAGCGTGTAGCACATCAGCAAACAAACCTAAATCTTTTGCATTACCATAACCTCATCGGTGGAGGTAATCAACTGGGAATAAATGAAGCATCCGAACACATCTACAATTGCTTCGAAGGCGTAGACAAAGCAGCGCTGAAATGGGATCAACAGAGGTGAGAGCGGCGTTTATATAACGCTTATTGAAGATGAGCCAAAGATACAAGACGATAAGCACGGTAAGGCGGTTTCTTGGTCAAATGAACGCGGGTGGCCACAGCGATAGCTTTGATTTATGAAGGCGAGCCGAGATAGCATCAATATGCACTGGAAAGCTAATCACTGCACCATTTTGGATGGACTGACTGGAAAGTGCAGAGTGAGTCAGGGGGGGGTTTCTGACAGAAAGTATGAGGCTTGGTGCTAATCTGAGTGAAAATGCAGCGCTGTGAGAGAGTGAGCGAACCATGATAACTTTGCAAGGAGTTGAGAATTGCCGCGGGCTAACAGATGGTTGTTGTATCCTGGGTATTAGCTGTCTGCTTTTGTTCTGCACGTCAATGTCCATTGATTTGTATATCTGTCATCCTTTCTCGATAGATAGTAGTGTAGGCTCTCACTATGCAGTGAGTATTTAATACTTTTTCGTTTTAAAATAGTCAACATCGGTGTGTGTGTGTGTGTGCATGTAGTCAATGCGTGTCAACCATGCAAATCCACTTCCTATACACCAGCCAGTGACAGCTGGAAGGAAGAACAGTGTGTGTAGAGACTCATCCATAGCCAGGCGGTCTGGAGTAGGTGGTCTGTCAACAGGTCCAGGTAAGTCCCCACCGCTCCACGGTCTAAAATTAGTTTCAAATACAAACACTGACTTCCTGTGTCTGCCCCAGTCAACACTTTCCACAAACACACCGATTATCAAGTGGATTTTCACATCGTTCAGCTTGACCAGCTTCAAAATCTTCTCCTCACTTCTCTGGGTCTCCTCCTGCTCCTCCAACCATAAAGACCTATTGGAGATTGGATCACTGACATCACATCCACCCCACAATAAATAAACAACATTCAGACCTAAACAGTCTTCTTCTATGGTCCCTGGTTAGTCCTGACTGTAAAAGTCGAAAAAATAATAAAAACAACAAACAAGCTTTGGAATAGAGGTACACCCCACTCCAAGTCAAGTCATTTTCAGTTCAAGTTCATGAGATATGATAAAAGAAATGAAAATAAATTCAAGACAGGAAATGGCGGTGGTCACAGACGTCGTACCACACGGTGACGCACAGCGACGGTGAAGCCTGCTCATAGATTCCACTTAAAGTGGGCCCGGAGAGAAGTGACCAAGCCTGGAGCCGCACTTTCAGCTCCCATTACAACAGCCCTGAAAGCGGTCATCTCTCTTGCTCCGATGACACACTATTGCCTCCCCTTTAGAGAGCATACTGTTAAAGATTAAACAGAAGTGAAATGATGATGGCTTTCGTCTAGTGCACTCCGACCTCCGAGAGAGAGAGACTTGGTGGCTAACAAAGTATTATTAAGTTTTAGTTTTAGTAACTCACATAAACAATAGCATTGGTCTGAATAAAATGGACAATATGTGGAAATTGGGATAATTATAGGGGGGAGGTAATAACATGGCAGTCGTCATAGTTAGGATTCCACGCTGGGAGAAATCAGTGCAGTGGGGGAGGTTTCTGGAGACATTACAGATGGGGTGAGTTAGGGTGGTGGGTTTGGTGAGAGCGAGTGACCCCACTGTGACTCAGACATGTCCAGACTCCTAAACATTTCAAAGCCTCTGTGTCACCCACCTGCTGGGAACAGCTGGGACGAGGCATTGGGCTATTTCTGTGTGAAGCACAGGGTTGAACAGTAATCCGCGTTGCACCCACCGCTCATTACGGTGATCCTGCAGAAACACGTTTGTGTCTCTGTGACTCAGCTTTGTGTCGCATAGCTTCATTCAAGTACCAAAGTTACAAAAACAGAAGTTGGTGTCGTCAAATGCAAATGTTGAATAAAAAACTGAGGATTACGAAGGGGAGTAAGAATAAAGCAAAGATCTTACCCAGGACAATGATTGTTTTATTGAAATTACATCAATTTCAAATGATTTGACATGACAGCGATCACTGCTCCACTCTATAGCGAGTTCACATTTCAGTTTCTAAACTAACAGTTTCAGAACTCATTGACAGTCTAGCCTACATCATTGTGAAGGGGCTAGCATTCCTTACCTTCTGCAGAAACATCAAGCTCAGAGTGAAGTAACAATCATCACATTGTTTCCAAGAGCGTACAAGTCGTCCCGTGTCTCTTCAGGCTTATTTCTGCTTCATCTTTCCCAAAAAGGAAAGCTTTGATTATATAAAAATCCATAAGCAGCTTAACCTTCTTTTTCGCTGAGATCACTTCGGGACAAGAGAATCATGCCAAGATTTAGAGGGGTAAAAACATTCAAGTAACGGACTTAAGTATAATGAAATAACACTTTAATTAGTACTTTAGTCAGTGTGTGTGAGTGTGTGTGCGTGCGTGTGTGCTGTGTTTATATTTTTATTTATGCCTGTTGTGTTGGTGGTACTTTATTTGTGTTTCTTGCTGTCATCCACATTTTGAGTTTGGTACCATTTAGTTTGCAGTGATTGGATCACCATTGAACTTGATTTCATGTAGGTGTGCATGTTTACTAAACGTCACAACACTCTCCAAACAGCAGGCTGCACAGTGTCTGTCTCCAGTGGTTACAGGATCCAATGGCTGTGTCCTATGATGGTCTTTAATGGGTTATTTTGATGGGTTTTAACATGTGGCCTTAAGTACATTTCTATTATATTGTTGAGGCTGAACACTGTCCCTCTCTACACATTGAAAGCGATCGGCAGGAGCTAAGCATGATACCTGCTGTCAGGATCGACCCATTGTGTGGTAGTGGCGGTGTCGTACCTCCTGACTTTCACACCTTTTTATATTGTATAAATAAACCACATCGCCTTTGATCAAAACTACTGTCGTGCTTTTGTTGGTCCGATCCTTTCGGGGTGGAACACTGACTTTGTTCTGCCAACTAAGCCGTAATTCAGCGGGACATGAAGGCTTGGGTCTTGTCTGGGTCACCCTTAAACCAGCACTGCCTGAGTTATGAGTGCAAATGCAAATGAATGTGTCACTGGTTTGCGGAGTAATCTGCCATGTCTGTGTGCGCTGTGCCATTTTATGACGTATAAAATCTGACCGTAGTCCACCCTCTACGCTGCATGCCTTATTAGGCGCATGAGATCATGGGTTTTAGAAACGAGTATTACCACAGAGACGCAAGCACAGCGGCAGTAAAGCTGACAGGAAGGCAGGTAAAACAGGCTGGAATTTATCTCGCAATCTACTCACAGCAGCTGTGTTTTTTTTCCATTGGCAGACATTGCAAAACAAACGTTGCTTGCCATCAGATACACACTGTGGCTGTGTTCGGAGTTGCATACTCACGTACTAATCATACTAAGTGTGATGTCAAATTGAGTATGTAGTGTGTGGATTTTGTGGACGCGAGAAATGCCCGGATGTATACTAGATTAGCAAGAATGTCTGAGTATGCGGCATGAGCTTACATACTCAAGTGCCCCACAATGCATTGCGTCTCTTCAGACTTCAACTCACATCTCCGAAAACGTTGGAGCCAATTTCCAAACAGGTTAGATAAACATTTAGATAAACTGACCACACATTGGAAATCTACAGGGTGACATTATCGACCAAAATAGTATTAAAACTAAATAAAGTGACATATAAAGACAGCTTTAAGCCTGCTTTAAAATCTCCGCTATCGCTGCCGGTTGGAGTGAAATGCATTCTGGGATACTTGGGTGTATACTTCAGTGTGAACGGTCTGCTGGTAATGGCATACTTAATCGTTCATTTAGTAGGCAGTATGCAGTACATACTCATTGAGTATGTAGTAGGCAGTATGTTAGTATGCGATTCCGAACACAGCCCTGGTCTGTCTGCCCTTATCCATGCTGCACACAAGGCCACAGGGCTAGGAGCATTTTGATGTCATTGAGTGTATTTGTTGAACACTTCAGCATTAGACACAGCATTAGGTTTGAGTTTCTAGTTTCTCCTTCATAGCAAAGCTTGTGTGGGTGGTGGGGATGATAGCAAATTATACTGTTTTGTTCAAATGTCATCAAGACAGTAAGAGTAAATCTCTCCATGGTGAATTCATGCAGTGACAGAATGTTTTACACTGAACAGGACAATTCTTTATTACAATGAGACCTTGATAAATATCTATCTATTGCCATATCTTAGCAGCGCTCAGAGCACATTATCCTCTTTTGGCTTTGTGTGTTCAATTCTATCCTTTCAGGCGAAACACGCACACAATGTGCTTGAGGTCTTTTCAGGCTACTGTGGCAGATAGCAAATAATTAACAGCGACAAACAGCCATCTAAATAGAGGGAGACGGCGAGGAGGGCTTGTCAAGTTTCCACCCAGTCTGTCTGCTTCACAGAATCCTCTCCTCCCTTACGCCCTATTCCCCCCCCCCCCCCCACCCCCTTGACGTCCGGTTTTCATTGCGCCAAACACCAGAGGCTACCCAGTACCCGCAGCAACACAACACATGGAAAAAGAGGCATGTCTCATCCAATTAAAGAGCAGGGAGGAAGGCTCTGAAGCTGCAGCGAGGGTTGTGTGTGTCATGCAACAAGTCAACAGATGACTTGAAGGGCCACTTGTCCTGACTGGCAAAGAATACAAATTCATTAATAGATTAATTAAATAAATCAAATGGTTTCCCATGTAGGCAATATGACCCAGGTTCCAATTCCAACCTGCGGTCCATGTCATTCCCCTCTCTCTCTGTCTCTCTGTCTAACTATATATGGAAATATATTAAATGATCCGCATGGGGCCCCTCGCAGAGCCCATTAGTTAGACTTATTTCATCAGCTGACCACTCTCCTCGTCAGGAGCCAGGGCCCTCCTCCCGACATCACTCAACAGCAGCTTCTGTGACTCTTCCCTCCCCAGGCAGACGCATTAAGTATCACCGAGCGCCAGAAGAGCCCAGCCAGTGCCACCGAGTGAGAGAGAGAGAGAGAGAGAGAGAGAATGTGTAATAAAAAAAAGCTGTAGTAAAGCCTGTCAAATGTAGTAAACTATAGAATAAGGTTGATTCATTTATCATAGCTCGGTTTCCAAGGTAGTGGAATAATGGAAACTGCCATTTTCTTCCAATCCATTCCCTTGCATTGAGCAGGCTAAGAACCAAGATCTTCTGCCCATTTTATATATATATATATATATATATATATATATATATATATATATATAAAGATTGGGTGATGTAATGCAATATACAACGCTGTCAGTATTGTTGCAGTGACTGTATACTGTCTCTAAACCAAAACCTGGGGTTGTGGTTGTTGTCAGGTTGTTGTTGCTGTTGTTGTTGTTGTTGTTGTTGTTGTTGTTGTTGTTGTTGTTGTTGTTGATGTGTCAGGCTTGGGGGAGGGGATTCATTTAAACAGCACACTCTCAGACAGCGAGGCTCTACTGCCCTGGTCACGTCTCTCTCTCTCTTTCTCTACCTCCACATTGGTCTGTTTATCTTCACCAAGATATACAGTATATATATATAGATATATATATCTATATATATATATATATGAGAAGTGAGCAATTCAAATTCATCCTTGGCACGTCAATATAGTACTAAATTAAGTTTTGCTTGCTAAAGTTTTAACCATCCAAATATTGAGCATAGCGTTAGTTCAGGCAGGCCACGAAGTCAGGCTCGGCTCAGTACAGATATCAAAGTAGTCATAATTGCCGCGTTAGGTTACGTTACGCATGCAGAGCGCTTCAAATACGTAGTATTATTATAGACATACATCAGCTGATTCCCCTAGCTTCCCATTGGATACCATACACAGTCAGCTGACAGCTCAGCTGACTCCCCCTCAAACACCCATTGGCAAACATCATTCTTGGCGCCTTATTTAAAGCTGCTTCAGCCTGCCTATCTTCGCTGCTTTCTCTGCTAGCTTTGCAACCCACCTCCACCCCAGCTCCTCCTTTATGTTGTATCTAATTAATCAATGTCTTTTTCTGATTGTCATTGATGCTTGCTCTGTTCTGTACCCTGGGGGTCTCTGCTGCCGCTCTCCTTGTCTTAAACCTTTCCATGTAGGCACATGGAAGGGCAGGGAGGAGTGCTCCCCCCTGCCTTAAGGCTTTCCACGTAGGCACGTGGAAGGGCAAGGAGGTCCCAGAACAGAGCCATACAGCCAAATGTAATATTCTGCAAATGTAATATTCTGCATGTAATATTCTGCTTTAGAATAAAAGATTATTTTGACAAAAGTGGTCCTGACTGAACTGGCTTTGTTATGCAAGTGTGCCATTTTATTTTTCGAAACAGAATTCAAAAACAAAGTAAAGCCATTTGAAAAAACAAGACCTAGACCTAGTGGCATACTTTGTGCATACATTATATTTTTTATATAATTTGGGGAAACAAATGAATATGCCTTATGTCTTCCTATTTCTACTTGGATGTGTTTAATGGCCAAATGTATTAATAATGAAGGTTGTCCACCACATCAAAACAAATCCTTGATTACAAAATGATCTGAAAATCTCCAGACGTCCATATACAGTATTTATGTCATTACCATCCCTACAAGCTTTATCCTCACCATGTGCTCTAATGTGCTCCTCCCTTGGCTCATCATTGTGAGTTAAGCACAACTTTTTTTTCGTTAGAAAGCAAAACTACGGACCGATGACATAACCCCCGAGAGTCTTGGGTCACCACGGCGACGGTTCGCCCCGGCCCAGGTCCTAATTAGGCGAGTGCAAGACAAGGAGGAAGTTGGGTAAACATGCCGAATCCATTATATTAACAGTAAAATGTCTCCCCTGCTGCACCACCATTAATTATGTGGCTACAGGAGGATTAGACAGGAGAAAGAGCTGCAGATCCCTGCAACTAATGCTCGGATTGTTAATTACAGGATGATGGATCATACCAAATGTTCGCCTTTTACACCTGTTTGAAAATAACATAACGATGCAGTGTCAATATATACCCAACTCACTCAGGCAAGTCATTAAATCAAATTAGATGACTTTAAGGCAAGATTTAAAAGGCCTCTGTTTTCTACAAGCGTGAGAGTCGAGCTTTAGGCAACAGGACAGCTCCCAACCACTCCTATCATTAGCACCACACACATACAGTACTACTACAACATGCACTACTCTATCCATTTGGCCCATCCATCACAGCAGAGAGACAGGCAGAGGGCAGGTACTTTGGGTCTGTTAGTGCCGAGAGACACCTGGGCCACCACTCTCCTCTCTGTGTTGGGGGCAGGGGAGTAAGCGGCAGGGAGGGTGGGGTAGGCAATACATACACATACAGGCACACACACACACACACACACAGTTAAGGTATAGATGCTGTGCAAAAAATATACCCCTCATGCTTCATCCTTCATGGCACCCCTTTCTCTTTTTGACAGAATCCAGACATCAGAGAGGGGAGAAGTGTGTGTATATATACAGTATATATATATATATATATATATATATATATATATATATATATATATATATATATATATATATATATTGGTGGAGCAGTGTCTCCCATGTATACACAATGCATGCACATTTTGTTTTCCATACATAAATACTGCCATCATAAATTCAGTAAATTGCTCTATCAAAGTACACTCAACCATAACAAAGACATACGGTATATACTGTACACACACACACACACACACACACACACACACACAAACTGTATACAGTATACAGTGAAGGTCATGAAGGACAGAGTAGATGATGCACTCCATCGGAGCGTGTGGCTAAGCATGTGAGTCTATAAGTATGTCTCTGTGTATGCAAAAAGAGTAGCTAAGCTAATTGAATTGTACGATGCTGTATGAATATTGATGCACCCCAGGGAGCATAGGCTGTGAGACTTCAATAGAGAAATATTAACATTAGATATATGTTCCAGCTAGCGACGAGCGTTTCACTTTGTCCCACTGATAAAAAATAAACCCTAATTAATTAAAATCTCTCGAGCAATAGCAAGATATATAGACGTTTAGATGTAACTAGATATATGGAGAGGGATATAACTAGCTAGCTAGCTTGCTCGCTATATATTCCTTCATTAACTCTGAGTGAAAACTAATTTCTCAACTATCGTACATTAACAATCATGTATCTGCTGTTGGAGCACATAACACAAATAAATTACATAGTGAGGAACAATATACTGTTTCTGACAATGATCGCATACACACCAGGCAATCAATCCTCCCTTGTATATAATCCAACCAGAGGATGTCTAAATGGATACTATGTTTTTTTTGTATGTGGGACCCCTAAATACATTGTTATGCAGAAGCCATTAAGATCCAAGGGGGGAGCTGTGATCTGTATGCAAGGGGCAGCCCTACTTGATCAGGCAGATCTCAAAGATTCACTGACTTTAAATATTGCATTGGATGGTATCAGTGTTATCACGTCGATTTCCATCAAATCCTATTAACAAAGATGGCATAATAAATAAGCGGATGAACCAGGATTGCATATTTTAACTGAACGAGCCGAATTAGTCTTGGTCTTGGCTCAGAAAAAATGCTTATCTCTAAATTAGGATATGGATTCATACGCAACCCTCTGAAACTGGCATAAATGTGGCATTTGTATGGACGAGCTGGCCTCAGTGTAGAAGAAAGCAAAACAGGTTTAAAAAATGCTATTAAACCACAATTGCAATAATAACATTTCAAAAGAAACCTTTGTCTTGTCAACAAGTCAATTCAAGTGGTCTACGTGCAAAATTGACGACCAATTTGGCAATGTTGCACGTACCACGGGTTATCATCACTTGCAGGTATACACCGAACCCCCCCATCAGCAACTTTTTCACATCCCACTACATCCATCTTGTAGTTACAACTATTTTCCTTTTTAATAAATCAGAGTTTAGCAACACCCAAAATTCTCCAGTGGCCTTCGGAGGGGGAATGTATCATTCAGCTGTTGACTAAAGTGACAGGGTCCTAGCTGTCGGTGCCATGGCAGGGGAGGTGACACACATACACGTGCACTTGATTTATTAGCGTGGCAACCTGGACACAGGGAAATGAAATATATCACTGTTTCTTAACACCTCGCCCATTTGTCTTGGAACTGCCACAAACCCAATCTCCGAGGCGAGTATGGGCATATTTTGAAAAAAAGCTGAACTGAACTGTGGTATGTTGACCTAATGAACAAATACGTTTCACTGTGTGGTGACATCTCCCCCCACTGTGAATCAAATATGGTGGCGCCCACAGGGTCTAGGGGCAAGGAGTTGTGACCAATAAGGGATGGGGGAGGAGCAAACATATGAGACTATTCCGAAAAACTTCCGAAAAGGTTTTTTAGAAGGAAAGGGATACAATACCTCAACATAGGAGGTTAGTTAATGCATTTCAGGAATACCAGTTTGATGCATAGCCCAGATGCTTTCCTACCTTAAATAGTAGTAATCTCGGTTAATATGCTGTTAACTGCAAAGTTCTTACCTGGGGTTTGCCTGGACCCAGTAGAGTGTACTCTACTGGGTTTTTTTAATTCTGTGAACCTTGAAGAGCGAGAGCAAGCACGGTGTGCATGGTGTTGGACCCAGGCCCAATTCTGTCTCACTACGGCTGTGGCCCAGAGGGAAGGGAGCACACTAGCATGCTTAAGCTAATGTGCCAGGAGAGAAGAGAACAGATTTCACCGAGCATATGGAGCCTCTTCGGAGGCCCCATGAATGAGCAGGTCGCTAGCGGGTGCTCCTGCCGGTGCATTACCTGAGTAAGACAATTAATCCTCATTTGTCTCCAGCTATCTGACTCCTGTTTGGACTGCTGTCAACGGTGCAGAACGGTGGGGGGGGGGGGGGGGGGGGCAGAGGGGGGGAACCACAGGAAGGGAAGGGAGGAGGAGGAGGAGGAGGAGGAGGAGGAGGAGGAGGAGGAGGAGGAGGAGGAGGAGGGATGGCGATATGAAGCTCTCTGGCGATATTCCTCAGCAACAGACTGCACCTCTGGGTTTTCTTTTCCTTCTGACCCTGGAGATTTTAAAAATCATATTTGTCCTCTGTGCGCGCACACAAACACACACACACATATACACACTCACACACACTACACTGTTCGCCTCACCGTCATAATAAGAGAATAAACGGCGAGATGAAGAGCGGCGGGGGTCTTGCTGTGTCAGGCCATATGCGCTGACCTTTCAGCCATGGAGACAGCGCCTCGGGCTTCCAGAGCACACAGACTCCTTGGGTCTTTTCCTAAACTTTCTTATGTTGTCAACTTGTGTATCCAAGCACATGTCAGGGTCAGAGCTGCTTTCTATTATAAAACCAAGAGGAAGCCGAGTCATATTCTGCTTTCACCCCCCCGATCCCTGACTCACTAAACCTCAGCTTCAATGAAGTGGAGTCAAAGAAAAAAACATTGAAACATACACAATAAAACCAACCATAATTATCATGCTATTCCCCATGATAAGCATACATAAGCATAAGACTTATTTATTCAAGGTCTATTCCGTGAAAAAGTTGTGTTGTGCACTTGTGTTTACTGCTGACTTGTTACTCACGTTGTTGATATTGAGGATCATATCTTATCGACCGTTGGATTTTCTCTATAAATGGTCCTTCATTCATAAAAGCTCTAGTCATGTGAAGGATAAATTCCTCTTGAATCTCGCTACCTGTAAACAACTTCTGACAAAATGTGTGTGTGAAATATGACCCATAAAATCCAACTGCTCTATAAACCTGAAGCCGTCAGCTGATTTGTGAATCCACTTACTTCCCCTTTCTGTAATGGCGATGTTGAGCTTCATGATTTCAGAGTCAGCTGTTGTCAGCATCTGTCCCTAAAGCCTCTACAGGGAACATTTAGCTATCAAGACACAGTGTGTGTGTGTGTGTGTGTGTGTGTGTGTGTGTGTGTGTGTGTGTGTGTGTGTGTGTGTGTGTGTGTGTGTGCACGCGTGTGTGTGTGTGTGCATGTGTGTGCGTGTGTGTGTGTGTGTGCATGTGTGTTCGTGCGTGTATGTGCATGCTGATGTGTGTAATAATAAATGACACTATAGGACAGGACTTATTAATTACATTAAAAAACTTACAATAATACTAATTTATTCTATTTTTATTTATTTTACCAGCAGGTGCAAGGTGAAAAGTCATTTCAAGCCATTTCAGATCTGATCCTTGGTGACATCATGCATAGAGGTGTCCACCCAAATTCTCCACAGAGGACAGACCAATCTCCAGTCTAACAGGCCACACACACACTCACCTCACACAGTCCACATGCACACACACACACATACTGCCTGTCACCTCACCAGCCGGTGACAGGCAAAGGCGTTAATCAACTAGACATGTTTACATAGGATGTGACAGTTACACTAGATTTTAAAATGCCTTGTAATGGCTGATTCCATTGGTTCAAAATCAGAGAATGTATTAGGTTTGTGCGGTATATCTGCATGCACTATTTTTTGAGATTTGGTTTGACAACAGGAGCCTTCATCAACTGCAGCATTGCCAGGAACAAAACAGAACAGTTGGCATCAGTTGACTTTCGTGGAGAATGACAAGCCACTGACTGGGAAATAATCTCTAGCTCAGATTGCAGCTCAGTAGGGGTTGCTAACGTCAGCTAGCGAGGTGGCGAGGTGGCAATGGTGGCGGTGGTAGCTGAGGGAGGGAGGGGGGACCCTGAGGTTCATAAGGGGGGATTGCTTGCCGATGTGGTGGGAATTGAGGTGGAAAGTGCATTCTTACTATCCCGCTCATTTAGCACACCGTGATGCACACAAAGACCAGCACAAAACCACCACAGAACGTTCTATGAAAACGATTGGGAAATGGTATGAAGTGATGACTTCATAACATAAAATGTTTTTATATAGATCTAAATGTTTATATATATATATATATATATATATATATATATATATATATATATATATATATATATATATATATATATATCCTTTTTTACAGAGTAGGAAGAACACATATGTCGCTCATAAGTTATGAGCAGACCCAAGGTTTGTTACTTGTACCAGGGCACTGGTCGTAGACTTATCTTCACTTGTGTAGTCTACTACCACCATGTCCTGGCACATGAAAGGAGCAGATCCATAATGAGTGTCTAAGCGACACCTTTTGTCCTACGATGACAAGTACCTGCTTAACAATTGTCATCCATTAATCAATTCACTAAATCCACTCCAACTACAATACAACTATTAGCCCAACACTGTTTGGTAGTAGGTCGTTTCATAAAATGAAAGCATGCCATGTTGTGGAAGTACCTTTTCTTCTCATAGACAGTCTGGACAAGAGGCCCTTCTAGACTTGTTTTTCTTTTCTAAAATAATCAACGAGGGCATCTGAACTGGCTGTGCCCCTCAACCAGAGCCATCCAGAGTCCTGAGGAGGGATTCAAAGCTTTCCCCTCGGCTCCAGGCCGAGGCCAAATCAATGAGAAAATGTAGCAGCAAACCCCATGGGGGGAAGGTGTTGGGATGCAGAGTTACAAGTGGAGCTGGGGTGTGAATTTAGATGAGGACGCACACGAAGAGCCGGCCTCTGCAAGGTCTTTCAGCTGGCATGGAAGGTGAACTGGAGATCTGGAGAGAGGTCCCTTTTTTTCCCTCAACGTGAATCAGGAAAACCCAGGAGTTTTACTGCCCTGTATTTTGCTTATTGATTCTGTTAAATCTACTGTTTGCTAATGGCGATAGGGTGATTGTAATTGTTTACAAAATGTGAAATAATTGTACTTGTACAATTGTACAGATTGACATATTCGTAGGTCTTTTTACCATTTACACAAATCTCAATTTACATAATTGACTGTTAGTGTTGTTGCCCTAACAGCAAAACTGTTAACTGTGGTAGCCAGGTGCAAAAATATCTTTTTTTATCTAATATTGATTTGCCATGAATCCGTCTACCAATACAAATTAGACTTGCACACTTTGTTCTAATGCCTATCCCTTCCCCTATTCACATATGTATGCCAAATGATCAAGAACAGCAAGAACCATGAATGAAATATTCAAATGCTTCTTCATCCCATGGGATACCTGTCTTGTATTACTTACCATCATGTTAATCTCTATAAACAGATATCTGCATATGAATGCAGAATCTGTAGGCAAAGGGACAAGATTTTGGTATAGGAAGCGTTTTGGTTTCCATTTGTAATCCGTTTGTAGTCTGAGTCATATTGACCAATCACGTTTGAGTGGGCTTTGGTCACATCCGGGTAAACAGTCCATGTGGAGAGCAATGCAAAATGCAATCTGGGAACTCATCAGCTATCGTCTGAGGACGTTTTAGCTTTTTATTTGCTACTTGTGGAAAGGCTACTTGTGAAACAATCCAGTTGTAGAGGTCGTCTCTTAACTCCAACTCCGCTCACGCGTTTCAACTTGTTAATCGGACTGTAAAAAAAATTACCGGCGCATGGAAGAGGAAGTCTTGGCCCAGATGTCCGCTGGCTGCACCAGTCCGCCAGAAATATTGGCCCTTGCCCCCAGAGGCTAAATCATCTTCAGACAATAGCTGTTTGGGTTCCGAGATTGCCATCATGTTGACTACCATCCATCGATCTCAATGAACACATTTGTTGGTCCCTAGAATGTGCTCAACACAGACAAACGGCTAGTTATCCAACAGAAGGGTCTCTAGCCTTGGTAGAGCTGAGAGCAGTAAACATAAGGGCACAAGGTGTCCTTTGAGCGGGAACAGTTAATCCTTCAGCGCCGAACCAAAAAACATTTTTACATGTTCTTGGCTTATGAAAGGGCCTGCACAGGGGGTGTTTGTGAGAGTGAATATATTTACACCGACGAGGCGCAGATTCCCATAAACAAATCAAAAGCAAAGCATCTCGGAAGTGATTAGATGATTACCAAGTCAGACCTCTAATATTATACTAAACTATTCCATTCCCATTGCCTTCGAGAATACCGTTACTTTAAATATGCTAAAATCCTACAAGCTGTGTGTATTTTATGTTAAAGTTCCTTGTTGTTGTAGTTGTTGTTTGTTTTGGGGGTAATTGTGCAAAGATTTCCTTTAAGAATTTTAGTATCTATTACAGTAAGTCATAGAGCTACAGACAGACAGCAAGATGCATACCACTTGGCCAAACTTCTCAATTGCATCCCTGTATACATTTCTCCATTTTCTTTGCAGGGTAAAGCCATCAATGTCTGCAGAAAGGAAACCTGTCAGACATCAGGCCAAGGCAATTCCATTCTATTCCACACAACTCAATGTGTTCCACATGAAACAACCACAGAATAACAATAAACAATATAGGGTACAATTATGTTCAAACAAAAGCGAGAATGAGAACCAAAAAATTATTAATATATTGAAAAAGTCAAACATATAAAATGTTTCCTGTGGGAAAAAAAGGTTTAAAGGGGACCTTTTCCTGTTGTTTTATTGTTCAAAAAACCCTCCATTTTACAAGCCTTTTCGAAAAAGCGCTCTTTATGACGTCATAAAGTGGTTATATTTGCATAATCCAACTCTCTCATAGCATGCCCTCCCACCCAAGTGAATAACCACTTCCATTTACTCACCAGAAATTACATTGGAAAACATATTAATCGCAAACAAAACTTGTTGTGACTTACTTGTGCATGTAGGCTATCATCAACAATGAATATATGAAGTATTGGGAGTGGTTACTCACCCAGGTGAATAACCACTCCCATTTACTCACCCAGGTGAATAACCACTCCCATTTACTCACCCAGGTGAATAACCACTCCCATTTACTCACCCAGGTGAATAACCACTCCCATTTATTTTGTCACGTAAAGACATCGATGCCTAAGCAAGATCCCAACACCACAGTTGTTGTGTTGTAGGATGCAGGCGGGAACACGGGTCCCTCCACTCTCTCCCGACATGATGGAGGACAGAGTGGATTCACTTTATTTATAAAGGCAACGTCCCGGCTAACACTTAGCTCCCAGTTGGATGTGTGTGATCATCACTTCATGTCGGACTGCTTCAGCAACGAGGGCCAGTTCACAGCAGGACTCATCTAAATTGAAGGTTAAAGATGAGTTCCCACTGTCCGTGACCGATCTGCCAACTTGGAGTCTGTCAGTATCACCATGTTTTGATATTATTTGCAAGTTAGTGTGCATAGTATATTGCACTGCTGGTTAGTCAGTCAGGACTTATAAGTCTGTCGAACGTGTTGTATTGATATTCCGTTACTTTCATTTTTATTTATTTTTTATGCTACTAGATAGCTTTACTTTTGCTATTTGCACAGCTGCCAGAATCAGTACCAGGAGTCATACTGTTTAGGAAATATTTTTCTATAACTTATCAAAGCCATTATGAACATGTGGGAGCACCATATACAGTTATAATACTTCATATATTCATTGTTTATGATGGCCTACATGCACAAGTAAGTCACAACTAGTTTGCTATTAATATGTTTTGCAATGTAAGTTCTGGTGACATGCATAATGCAAGACCCAAATGCAAACAGTTCTTGTTCTCATCTTTATTGTCATGCACAGCATTATCCAATTTTATTAATATGTGAAACCACTGGTTATGATTATTAGGGTAACATGTCATGTATTGAAATTACTATACTATACTATAAAATACTAACTCAGCCATTGGCTCTATACTGGTTGCTTGACATCTGGAGAATGAAGACGTCCAGACGTTGTTAAAACCCAGATACATACCCACCATACATATCGGTGGTTGTGGGATTTCATTCATAAGTCGAACAACCTATTAAGTGAGAAACGGCACGTCTATAGGGATTTGCCCAACTTCCTAAGAATTACATTGATTACACAGAAACAATGTCTTTTATCAATACTCAAGAGAAAATAAGACATACACTACAGAAGCTGGATTTAGGATTTTTTAATATGTAAACTTCACTACTTCGTGTAAAGACCCCAGGGAACAGAAAAAAACCAAAAGAGCATAATACCTCTCCTTTCAAGTTTAAATCCTATTTGTTAAACAGGACAGGGTTGGAGCTTTCCATGTACCTACGATCATCTGGCAGAATGTTTCAAAGTAGAGGGAACCTGGATAATTAAATGCAGCTTTACCCAAATCAGATTTTATTCTTGGAGCAGATGGCAGACCACAGAAGGGTGCCAAAATTCCCAGCAGTCTCAAACACATTCAGATACCTACATGACATTGTTAACATTGTAAACCGGTGCTTTTAATACGATCAAGTATTTTTAACAGTATTGGCAATCTCATGATGATTTGAAGACTTTTAAGTGGAGCATTAAGATGAATCTCCAGCACCAGTGTGGGCAAATGAGATTCAGTTCAGGGCAGTACTCCTTTGCAGCTTAGTAAGTTCGTTTTTTTTGTGGTGACAGTTTTGGGTAAATGCCACAATCAACGCAGACACTCACAATCATGTTGTCTCTCTGAAGAATCCAATATGCAGTTAGGGTGATTGCCTCCAAGCGGCACTGCCGAAACACCGCTGGATTGTAGTCACTTACCAGGATTGCAGAATAATAAGAAAACGTTGTCCTTACAGGTACATTGATATAGCAATTATTTCACATTTTTGTTCTGAGGAATTGGATTTTTTTGATTTCTGATATTCAGATACCTTTGTAGTTGTATTTGTGAGAGCCACAGTCATGCTTAAAGGTCTCATCTCATCGTTTTTTCATTAATTTTGCGGTGGTCTCTAGTGTTAATAAATACCCTCAGTACCGGTTTTGGTAAAAAAAATGCTCTGCCGCGCCTGTTTCATGCTGTTTTAGTTTGGTGGGGGAGGTGGGGGGGGGCGAACGACACGATTTCGCCTCATCATGAATATGCATGACATGCTAATGAACTCGCCTCTGGTTGGCTAACAGCACTGTGACGCTACCTCCAGTGCGCAGTGAGGATTTTTCCGCTCCATATTCAACTAGTGCGAGACGAGTCGAGAATCGCGACTGTGCTGCTACTTCCTGACTTTCGGTGGGCGGTAGCGGAGGCGAGGCCATGAATACTAATTCACGGACTGACGTCAATCCGTGGGGCTTTTCTCATCCGCTGATTTTTCTCAGTGTTTTTTTCTCTGTTCTTTCATTGCCAAATACAGGCAATGGGGGTAGAAGAACGTTTTCACGCGCAGCACGCACATGCAACTCGGTGAGACCTATAGTATTTCAACAAAAACAAGTATTAAACTGTTTCTCGCGGAATGAGACCTTTAACAAAAGTGTATCAGAATATATTTGGTGATGCATCAAGCAGAACTGAGCAGTGTTGTAAAACCATTGGTCTCCAAGACACCAGGCCACCAAGCTGACCTATCAATCGACGAAAACAGACACAGAGAGCTGGAGCAGAGGAAAAAAAACAGAAACCAGAAAACGAAGAAATAAAGCATACATTTGCAGCAGCAGTAGCAGTAGTGTGGTTTTAGGGAGGCAAGACCATGAGTGGGGAACAGCGACATGTTATCTTCTCAAGTCTTCTCTCGTTTTCTGGGAGGAGTTAACACCAATTTCAAGGTTCCTTACTTGGTTCTCCGTGTCAAACCTGATTAGGGCAGGAAAGTCCCCCCCAGGTGCTCCACAGGAGGCAGCGCTGAGAAGATGCCCACAGAATCCTTTAAAGCCAACTGACCGGGACACAGGGCCAGTGATATTGCTGCATGTGAGGTTGTGTTTTACAGACAGCCTTCTTCTTTAGAACCAGCGTGAAGAGCTGTGGCCTGCAAACTCAATCACGGCACAGCATCAGTCAGTGTCTACTTCATAGACATGTGAGCAGAGGCAGCTGGCTGGTGATAACGCTATTACAGCAGCTGATTTAGAGATTAAACAAGGCTGTGGGGAAAAAATAAATCCCCTTCGCTATGACTTTAATCAGAAAAGCAATCAGAATGAATTATTCTGTAAGAGGAAAAAAAACTTGAGAAAGCAAGGTGAACAATTAAAGTTTTTTTTAGTAGGTAGCTGTTTTCATTTCTTCTTTACCGGATACGTAATGAGGGATTCAGAGTTTGGAAAACTTTTAACCTCTTCATCCCTCTTCTGCCCGTATCCAGGCAGACACACCCCCTCCTGAAATCAAAGACTTCGTAAGGCATTTAAATATGTGAGAAAGCAGTCATGTCATACACCACTAGAACGATAAGATTCTCAACGTGTTGTCTATTATAACCATTTTTTGCTAAATGAAACACAATTCCAACCCCAAACAAAAGAATGAGCAAGTAACAACAAGAGTTATGTATTTCATAACTGTGCATGTGCACATGCACAGAAATAGCAGCATTCTTCCTGACATGTTATCTACACAACTATATATCATCATCAAAACTCACCAAACTAGAGGCAAAAACCATCAAGAAGAAACTTCTCTTTTTCTAGACACATGGTCTAGCACCGTATGGTGCAATTGCAATGGTTGGGCTTGGTGTCATTCAATTCTATCGTCCCTGACCTTTCAATAGAGGGGTCGAATGTTAAAATTGAACAATGGCTTCTCAAGATTTTAACCTGTCTGTGTGTCATCATGTTTGTATGGTCATTTTTGCATTGGTCTGCATTGGATTTATTGTTTTTATTGGGAAACTCCACCTAAACCTATCGCTACTAAAACCTCTCTATTTTTGCTCTACTTCACTTTATTGGCATACAATCCTGACCCAGGCCCTCATCAGAGGTTGTGCTATGGCCCTATAGTGCTATAGGGCTACCAACTGATAATGCACTAGGTGTTATTCACACTAAAACATAAACAATTTTTCGGGTGGAAATAAAATCTTCCATTTATTCTGTGTTCTAGCATTATTCAATCTGATCCAGTAGCATCCACATTGACTATTTGACTTTAACAACAGACTCACAGGTGTTATCTTTCCTTTGGTACCAAGATTAACTTAAAAGCCCTTGTAGTTGTGGAGATATAGTCTGTTTAGCTTGGGTACAACATTTTTGGCAAAAACCTGACAAATAGGCCTAGTGTTAAATGAATATACAGTATAATCCGTACAATGAAAATGAGGGATGACAATCGAAACAATTCTTGAGATTTAATATTTGCCCGCATAGCTTCAAACCTAAATGCATTCATTTAAAATGGATTATGATAGTGTGGAGTGTGTGTTGTTGATAGCTAGTTTACAGCCTCACCTGGCCCGAGTCAGACTGATTAGACTTTGGGGCTGGGTGAGGCTGCACACCTGTGGTGACCAGGTGTCCAGCCGCACCTCTGCCAGCCAGCACAGCAGCACAAGGCCCCATGCTCCAGGAGGAGATGGGGATCGTGCGTCGTCACCCTGGTGGAGGGGGGACCTACTGAGGACTGGTCCAGGCCCCCCGAGGAGCTACCTCTGAGCCCATCCAGCCAGCCCCTGTAAACGGCCAGCCCAGAGACACCTCCGCCAGCCGAGGCAGCAGCCCCAGGCCTCCGGTCTCCAGGGTGGAGGGAGAAGGTGGGGTCAGCGTGTGACACTGGGGAGGTGTAGAGGCAATGGGGTTTGGGGGTTGTTTGTATTTTTATTTTAGGTATGGCAACCCTGTAAAGAGTCCAGGTTTTGTGTAGGTAGGGTAACCCTGTTGCGAGTCCAGTTTGTAGTTTGTTTTGCTTGGATGGGGGAGCAATTTAGTGTTGGGAGGGGGGGGCGGGGTATGTGGAGTGTGTGTTGTTGACAGCTGGTTTACAGCCGGGGCTGCAAACCTGTGGTGCATGAGCAACCATGGCACCCAGGATAAACCAGCTATCAACACACACTCTGGAGAGAGCCACTGTCATGGCAGCATATAACAGCTGCTCGGCGTATACCATCATGCCATCTCCAATAAGTGCATCTTCAAATCAACATCTACCTGTGTCCTGTGTCAGAGGGCCCCAGCAAAAGCCACTAAGGTGGCGTGTGGCAGGGGTAAACTGCCACAGATAGCAAGTTTGCTAACTGTTATGAGTTTGTAGTAGCTGCCTCCTGCCACATTGGCTTTTCTGGGCTACTTATCTTAATCTGTATTATTTGCATTTTCCATTCATTATATCCCCTATTTCTGTGTATTCTTTGGGAACATCAAACACACATTTTAATAAACATATTCTCCAAATGCTTTTTTTGCTAAAATCATTGTAGAATGACTCAAAAGCCTTGCTATGCTACTATAGCCTTGCTATGCTACCCAAGTCTTCACAATGCGGTGCATACCTCATCCATAGAGGATAGTGTAGTGCCTTGGTCTGTTATATTGTTGCCATATTTGAATGTAATTTTCACTGGGACTCAGGGACACTGAACAATAAATATGGCCTATTACACCTTTTTCATTACGGCGATAAAAACTTAACTTCAGATTGAAGGCTTGTGTGAAAATATTTCCATCTACAGACAAGATGAAGCTGTGCTGCTACAGCTTCAGTTTTTGTCCAGGACAATTTTTTTTTTTTTTTTAATTTATTGCCGATAGTTTTTGAATGCATGGGGTTTGAGCGCATGGTGTTTTGAACCCCCCCCCCATTCACTTGTCTTTATTTTGAAACTGGCTTGTTTTGGATCCATAACTGAAACTTGAACTACTTTCTCATGTTCTAGTGATTGGTGGCTGGTTGCACACCACATCACTTACATGGGTGTAGGCCAGCGCTTCGATTTAATAATAATAATAATAATAATAATAATAATAATAATAATAATAATAATAATAATAATGATAATGATAATAATAAACAACTGAACTCAATGTACAATAATGAAAAGCATACACACAAGATTATTATTATAATTATTATAAGTTAAATATAATAATAAAATAATAGGCATATGGTATGGTATGGTTTTCTGACCTCTCTTGTCCTTAATAGGGCGTTTTGTAGTTAAGGAGCCAAGTGATTGAAAGATGCATATCCAATGTTCTTCTTTTTATGAGGTATGAAGAACAGTAAACCAGCTGAGGTTTACCTCAGGGCTACCAGCAAATTGAAATAGACAGTGTTTCATTTGACCCTAAAAGCCAAGGCATTTTTGTTGTGCAAAACATTATGAACTGTAAGTCTGTGAAACATGACCACCAAGACTCCCAGGGAACTCCCTCCCTGTGATGGATGTTAAGAGCCGGCTAAGAGCACAACCACAGATACCCCCCTCGTTCCCAAGACAATTGATCTTGTGATGGATTAAATCGAGCGCAGGCATCCTTGACCAAGACAATTGATCTTTGATTGATTTGTATCGAACGGAGCACTTAAATGTAAGAGAGTGAGAGGTAAAAGCTTATTGATTTCTCCAAGTCTAAAATTATTTATTAGGTCAGTTAAGTCGGTCTCACTGTTTTTGTTAGTTTCTCTAAGACCTGACTGGAATTGCTCTAGAATAGGCAGTCGCTGTGGATAAAAGTGCAGGCCTGCTAAATGACTAGCTGCTCAATGTGTTTCTGTTTCTGTGAATTTTCACAGTAAATCCCTTGAACTGTGCAAACTCCTCATACTTTAAGAAAGGGCTTGACTCTGAAGCCCGGAGGCTGTAGTAGGCTTCAGCAACAGCTTATGTTTTAAACTGTACCCTAGAGGTAGTGCCTTCTTCCAGTAGGGACCCTGAGAAGTGGCCATTTTCGGGGCAGTGTGTATGTGGTTAATGCATTCTGAACATAGATCTCTAGCTTGGTTGTTCCCTATAGCCGTTCAGATGCTCTACAAGACTGACATTTTACCTGGCGAGTAGTCCTGTAGTATATCAGAGTCGAAAGGCCAAATGAGAGAGCACTGCTATGGCAGTCGCTTCTTGTGTGTTCCTGGAAATTAGCATTAAAATACACGGCAGTGGTTTGAAATGTGACTATCAGACAATGAAACATTGACACATTTGGACTTCTGTGATACTCACTGTGACACATTGTTTATTGTTGCCATGGTGTTCAGCACCAAGGACACAATACAAGCACGCCCGTCACTGCATAGTCAAGCTGTGCCGGTTTAGTTTATCAATGTTGTTTTTAATTGTCTATATGCACACTCATAATGTCAGTACTGCCAGGCCCAATTCTGCCCAGTTAAGTCGTTTCAGCGGCACTTGTTCAGAATACGTTCCTGTGGCTATGAGTGCACGTTCTCGTGGCGATGGAGGGCGTCTCCGTGATGTGTTGGAGGAGTACTATGGATGTTGAAATCTTGATTAAAAAGTATTATGTTATATCGAGTGAACCTAATTCTGGGGGGGGGGGGGTACTGTTAGAAATATTTAAGCTGTTGATGGCAGGTTAGGAATGAGGACAAAATAATAAAATAATATTATACAAAAATATTTAAAAAAATCCACCTGCCTCTCTGACTTAAGTAGGTACAATTTAGCAGGAAGGAGTAGATAAGTGCTCAGGTCTCAACAACGAAAACAGTTTTTAACTATTCATCAGAAATAAAACAATGATCGATTAAAAAGTTGCCTGTGATTTTACATTGAGTCAAGCAGTATTGATAGTTTTGTCTGATGTTGCATGGCTAAAGATTTTTGGATGTAGAGTTGGCTAGCTGCTGATGAAAACGATTAGTTTTTTTTAGAATCCTGGATGTTGGAGCGTTGTTGAGAATTGACCGACGCTATTGATGATGAAGCTATTGTTGAAGATAAGAGAGACAGCGGTAGTGGAAATCCCTTCAGCTGAATAGTGATATGTTTTCCATAACAGTCCTGGGTTGAATTCTGTCTCTATTAAGAAAGTCCTTTCAGTGTCCAGATAAATCAAAATGTTTGGTTACAAGTAGTGTTGCACCGATACCGATACTAGTATCGGGAGGGGCCCCGATACCGCGCTAAAATGCTGGCATCGGTATCGGCGAGTACGAACAAATAATGCGCCGATGCCATTTACATATACTAATATGAAACTTGGAACGCAGCGCTTTGCGTCTTTCTCTCCCTTCACTCACTGCTGCGTGTGATCACACGTGTTCAGTGCATGCCGTGCCAAGCAGCTATCCTCACTCCGGCCGCCCGGCCGCGCATGTTGACCGACCGACAAGCGACGACGACAAAGTACCAAAAAAAAGAAAGAAAAAAAAGCACCGGAGACGCGGAGGGCGCGCGTTTCAGCCGCGCGGCGCACAGAAAAGTTGCTCCGCCTGCGGACGCGCCGGTGCGGGGAAACTCAGTGAGCGGGTCCGCCTGCCGGTGCGACGCACCCGGTCACCACCCATGCCCCCCCCCCCCGCTCCCCGGGGTGCCATGCGGACACAAACAAGGAGAAGAGGGGAAAAAGCAGGAGAGAGAGGGAGACGCGTCTTGCTCACAGGCGGGAGATCGCTCAAATGGACAGACAGTGACCGCATCACAGACGACGAGTTAAGCTGTAATCGGCTTCTTCCCCCCCCCCCCCGCTACATACTAGTAATTATCTCTAGTTATACTATATTATCTAATTATACTAGTAATTAAGCCATGATAGCAATGATTTTACATCCAAGTGAGTATGCAGTTCTTTAGTATTAGAAGAAAAAAAGCTTGTGTATATATATATATATATATATATATATATATATATATATATATATATATATATATATATATATATATATATATATATTATTATTTTTTTTTTCCGGCGTGGTATCGGTATGGTATCGGTATCGGCCGATACTGCACAGCCGGGTATCGGTATCGGTATCGGGGGCCAAAAAATGGTATCGGTGCAACACTAGTTACAAGAGTTGAGAAACATTTGGTGCGGGTTCAAAAGATCCAAACCTTCTCACCCACTATTTAACAGTGGAGGAAATATATATATTTTTTAAAAGGCATGCTCCATCTGCCATGCAGAAACATCAAACATTTCCAAATAAATTAAATTATAAAATGTTTAAATCATGTTTAAGTCTCTGGGAAAATGTTTGAAAGGGTGTCTTCGTCTTCTCACTCTGGAATAACTTATAGTATGGTAAAACACAGTCTCTTGAGGCTGCTTTACCGGCCAAATTACCAGCTTATTGCCGCCAATTAGAGGCAATAAGTATCAGTTTTGTATCTATCAGTGTTGTCATTACATGGAATTAATGTGTTTCCTTCATCAAACAAGATAAAAGCGCAGCACTTACTTCCTCAAAAGCCTTCTCAATCATTAGAGATTTTTTGGAGATACTTCACCAATCACTCTTCTGCACTTTGATCATGGCATTAAGTATCTCCACTCTTTATGTCATAAGTATACTTATTAGTCCAGCACTGCTTCACAACTGCATGTGTTCATCAGGTTTTTAGTCAGGTTGTATATGGGGTGCAGTATCTTTAAGATTTGGATGTGAAAACATGTTTTGGGATTATAGTTTTCATTGTGCTGTTTTGTAAGTTATCCCAAGCTAAAACATATACAACATAATGCATTCAGATGGCATTACCATTCGTTTCTTAAGTTAATCAAAGGGTAAAATTTAAAAAAACATCATGTTAATGAAATACTCCCTGTGTCTCTGAACAACCTCTGATGTTACGCCAATGTTTAACAAAGAGTGTTTGTATCCCTGCTGGGCCATGAACTCTCCCGTCAAGCCATGCATAATTGACATGTAGTTTCTTAGAGATCAACAGGTTTTTACCAGAGCACACACCTGGGTCTCACGTCGAGGTCTGTTGCCACTAGGAAGGGTAGGTTAGTGTAGTGGTCATGGTGCAAATTAAATGGTGCAATGTGGTGTCTATGGTGTACCATTCAAAAGGTACTGGGTTTGATCTCCAATGTCCGCAGCCTACCTGTAGGCACCCTTGAGCAAGATGACTAATGCCTCATTTCCACCGGGGACGTAAGCGCCGCGTAACGGCTGCGCCGCGGAATGGCTGCGTCCTCTGCCCGGCGTCAATCCCCACCGGGCGCGTAACGGTAGCGTAGCGCTGTGAGGCGGCTGGATTCGCGGGATCACGCGAGAACTACAAGACCACGAAGAATCAGGAGACCACGTGATAATTTGTGGATGTCAAAATAGAACAACAAACAAATAAAAGTTTCCTTTGCCTTTCCGAAGTTGACTTGCAGTTGCTTTGTCTGTCAGAAGTTGATTTGCTGTTGATTTGGTCATTTTTCCTAGATTTTTGTGCTTCTACCATGAGTTGGTAGGCTATAAAGTAAATGTTTTCTTTTTTTGTGTGGTTTGTGTTTAGTGTTGTTTATTGTTGTTATGTCCTAATGTGTTTTGCTGTAGCCTATAGACAAAGTCAGTTATAAACGACAAAGATTTGTGGCCGTGTTCGATCAGGAGGGTGTTTTTATTTTGAAAATTGACCGGATGCTCTATGGCTTTTACTATTTCACTTCCTGCCCGGCTCGATCTGCTCTGTTGAAATTGACATGCCGCAGCGCTGCTGGGACGCTGCTGAGACGTTACACAACACGCCCGGTGGGGATGGTTTCATTGATTGAGTGGCAGCGATCAGCAGCGGTGACCGCGGCACAGCCGTTCCGCGGCGCTTACGTCCCTGGTGGAAATCAGGCGTAACCCCTACCCCTCCTGGATAAAAGCATCTGCTAAATAGTAAATAATGGCTATATAAAGAAAGTACAATCCTTAATCTCCAAGTTATTTTCAAATTTCCCATTTTTTGACACGGCCACTTTTGTTCCCGTCGCATGATACTCACTCAGATTGTTGGCAAAATCAAATCATTACAATTAGCTTTATGATTCCCTTGTTGACAAGCATATCTTTCCATCGCTGACAGATCTACTTGATATAGTTACCACATCCCCTCTACATCTAGTCACACTTTAATGAGCACTAAAAGCACCAGTATGCCGAGGGTCCACTGTTGACGCCAGTCACACAGGATCAAGTGTTGACTCATTTACTTCATCTGACGCTCTGCCTGGCTGGCGTGCTTGATGGGGCTCTATTTTTCTTGGCTCCGGCAGAGGTGATCCAAGCTGTCTACGTTTACCTCTGACTGAGTAACTGTAGCAGGCGGTCACAGGACCGTCTGGAGTCCCCCTTGACATGCTCCAGCTCTGTCACAGTTCCACCTCCACTGGTGATCAGAGTTCAACGTGGTGAATGAATGAGATGAATGCTGTTTTTTTGTGTATCCCTTCTTCACAATTTGTACACCTTTATTATTTCTAGTTTGACAATGTGTGTTACTGTATAATACCGTATGCAGCTCTATATGCAAAATAATTGTTATGAAGATTTTCTTTGCACAATTCTGAAAGTTCATGTTAAACAGAATTATAAGTAGGTAATAAAATAGGGATGTACTGTATATATAAGCAGCTATGATCAGGGATGTATTCCAGAATGGGCCTGTAGGGCCAGGGCACAAGGGATAAAGGGGGAGGGAGGGGCTCAGGAAATCGGTGCCTAAACTTATTCTTCTAGCACAAATGATTAGTCTCTTATGAATCCTGTACTGTAGCCACTTTGAAGCTCAACATGTTTGCTGTCCTATATTTCAAAAGATAAACTAGTTGGCAGGACGTTACTTTTAGTCTGTATATCTGTGGGGTTTTGGCCAGCAGGGCTTATAGAGAAGCCTGCTCAGACTCAGGATTTGTCAGATAAACTGATATTTATATATAAGTAAGAGCTCAGAATGTATTATTTTCTTATTAAACTAAAGCATAATAATTAGCTTTACATAAACATTCTGCGTGATGAAGAAAAAATAAATACAAAGAACACATGAAGTCTAAAGTAATAAACTGTCGGCCTTGTAAAAAACAGTACCTTAAATGACCAGATCCCATAATCATGTTTTTCTTGTTGGCAATGTCCACACAAACAACAAAACACCCAAAAGCACTACCTTATGTTCCCCTTGATGTTTACAATAAGCAGCCTTGAACAGGATGAAATTAGATGTAGGTCCCTATGATTTCCGTGATGCGGAAATCGCTGAATTTGGTTCTAGAAATGGAGTCAACTGTAAAACGTGGAATATTGCAGAATTTGCAGAATTTTCCATAATTTGGCTGAAACTGATTTAAAAAATATATATATATATTATTATTGTAGTAACCTAAATGATTGAATAGTTGTAAAATTACAGACAAGTAGGCCTAGATAAATAATTCATTTTTCGATCGGGGTGTTTTGAGAGGGCCCCCCCCCCCCTCTCAAAACACCCCGATCGAAAACTGAATTACATCACTCTACATCACCTCACAACTTGTCACTACTTTGAGAAACATGTCAAAGAGGCCGCCTGAGACGGCCAAGTGAATAGTTTCAAATAGTGCAATGTTGTGTGCATCATTAAATATGTAGCCTACTGTTCTGTAAGGGATAATTCACGACGAGGTGTGCATGTATCGAAAAAGAATGCACAACGCGGGGGCTAAGAGGGGTTTGCCTCTGTGAAGTGCATTTTTCGATACATGCACACCTCTGAGTGGATTATCCTGCTTATACCATGGCCACTAACAAATCAATAAAAATTGGGGTGGTGATTCATATATTTGGGTAATTCTGTCTCAAATGTACAACTTTTAGCTTGTACTACTTTGTGTGCCTGTAAACAAATGGCAAATAACCAGAGAAAAATATGGGTCTGACTAATGCCTGGGTCTGACTAATGCCTAATGTCAGTTAACATGAGATTCATACGGACATTACCTTATTACTCCAGTAAATAGAGATGATCTTAGTAACGACATGGCAACGTTACCTTATTACCCCAGTAAATAGAGACAATCTTAGTAACGACATGGCAATGGGGAAGCTTTCAAACAAAGTACCCCCAAGTCTGGTCCAAGATGATAGTTCTTAACGTTTTGTTTAGGTTAATTTTTAGACAGGTGATGAGGCTAACATGCACATGGCCGTTGTAGTGATGTTCTTTGAGGAAGAAGGCCGCCGACACAGGATCGCTTTTAACTCACTTTATTTGTTTAGCTTTAGGTCTATTATCTATGAAGCAAATGGAGGGGAATTGTATCATTCACGCGTGGAGCGACTCTTAGCTGGATATCTAATAGATACGCTGCCTATAGAGTTTCTGCCCTCCCCCCGCTTGTGTGGTTTGGTAATACCTGGGCAGGCGTGGCCTCTATGACGCATAATATGTTTTGATTGGCTAGTGTTGAGCGCCCGCCTCCTAGTGTATTATGTGTGCTGCCATCTGGTGGCCAGGTACGGTTAATACAGTTTATATATTTGTTTCTGTTCCCTAGTGGCTATGTGAGGATAATACAGCCTGTTGATACATTTGCTGTTATTTATTCGTAACACCGTGCATGTTATCGAAAAATAATGCACACCTCCCCAGCCAATCAGAATCAACTATTCACCCGGGCCATGGTATACATCTTATTAAATTGTTGATGTTTTATTAATTCACATTATTAGACACTCTTTCTGATGATAACATTTGCGTAAATCGTAAAACACAGAATTCAGACAAAATAAACCGAAAAAACAAAATTTGGGAAAACATTTAACGGAAAAAAATGAATTTGGGAAAAAATAAAATGGATTTCATAGATGGAATGATTTATTTCTAAAAGGCCACATCTAGCATTAACCACTTACCATTAACATCTCTGTAAAATAAGATATACGTTTTTTAATAGTATCGCATCATGCATCAATGAGACACAGAAAGGCAAACAATAACAAGAGTGCAACAATAAGGCTAGTGCAGAGATTCCCCCTACGCCAAGCCAAGCCAAGCCAAATCATTATCGATATCGGGGGGGAAAAAACACTGTTGCATTTAGATAAACAAATGAGCCATTTGCTCGTCTCTGAGCCATAATGTTGATTTCTCAATATGCACAGCCATTTTACAGATCTGGAAATTGCTTGTTTACATCGCCACAGGGGAGATGCTGATTAAAGTCAAACCTGTTGTGTCTTTGTATGAGTATGTGTGGGTGAATACTGAAGTGCTTTGAAAAAGCTGTATTTAAATTTAGTGCATATCATCTTCATCTTAAAAGCTTGAAATGGAAGTTGCCTTGAGACATACAGTATAATGCAGTTTAAGAATATATTTCTTTAACTGGACTTTTTACAGCTATTTTCTTCATGAAGTAAGCTACTTGGTGGAAGGCAGTTATTGGTACAACACATGGCTAGGTTGTTACAATTTGCAGGTAAAGTTTAAAAGAATATTTTTATGTCTATAAGAATACAAAATCCCCAGAAGGAACAAATTATCTGTATTTGTGAAGTATAGTTAGTTTAGTCATATTTAAAACAGTTACCTGTCAAGTCGAAGACTCATGTTAAAAATGATTTTGGCATTGTCTCACAGTATTGGTTTACACGATCACAACCCTATTCCAGCAATCAGCCCCGCCAGTCTACTAATTGGCCTCACCTGTTTCAAATCATTATTGTCTTCACTTCCTATACACGCCCTCATTCCTATGCAATCTTATCACCACCAACTAACTAAGGTCATTAGTTATACATGAAGAGATGAAGAAGTGTCTGGTGAGTACAGTGCAATTGTGAGTTGAAGAGATGTCATTGGTCCGCAACATATTGGTAAATACATGTATTGGTTAATACATGTCTGAGTACTTGTGTGTTACTGGAAAAGGTTAGGGAAATCTGTTTTGTTTTGGATTTGACAGTAATAATGATGCAAGGAAGGAGAAATGGGAAGGGATCTATTCAAAATATCTCATAACAACAATACAAAGTGAATTAAGATCCATCAAAATGTAGCTGGTTGCAGAGCTTTTAACTTGTCATGTTGACGCTACAAGCTTTGAGCCTCATGGAAATGAAAAGCCTGACAGGCTTTCTTTTGATTCAGTTCAGCCTTTTCTAATGGCTCACAGCTGCAATTTAATCACGATGTACATGCGGTAGAAAAAAACAAAGGGTGTTACATTCTCTTATATAATTTATTTTGGAATTTTTGCATTTCTTCCATTTGTACTTGGTGTCAGCAAATCATTGAATTGCGATGTAAATTGAATGTACCTTTTAGATAGAGGGTCCTCTGCTTTTTCTGATAGCACTGTAGGTTAACAACAAGCCTCTATGTCCAAATATACATGGTGGACCATGTATATTCCAGAAATGAGGAAAACTATTTTCCATTACAGAAATGTCCACAGGAGGAAATGCTCTCCGAGACTCATAAATGTAACCTAACGCATGAAACTGAGCACCAGCTTCACATACTATTGTAATAATAATGACAATCATGAAGAATAGCCCCTCCGTAATACTAACAATCATCCTATACATACACATGATTTAACCTACTCAATACTTGTGTTTAACATAGAGGGTCATGAGGAAGCCCCTCTCAACTCATGAACCTACTCTGGATTGCATGTATGATTGCAGTCTGTAATAAATAATTGTACTATTTATACTTAATTCTCAGAGTCCTACCTTTGAATTTAATTTGCTAAAATACTTTTGTGCAAATATAGGTAATTCACTCCTGGTATTTAGGGATATGGAAGTGGTTAGGGCTGTTTACAAACACAATATTTTTGGCAAAAAAACAAGAAACACTATATTAAGTTTGAGTCTAGCACATCAAATAGCCCTGCATGCTGCAGTCATACACCCTTTCCAATCAGACACAAGGTATCAGCTAGCTTTCTTTGGGGAATGTAAAAGGCGATGATATTTAAAGGCCCTGCACACAGAAGAACCTGTCAATTGAAAGCTGCAGTGGTATTTTGTAGCATGACTTTGAGATCAATGAATAGTGTAGCAATAGCGCACGGGAGTTGAAAAATGTCACAGCTGAAGGCTGATGGAATTTCATTGACTCGTCTTTCCTCCATGGAGGGCAAAGCCAGGCACAAGAACAAGAGTTAAATGTCCTTTCATCATACTTTCATTCTACTTTCCCACCATATGCCATTCTTAATGAGCCATTTTGTTGTGGTCCTCCATCTAAACTCTCTATCTGGACAAGGAACAGACCAGCCCACTTTTAATGGAAATACATTTTAAATCATTTAATTGGGGAGCAGGCCTACAACTTACCATATGGCTTTCTGGATTTGTCAACCTGACGATTTGCCATGGCATAATACCAATGTCTTCTACTTTGTGTATACTTTTATTTTCCTTTTACATGCTCTAATTTGAATATGTAGCTTAAAGGCTCAGCACCAACACACCAGTATACCCATGTTAGACCATTATACCTGATGGAGGATAATCGCATGCTTATGAAACACAAGTGGACCTTCAAGGTCACCACAGCCACTGATCATCTGGAGGCTCTACATATTATCAATGGTGGAGCCATGGATCTATTTTATTGACTCTTTAATATGTATGACTGAAAACTTGGTGAAGGTGGAGCATGTGTTATGGATGGAATCACAGGACAAGCCACATGTGTTGTCACTAATTAGGGAAAAGAAGAAAATGGTGTTTCTGACCTTGCGTGTGTGAGCCTGCATATCTATACAGTATATCCATCCATTTTGTGTTATACAGATAACAGGGACTGTGGTAACATGGCAGGTACTGCTCCTGGGGGAATCCAGCCGGTAGCTGTAATTCCTATCCCCCTGGGGTCTCCTCCCATTGGTTTCTTTCCTGGTTCACCTCTAAAGGTGGGCACTCAGGGGGTATCCTTAACAGATGCCCCAACCACCTCAGCCCGGCTTTTCTCAGCAGCTCTGCCTGGAGGTCCTCCAGGGTCACTTAGCTCCCCACCCACCCTATTAGGGTGAGTAAATCACGTATCCTTTGGCAGAAACTAATTTCAGCCGCTTGTAACTGCGTTGTATCTCGTTCTTTCGGTGCCTACCCAGAGTTTGATGACCATAGGTGAGGATAGGAATGTATATAAAGTGGTGAATTTATAGCTTACAATGCAGCCCCCTCTTTACCACCAGGGTCTGATGCAACATATGAATGCATATGTTATAATTTACCGGCAGTCAATCTTACATCCCTCTTACAATCACTCATGAATAAGATCCTAAGATACCTGAACTCCACTATTTGGGTTTATTTACCCCCCTTTCACCTAAAGGGGCCAAGTCATCCTATTTCACGAGGGAGAACCATAGCCTAAGACTTTATGGTGCTGATTTGATTTGCATACTACATGATTTATATCTGCACACTCAAAGCCATTGCAACCCAATCTGGAGCATGCTGGAGGTCACCATGTGACAAAGCAAAAAGGACGGCGCCATCCGAGATAACAGAATATGCTGTCTCCACTCTCATATTTTCTGAATGGTTCTCAACTGCTGCCCCAGTGCCTCTTACTGGCAGTACATTCAACAAAATCTCTTGGGGGACCCGGACATAAGCCTTCTCCAGATTTTCAAAGCACTGGGTTAGCAACCAGTCTACAACCGAGTGACCTCTGACAAGAAGATGGGCACTTCTGGCCCCTTTAGGTGCTATAATTCGTGGAGGGCCTGCCCTCTGGCTTAAAGAGTTCCTTAAAGTGTTCCTTGCACCGTCCCACAGTATCCCGATTCAAAGTCAGCATTTTGCTGCCCTTTCTAAGAATAAATAAATGTCCCGCCTTCCCCTCCTGCCAAATGGTTATTTAGTACCTCCTTGAGGCCAGCCCAAAGTCATCCGCCAATCAGTAGATTTTCAAATAGCAGGGAAGTGGAAGGGCACTTCCCCCCTATTTAACGGCCTTTCCCCATTCTGATGGGCGTTGTGTGAAAATGGATGACAATATAGAGAGTGGTATTCCAAAATCTTCTGCAGAAGTGACTTATTTATTCAGTAAGGGAAGGAGGATGCGTTTGCAATGACAGCCATCAGTAAATTGGATTAAACCCAAATGGAGGCCAGCTGGTCTCCAGAGAAAATCCCTCTAGCATGAATATTGATGCAAGCGGGTTTCATATACAGCATATAAGACAAGCTCTTAACCTCTCTCTAAAGCTGAAAACCCCTTCAACAACTGCAGGGCACCATCATTCACAGCCTGGCGGTCACTTGACTCAACAGCTATTAAGATGCAATACCATCAATATAGCCATTAACAAGAGTGTCTCTCAGTTTTTTCTTTGTCTTTGTGTAGTTCTATTGTTTCTTCCCCTAGATATCCTCATTTATTCTTTTACCTCATTAGCCTTAATTGTGTTCCACCCAGGGTGCGAGTTAGGGGGGAGCAGGGCGAGCCATGGCTCCCCTAGTGGCCACCTGAGCTCCCCTGGAAACATGGTTTGTGAAATTTTGGGGGAGCTCTAAAATATTGATATGATTGCCAAATAAATGATATTTTGGCCATGGTTTTCCCTCAAAGATGTAAAATATGAGAAATAAAATTGTATTTTGAGTTCATGATTCAAGTGTTGCCTACTTGCACGAGGCGCTTGAAGCGTGGCGGGAGCGCTGCAGCTCCACCCACTACTGTATGTGGCGTTGCGTCTCCAGGCAGTGAGAGGGTTGTGTTGTGCTATAGTCCTAGCTGTGTAAATAATAGGCTATTGCCATATTGTTCATGGTTGGTGCCGCTGGCTGCTCTTATCGCGTGTGTTTGGCTCTGTGTACAGCCTTATAGGCTATAG
The DNA here is from genome assembly GCA_030340625.1 of Merluccius polli. Taxonomy (NCBI): domain Eukaryota; kingdom Metazoa; phylum Chordata; class Actinopteri; order Gadiformes; family Merlucciidae; genus Merluccius; species Merluccius polli. Next base: position 269,947 of record JAOPHQ010000850.1, read on the forward strand.
CCCATGTGATTGTGAAACAATGTAAGTTGTTGAGTAATTCTAAGTTGATTCAATTAAACAGTCAAAAGACACATCATTGGTGGTCCGTGGATTATTTACTATCAAGTTCAGTTAAGTTTGCATAGCCCATTCGGGAAATCTGTTGACATGAAGATGATCCATCGGGGTGTTTCATGTAAATATTGTACATAGACCTATGGCACCACCCGTGTGCAACGGATTTTCTCTTTATAATAGGCCTATGCCTATGCTGTTGCTATTAATGTCAGGTTTAGCATTTAAACTTTGCCCCCCCCCCCTCCAAAAACAAAAACAAACAAAAAATCGCCCGTACTCAGCCCGCCCCCTGGCTCCCCTGGAGACCGTAGTATAATTCGCACACTGGTTCCACCTTTGATGATTGTTTCCTCCTGTGTATTTAAGCCCTCTGGAGGCGGTGCTGCACTGCCATGCTCAGGGCTAGGCACCTCAGGCTCAGGAACAGGTCTAGGAAGGTCAGGAACAGGGCTAGGCCGGTCAGGAACAGGGCTAGCCAGCTCAGGCTCAGTCACAGGGCTAGGCCAGTCAAGCTCAGGGAACAGGGCTAGGAAGGACAAGAACAGGGCTACGCCAGTCAGGAACAGGGCTAGGCAGGTCAGGAACAGGGCTAGGCAGGTCAGGCTCGGGAACAGGGCTGGGAAGGACAATAACAGGGCTAGGCAGGTCAGGAACAGGGCTAGGCACCCCAGGCACAGGGCTAGCCAGCTCGGGAACAGGGCTAGGCAGGTCAGGAACACGGCTAGGCCGGTCAGGCTCAGGAACAGGGCTGGGAAGGACAATAACAGGGCTAGGCAGGTCAGGAACAGGGCTAGGCACCCCAGGCACAGGGCTAGCCAGCTCGGGAACAGGGCTAGGAAAGTCAGGAACAGGGCTAGCTGGCTCAGGAACAGGGCTTAGCAGATAAGGAACAGGGCTGGGGAGGGAGGCTGGGTAGCTGGGGAGCGAGGCTGGGTAGCTGGAGAGCAAGGTTGGGTAGTTGGGAAGCAAGGCTGGGTAGCTGGGAAGCGAGGCTGGGTAGCTGGGGAGCGAGGCTTCGTAGCTGGGGAGTGAGGCTGGGTAGTTGGGAAGCGAGTGCCAAAATCCTCTCCAGGATACAGCAAATGAGGCGGTCCTGGTGCTCAAAGGTCGCTGCAAGGAACGTGGATAATGGGACAATCTCTGATGGGTTAATTTTGTGGTTGGGTTCTTCTATCACTTGTGCAGGGAGGTGTACCCAAATGCAGAGATCAGACTCAAAAGGGTAGATGCAAAAGGAAGCTTTAATTCATGTAAACAAGCAGAGAGAAACAAACAAGGAACTGACAAAATGGGGCATGGACTAAGAAAAATGACGTGTGTCATTTGCACCAAGTTGACAGTTGGCAACATTTAGACTCAGGGCTCAGCTTTCTGTATCTTAAAAAAAAACATAAAGCAATCCACAACATGACTTTAAAAACTAGATAACTATTCTATCATTGTGTATGGTCGTACATGGCGTATATGGTGTTATTATGCGTCATAAACACTCCATAATAATTAGCAACACTTCTGTGCAGGATAATATGTGCTGGCAAATGCAAATCACACCTCCGATGTGACAAGTGTTATATTGGCTGAAAGCAGCCTGGCATTGTGTATTCAAGCTAGGCACCTTTATCTGTTGCCCTCCACCTCTCACACACATTCACAACAAGGAGAGGTGTGGCTAGCAGCCCTGAATTCCACAACATAACCGGCTCTGTTTTTAATTAAGTCAGAGCTGTTGGAGGCCACACGGATGACATGCTCTTTATGCAGGGTCCAATTAGCCAAAAGAAGGAGGGATATGATTTCACACGCTCGCCAGAGTCCATTTGAGAGAGACTTGCCCAAAGAGGGGGACTTGCTGAGGTGGACATGTTGACTGTGGCTTGAAAAGCCCAGGTGAAAAAATACTGTACTTGAAGTATAGTTTTTTAAAGTGTACTCTTAGTTAATTATGAAAAGTATGTCTAATTAGCACAACTTTAAGTCTACTAACAAGTACACTTAAGTTGTCCAAAAGTAGTACATTTGGAGAACTTAAGTACTTCAAGTGTATTTAGTAGAATGTTAGTTATGTTATTTAGTATGGGTCTAATTTAGGATACTATTTGATTACTTAAGTACTATTTGATTACATAAGTACACTAATAATAAAAAGAAGAGGGTGGAGCTCAATAGCTTATCTTTCCCAACGGCTCGGTAGTAAGAAAAACTCTCCTCCCCAATAAAAAAGCCTGACCTGTTTGACAAACGGGACCGGTCACCAACCTGTCTATCGCAATCATTTCAAGTGGATCGCAAACATGAGGAAGAAAAAAATATTTTTATCCAGAACTGCTTGTTATAGATTTAATATTAATATATAATTTTGTAAGTATACTTAAATAATAAAATTTAAAAAAACATTTATCACAGAGTGAAATATAAGTTCTTGTGACAGAAGTTTAATCAGAGTAGAGGATTCTTCTTTCTGCCATGCTCTCTTCTAAACTACAGAATGTGACATGGGAGAGAGTGTGGTTTGCTATTAATGGAGTATCCCTCTACCCCACACAGTAGCCTATCAGAGGTCCCTCTACCCAACACAGTAGCCTATCAGAGGTTACAAGAATTTTGACCTAAAATCAAGTGCTATAAAAGAGTGTTCGCTTATTAGTGCGACACTGGCCAAATTAGTGGGGCTGAGGCTGATCGAGTCCTCTAGATGTGCATCGCCAGCATCACTGGCGAGTGCATTTCTGTTTACGTAATTTAATTAATTGTCAGATAGTGATTACAGTCTATCGCTCCTATGATATTTGGAAATGTTGGATTGGAATATCGGTCTCAGACCGATATAAGAGATACAACAGAGAACAGACACAACAGACTGTTGTGCAGCAGTGTATGGAAACAGCCAGGTATTAAACAGCTGAGCGAGGGCTGGGAAACTCCTATAGGTCTATCTCCTTACTCAGAGGAGACATGCCAGTAGCCAAAAACCTGATGGTGGAGAGGACATAAATAAACGCTGATGGTGTCATTATTCTGTAGCCATTACACTGTGCAATCAACATTTACTTCATGTTGATAAGTTAAAGCAAAAAAGTTGTCTACAGCACCTTTAAACGCTATCGTAAATTTTATGTAAACATTAACAGCTAGCGCCAGTTTTCCTTTTTCATGATGGCTTGATTATTAATCAGCAAAACAAAGGAACACATAGCAGGTGTATTGACTGCACCTGAAGCTGCACCTGTGCATGCACCATCACCAAGCAATTGGCATATAAGCACATCTGTGGTCACACATTTATGAAGGGAGCACACACACACACACACACAGATCACACACACTGATCAGATTCAGGGAAAGCTCAGAGGCTCATGGGGGTTCCCACTGTACGAGTGGAGCCCTCAGAAGGTACAACTGGCCAAGGCTAAGGACAAAACAAAGGCTATGTAAAACAGAGCACACCACCAATCAGTGAAAGAATGAACGCCTAAGGGCCATTGTCATGGTGAACAGAGTAATTGGATTTCTCCATGATAATCAGCATCTGTAATGCCATGCCGACAACTTCCCAGGCAACACGAAAAGGTCACGGATCCCTCTGCTTTCCTCCTAAACCTCACGCCAGCCATTTCATTCTCTCCCATGGAGCATGCCAACAAGAGCCTTTTCTATTTTTGCATCAGCAAAGGAAGCCTTCACTGTTTGGTTTCAATTGCTAAGCATAACTGGCGTCTCGTCATTTCTTTTTTTTTTTTTTGCTTCAGCCTTGAATAAAGCCACTGCTCACCCATGAGGAGAAAAGTTGACCATCAATCATTTGGCCTTCAACCAACAAGACAATTCAAGCTGATTGATGAATTCTGTTTTGCTTGTCAGCTGGAAACTTCCTCTTGGTTCTGTTGTCAAGGTTGGACTGAAGGTGGAATGACATTCAGAGCGTAGCATACGGTTGTGATATTTACAAAAGTAATTCTGTATTTTCCAGGTGAAACTAAAGACGAGCGTGGGAAAAACTGCATATGAGGCATATGATCTTTCAGGATTTGGTTCAATCGTGTAAAACGTGACAAAGCGTAGGCTACCAGCTGTGTCTTTTTAGCCCCTCTCAGGCTTTTTATGAGCTGGAGCCGACTCATGTTATGATATCATTGGGTTAAAGAGTTAGGTCTGCCAGCGTAGACAGGTGAACTTAATCAGTTTCTTTTTCAGCTGTAGAGCCAAGTTACGTTAAGATTTGGATGTGCAAGAACTAATGAACAGATGTTTTCATATTCGGCATAGTTTGTGGAAATGTGGTAATATGGTAATGAGCTTGCTTGATTCCACGTTTCAGTGGATCATCATGGAAACCATGAGTGAGAAGAGTGCGGTGTGGGTTTGGTTCCAAGGTAAACTAAAGCCAGTTCCCTCTCTTGTGGCAAGAGATGGATGGGGACATGTTTGTCAGGGTTTTAGTTTCCTAACATCTCCCAAAATATATACTAAGTATATTGTTATATATCTCCCAAAAGGAAAATGTCACTGCTTCACACTGGATTGTTTTTATTACTGATAGTTCATAATAATAATAATAATAATAATACATTCAAAACACTCAAAGACACTTTACAGCAAGGATAAAATCACATCATAAAAACATGGAAACATTTAGAATAGAAGATAATTACAAATGGGAAAGAAAAACAAGACAATATGAAAAAGACTTTAAACATTAAAAGCAAAGTAGTGTGTGACAAGTATGTTGTTACACACTAAACCGCTGAAAAGTGACTTCTACTTCAGTAGAAGAGGCTTTGATTGGACCTCAGGGCACCAATGCCCTACTGGAGGATCATCTCTTAGTTCACTTCAATTTAAAGTCAACTAAAATAGATCAGGTACTGATGGTAGTAATACTTACTGGAGTCCCCCTAAAGGCGTCATGAAAAAAACAAAAAAAAACATTTGGAGACCTTTTCTAAGTTTATCATGTTCAAACTTACTAACGTAAAAAAAAGAAAAATAAGCTAAGTCATTCAGAAGAGATACAATCTAATGAATTAGTAATTTGTTAATACTTAGAAGTAGTAGTAGGGCTTATGTAGCTAATGCAGAAGAATGCTCTTAAACAAGTCTATTCTGACTTTAAATAAGTCCTATAAATAACCAGGAATGAAAATGTAAGAAAAAAAAAAGGCTCAAAACAGCTATAAACACGGGAACTATTGCATTAGTCACTGTCTTAATGAGGCTAATGTAAGATACTTGCACCTTCAACTGTTCATTGAAGGAAGGTGTGATGATTTGCGGTCTTCTCATCTGGATGTTCAGCCAAAAATGTGTGTATTTCATACATATTATCAATAGACTTGTTAGAAAAGGCTGTGCACATCAGTGATGATGCAATCTTAGAATGCATTAGGCCGTAATGCAATATCCCATCTTGAGTGTCTCACTGCCTTGTGTCCATCATCAGAAATAGGTTCCAGGAATAAGATAATAAAATAAATGGATGGGTGGATATCATCATAATAAATATTGATGTATCCCACATTACTTTCCCAGTGCTGGCCTGCAGTTGGGTGTGGAGAAGTTGATATCCAGCCTAAAGTTCAAACTATACTCCACCCGTAACCTCTAGAAACTCTAGAGGAAACTCTGCTAATCTTGTACTTCCAACAATACAAGGTTACTTTTTGAGTGGGACAAAGAGATAAGCACCCTATCACTGCGGGACATGAGTGTCACTGTGGGACATGAATAGCAGCTGGTGGGGGTTGGTAGATGACAGTTTGACCAAACGAACAGATTTGTTCTGTTCGAAACGGTGGTGAAATGTGAAAGAAACCAATACGCCAACATAGCTGATTAGCTATCTATATCTAACACAAACCAACAACGTTTCTCATACACTTGATCATCATTTTTCATTCCTTCTCACATTTAGATCTTTTTTTTGATTGTAACATTTACTTTACAAATTTGTAACGTAATTGTAACATTTACGTTACAAATATGACCGCAATGTATACATTGTGATGATTATTATGGCAAAAGAAAAGAGAGATACTTCAGGTTTAAGTATACTACATATAAATATGAAATATAATGTATAAGAGTTGTTGTAAACAAATATATTTTCCTGGCAGTGTGACTGCCATGGGAATACATGCCATACATTTTTAAAATTAACCATGTCCTCAAAGATATTTTTCTTTCTCAAATAGCGGTTTTGCCAACAAAGGGATAAACATGCCAGCAAACTCACAAATGGTAATTTATTTAAAACCTTTTTCCAAGGGTATATTCCAATGCCATGGTGTGCATAATATACACAAGGAATGTTTGATGCAATTCGTTCGAGAGATTAATCATAACCAGACATGATACATTCCCAGACATTTGGCACTAGGGTTTACAGATAAATGATGTATAGATTGTCATTTGGAGGAAACAACTAAGTTTACTTATCTCCCTAACATTTCCAATAAATACTTCATTGTTCACTGCCATTGTCTGGCAGAATTCACCAGAGCACCCCTAACCCTAATTGCCTGTCTGGGGTTATCTTAGTATATGGACCATGGTTAACATGGTCCACGCTGTAACTTTGAAAGGACACTTTGAATGTCCTTCAGAGCTCAGTAATCTCCCTTGCAGGTGAGAGAGAGAGAGAGAGAGAGAGAGAGAGAGAGAGAGAGAGAGAGAGAGAGAGAGAGAGAGAGAGAGAGAGAGAGAGAGAGAGAGAGAGAGAGAGAGAGAGAGAGAGAGAGAGAGAGAGAGAGAGAGAGAGAGAGAGAGAGAGAGAGAGCCAATGGGGTTCCACTGCACTGGATTAATCATACAAACTTTAGCACAAGCGATCTATACATCACACACAGATTTCGTGTCAGCCTTTTAACTTCCTGTAGCAGCACCACAGTCTGCATGCTTATCTCTATGATGAATCCCCTACACACAGAGTCCAGGAACTACTTCTTTACAAACGGCCGAGAGAAAAGATTAGTTGTGTAATATTGTGGAAAGGCAAGGTGTGTGTGTGTGTGTGTGTGTGTGTGTGTGTGTGTGTGTGTGTGTGTGTGTGTGTACGAATCAGTTCTATTTTGCTTTTTCCTGTTCTTGCCTTCAGTTTCTACTTAATATTTGGTATAGGAGAAAACAAGTTTTTAAAGGGGTTAGGTAAAAGGTAAAACCACACAAGTTATTTTACTAAGCAATCAGATAATAGATGTATCCCAGGGTTATCTTATCTGTGTGGGGGACTGGGAAAGACGAGAGTGGGAGCTGTGGTATCTGGATCAGATGGCCAATGTAATAGGTTTTTTTCCCCTGGTCATTCTCCATGGACAACTATTTCTAGGGTATGGATTGTGACCAATTTATCACAACACACTTCGCCTGAGATGAGCACTCTAATCCATCTTCACGGTTAACTGGGGGCAGTTTGTCTGTTATTTACAGTTACACTTATTTTTTCTTCTTCTTTCAACTAAATGTGGTACTGTATTGGGCAATATGGTGTTGGCACAGACTATTTGTTTAATGAGTCCCCACTGACAAGTTTATGGCGTGACACTTTCCGTCTTTCATCTCAAGAAACCCAACGGCGGTGGCAGACGCCTGCTTGGGCGATGGCAGAAGTGTCAGCACTGGGCCAAAGACACAGACGTGCAGACATAAAAATACAGCTTCTGGCGAAAACACGCTAACAACATGCTAGTATGACTTTGAGTATGTGATTGTTAAGTCAGACTATTTATAATGTAAATAGAAAAAGGTTCAACCTGCTAGTACACTAACCACTAAGGCAAAGTCAAAGTGTGACCTGCTGTATTTGCATGTCCTTTTTTGAAATACTTAAATAATGAATGTCCTAGTTTTCAAATATATGAATTTGCATTGCCCAAAAAAGGGGCGCTTATTCAAAAATGGGCAAATTATAAGTTGTCTTAGTGACATGAGCCCTATCAGTCACCTTTTCAAAAAACCCATTCAAACACTATGTCTTGCTGGCAGCATGCTAATTTGGTTTGCCACTCAGGCCCACCAGTCTTAAAGCATTAGAGATTTCTGTGGCCAAATGTTAAAATCGGTCAAACTAAAATGTTTTCAAGTTAAGTTGCATTGGGCAGCCACAGATCAGCACTTTAGGGCGCTAAGTCCAGGGCCCTGGTGTAGGGCCGTGGCAGCATTATAACATCATAACAGTGTGAACACTTGCAGAACATAGAGGTTGATATAAGAGCCAAGCACAGCAAGGCCTCAGCCAATGACCACCAAGCGTTTAGGCGTCGTCAACACAACAATGCACAGCATATCTCTAGGGAGGCACTGAGGCAGATTTCGGGTCCGTCTTCTTCATATACAAATATATGTGCTTTGAAAGGTCAGTGGTCAGTGTATGCACGTTGAATTTGAATGGGAGTGCTGGTTTAAAGATGTATGATCATGACTGACTGAAGTTGTGTTATTACGGATTACTGCTAGCGGTTACTGAATGCTATGTGTATAGGCTATAAAGGCACAGCCCTCTCACAGAACTGCCCAACCTCGGGAACTTCATAACAAATCGACAGCAACATAGCAGTCAGTGCCGTCTCAGGATCACGTCTCCGTGGACGTCGTATTGCAACGGGCCTGGACCCGATCTCACTGTGGGGGAGAGCACAACATCCATGAGTATATTCATTAAACTCAACCACCCACAGCCGCCCTGCCCCTCTGTCCACAGCCGACGCCAAGCCACGGCCCCTTCACACCACAATATGGTTGAAGATTAATAATGCATATAATGAAATGTACAGAAATGATTACGAATAGTCACGATAGGATCTGAGAGACTCCACCTCTGTGGACATTTTCAAAAGAAATATTAGCCTGGCTTTTACTTAAGGTGCCTCATCATTTGTTGCCTTAGTTTCTAGGTCTTATTCATTGGCTTTAATACCCTTGTGTTTGCGACTTATTTATTTTTAAACGTTTGTATTGTTTTATTTTTGTAATTCTTAGTCTTGTTAAATTTATTAATTGTCCTTTTTTTTTCTTTTTGTCTGTTTTGTTTTAATCTTGCTCTGTGAAGCACTTTGGGCTGCATGGTTGTATGAAAGGTGCGATATAAATAAAGTTGGGTTGAGTTGAGTAAATTGGCTCATACAGAGGCAGGCGCAGTCAACTCAAAAGAGATACTCTCAGCACATTTCACTCACTAATAGCTGACGGATGGCTAGGCCATTTCTAACAAATTGAACTCAAATAATAGCTTTTAAATCTTACCTATGGCAACCTTTTAAATAATGAAAAATGGGAGTAAGAGTCATTTTTTTCTTTTTGAGGAAAAATGTATTTTGAATAATATTCACTCAATATCATGAGATCAACTACTAGATATCATCCATAATCCATCATTGTCAAGATGTGCTGGATTATTATACTGACCTTCTTTGTATTACGCATTAACGTTGCTTCAGTTTTCCACGCCACTGTACTGGAAGCTGTAATGTGCGTTTGTCGCCAGGAAGGCAGGTTGGGGAAATTGTGTTGCTCTGGTTATTTATGAGAGAGTCAGGAGCCAGCCAAACAAGGAGTCAGCCTTGTTTAACAGCCATCGCTGCGTGTTCCTGGTGCATCAATTTCCAATGAGCAAGATAGGGAAATCATTCCAAGTCGTTCCATTTCTGCATTGACTCATGCACAATAGCACACATCACTACAGACAGAGGCTTAGCCAAGTATGGGGGGGGGGGGGGGGGGGTTGCCAGCAGCTGTAGGATGCCCCTTAAATCCACTGACAAAAGGGAGGGAAAATAAATTCTTCACACTATTAAAGGAAAGGAAATGCTCCACAGCAACTGAAGAGGAAAGCAGATACATTAAAGTATAAATGCTAGGTCGAAGCTTCGAGCACCTCCTATTTGCTAGACAGACAGAAGCAAACATTGTTGCTTTTGGTAGTTTTGTCACTGAGACAAAAAAAAAACACACTACATGACGCAACCATAAATGCAGCCCTGAGGGCAAATAAACCTCCCAAGCTTTTAATTCTGAGCTGGGATCCAAACGACTTATCAACTTCCCCGCTGTCATTATGTACTGAGACCTGCTCCGCACCTAATGAAGGAGGTAAACTAATAAGATTGTGTGTGACGAGGAGAATCAAAGGCTGCTTCTACGATGATGAACTACCATCAAGGACTAATTGTGTCTCACTTAGTTCCAATAAGAGAGCGCCAAATGGACTCTATTATGTGGTACGGGGTGGGGGTGACTTTTGAGGACACTGTTCACTTCCTCGACTAGTCGGGACAATGCATAACGTGGCAAACCATTTACACACATTTTGCTGGCATTGATTACTCCTAAACTTTAGAGTGGCCATTGGTCATGGCTGACTAATTGGCCCGGCCAGCTCAGGCTATTCTTTTGTCAATTGACGTTAGTTGTCAACACCAACACCTACCATCCTTAATTTATTGTTCCTCTCCCACTTGGAAGACAGTATTAAATACAGCTATAGCAGACTTGTTCGCATCCCAAGAAGGAATATAAAAATACACACATTGTAACACAGTGACTTTCTATGGTGCCCAAATTATCAGGTGTCTGTGATAGGTTGGAGCTGGCTTGGCGTATGCATCCATCAAACGCTGCACTCAATGCCTCAGCCATTGTAGTTTTCCTTGGGGAAAAAAGGGCCCTCAAGTAGCAGCCTGAGAGCAACAGGGTAGAGCTACTGAATCAAGGTAATGGCTCAAGCCTGTGACTGTCAATTAATCATGGAAGGGACCCTGCTAATGACAACCAGGCTTGACCACACATACATGTTTGGGCATGGGTGGTGTTTAAATGTACTGTATACTTGTATAGTCAGATTATCCTCATCCTTACCTTAGAGAAATCTGCAAAAAAAGGAAATTGCCGTAAGCATAGCCCAATAGGCCCTTTTAACAGAAGGAAAAACACAGGTGTAGCTTATCACATGTATTATAGGTGCGTTTCATGTAGGCATGGCAGTGCACCAGTGTAGACACAACTATCTACTCGACCATGCTGGTGCTGTGACGGACATAAATAAAACAGACCTAATGTTAAATGACAGGAACAGGAAGTTACTTTACCCTGCTACTGACGACCTGTGAAAAGGGTCCATTAACAGAGATCCTGTCCCTACTCAGGGAACCATGGCAACCAGGTTACCAATTACTTTTCATTTTTCTTCATAACGCATGTTTGCTAGCCGAGGTTTAAAATAAATGTAAAACAAATGTGTCTATGATGTGTTTCTATTATGAGGGGCAATGTCAACGCTAGACATCCTTGTCCCCCATTGGTATATTATTGGACATCCTCAAGTTTGGAGTGACTGGCTGTACACGTGTCTTGACTAAAGTAATGTTCTGAAAGCTGTCATGACCTTGAGCTTAGATTGAGTTGAGCGTCTTTGTTATCACTCGGCTATTCATGAAGACTGAGGAAAATGAGAGCAATATTTAATGAGAAATATGTAATGAGATCATGTGCTTAATGGTGTGAAACGGTAGGCCATGCGGTGGTCCTCTATATGGTGGCTTGAGGTCTAAATATCACCTCAAACTGCATGCGTAACTTCTTCCTGTGACTTGAAATAATATATTTCACCATAAACTGTAGGGCTTGTCTTGCTATTGACCGCACCAGCCCCAATGCAATTGTGGGCACTTTTGGACCGAATGCGCGGCCGATGGATGACATGGTTAAAACTAAATGAGGTAAAAGTATACAATGGGAGAACAGGAATCAATGGACAAACAACCGATATTCTCATCAAGTAAGCCAAAGTTAGTCCTGTTCCCATTGTCATGATTCCTCATGCATTAAATTAGAGGAAGAGAAATTAGACTGGATAACAATTCATTAAAGAGCCCTTTGTGACTTTTTGGAAGCCCACGTCCATGCTACAATAAAGTCATACATACAATAACCTCTAATTTCCCATTGTCTACATCCAATTTGTACTAACTAATACACCATGGCCATAGTCATGATATGCAGAATGCTCTCCCGATTTACTGATATGCCTGGTGATGTAATAATAATAATAATAATAATAATAATGACGATCATGAGAAAGCCCCTCCGTAATAACAATCAACCTATACATACACAATGATTGAACCTACTCATTACTTGTGTTAACATACAGGGTCAGAAGGAAGCCCCTCTCAACTGTGATTGAATCCAGAGACTGTGATTGAATCCAGAGACAATGGGTGCTGTGTTCTGCTGTCTGCAATCACATGACACAGCAGTGTGGCCCTACGGCCTGACCGCAAGGAGGTATCGACTTATAGATATTCTTAGAAGGGCCTGTCTGACGAGACAGGAAGAGGAAGTGTCGCTCACATGTTTTAGCTGTGTTGGAGTGTAATAATCAGTGGCTTCATGAACCTACTCTGGATTGCATTTACAATTGCACTCTGTAATACATAATTTTAATATTATACTTTATTCATTCTCCGAGTCCTACCTTCATCACAATAGAACACCTTCATTACAATGGTGAGCTGAGAAATAACACGTCACTGGCCAGATTATTAGGATATGCTTGAACAGACTAAGGCTTATTTTCACTTGTGAAAGCACACTAGCCTTTTTTTAACGATTGCACCAATGAAAACTTCACACTCAATTTGGCATAGTTGTTTATTCCCTGAACTCCCAACCCAGTTGCCAAGACTACCATTCCAATGAAGGCCCCGGTAACTATTCGTAATAAATAATTATTTGACCAACACTGCTCCAGTACCATTGCAGACAAGTTTCAACTTTTTTTACTTGAAGCATTATCCCTTTTTTTATGTCTCAACATTAGCCCCCCCCCCCCCCCCCCCCCACATGAGCCATTTCTCTCTTGACCAGATCCGTATACTTGCTTGGAGCGTGCATGAATAATTCAACCTTTTGAAACAAACTCTCATTGTGGCTGGCACCATCAACCACAGATGATTGCAGTACCTGAGGTTATTGCCATCATCCTTGGCAATGGACAATTCTCTCGTTCGTTCCCGGTTGTCGACCCTAGGGTTCAGCAGGAGTCCAACGGATGACAACACTTTTTCAGCCATCATACGGTTTTCTTTGTAGTGGTTATATTAGGGTTAGTCTATCATTCGACTGTTGAACAGGGCTGTAAGCTAGTGGGTAATCTAAATAGATAAAGAGTTTTGTTATGGCTTTCTCTCCATGACAATCCAAGCAAATGAAAATTAATTATGTAAAAATGTAATTTGAAAAACCGTAGAATCCCGATGGAAACTGGTACTGCGAATGAACAGTGAATCAAACAGAGTTACAGCAGTTTTTTAAAATCCATGTACATGCATATGTGCATGGACAGTAGAGTAGAACAGAGTAGGTCCAGACCAAAAGGGATAAAGAAATGTCTCCATCCATCACATTCTGAAAAGGATTGCAACTGAAATTGTTAATAATCTTCAACAATATTCCTTGACCAGGGGCCCGGTAGGACGCAGGACTCCTTCCCAGTCCTAATCAGCAGAATCAGTTTGTGCAGCGATTGGAATGAGAACTTCTATGATTTACTGATGTAACATACGTGATTTCTGACCAGTGATATAGAGCAATTTCTGCTGCCATGCTAGCCCTGTAACCAAAGTTGAAATGAGGAGGAGGAGGAGGAGGAGGAGGAGGAGAAAAACAGCCTACGGGTTGAAACTGTACATTTAAAAGAGTATGACACTAGTAGGGACATGTAATAGGACATGTAAAGCCAAGAAAGAAGAGTGGTATATTAATACCATTACTCGAAGCAGTGAGGGAGATAATTATTCTTCAGATATAATCCATTTTTATTTTGCTTTCTTACTTTTCCACGCTGAAAAGGAATCATTCCCAGATGTGTGTTGTGTACTGCACAACACACATCTGTATCCAGCCCAACTGACTAATGGTTTTCCAACCATGCATGAGTCAAAGCTATTAAGGGGTTCGCGGAGGCGAAAGGGCTTTATTACTATGGCAGAGAAAAAAAAAACGGCTCAGCAATTCCTCCCACCCTCTATTGTCTCAGACTTGTGTGACAGAGAACCTTGCCAGACGTGGCACAAACAGGGACACAAAACCTGGTTGACACCTGAGAAATATTGTATTCCACCTGAAGATGAAGATGATCGTCCGTTATTGAGAATTGATGACAGACACGGCAGGATGGCGTGAAATGTTATTTAGTGGGCAAGTAGTGGTGGAGATGCGGCTCTCTTTTGTAAATCACTCACCACTCGTCCTATGTTCCCCATGGGGCCACGTCTTAGTCTCCTGAGATAAATCCTGATTTCATATTCATGGTGACAAGCTGGGGTGGTTAAGGAAAAAGGGGGCCTCTGTGATTTAAGAGCGTGCTCGACCAAACATGGAGCTGTGTTCCTCGGTCCAAAACACACGACTCACCGCCGCGTCCCTGGGGACCTTGTGGACACACAAGGGGCCTACAGCCTCCCTGTGATGTACGGCGGGACAAAGGATGTACTAAAAACAAGGATGAGTGAAAGGGATAACAGTGCCCTGTGTGTAGTGAAGTGTATTATTGGGGATATATAGCTGTGGATGTGTGTGTATATATGTATGTATATATATATATATATATATATATATATATAGGAGTGGATACTCCATAAGGTAGGCAGATGCACAAAGATAAGTGGTTTATGTTGGCTATTACGACCACAGGGGCATGGCACTGGTTGCATTTACATCACTCATTAGTATGTTTTAAAGTAAGTAGTTAGCTATGAGCTAACTGAGGTTGTGTACGTTGTCTGACCCTATCCATTGTAGCAAGTGGGGTCTGGCTGCAGCCCTGCTGCCTGGTGGCATTATCTGACTTTGTGGCATGCAGCTCAGTGCTGCTGTCTCTGTTGGCATAACGATGGAACGAAGGCCTGCCTCCCCAGATAAACACTTCTCCTGTTCCCCAGCGGGGCCTCCTGTTTGCTGCAAGCGTTAAAAAGAGAAAGAGACGCAGATGTTAAACCCCAAATGGCCGCCGGGGACAAGACAACGACCGTGACTTTAGGGACAGAGGTAACGAACGGTGGGAAGGGTGGAGGGAGAGACCAAAGAAACAGGTATTGAGAGATTAGAAAGACGGTAAACAGACGAAAGAGAGAAAAACTGACAATGTTGAAGAGATAATATCGATAAAGCAAAGGCAAAGGAAGAATAGAAGAAAAGGGAGGTAGGGAGGGAGTAATTGGTGGTGAGCTTAAGGTGAAAGCAGAGAAGAGTGGGCAAGAGAGTTAACGCCGAACATTCACAAAGATCAATTGTAATTCTTTCTCACAAAGCAAGTTTCTTTCTTTCGCACTTTTTACACATGGCAGAACTATTGCACCCTTGTTCTTCAACTGAAATAAAGGGTCACCTTTTTGTACAGAAAGTTGGAGTAAAGGCAAAAGCAATGACATGGTCGAGCAATGAGCAAACATCACAAAATTCATCCTCTACCGCTGCCACAAACACATTAATTTAAATAGTATTTTAAACTAGCACAATGTTTTTTTTTATATAGAGATCTGTTTTGAAGTCTGTTATTTTCTGCAGGGCTTCGAATGCTCTTTCAAAGGGACTAACTTTGTTGGTGAAATGTACCACGTCAGTGCCCCACCGCTACCACGGTGATGAGTGATTGGACTATGTGGTCCTGCAACTATTGTCTATTTATACTCATGACGGTACATTAGACAAGGATTGGACAGGCGTCCCCAGCAGCTCGTGTTCATTGGTCCAGAGAGAGGAAGCTCACAACAAAGATGTCCTGATAAGGGTAAACAAAAGAGGCAAAGGCATGTTCGTGACTTTTGACCTTTGGTTCCTTGGAAGGCTTTCCCGAAAAAGGTCAAGCTAGTCACTTGGAACAACTAAATAAATATATAACATCGGTAATTATAAAGCAAACTCTCATAGAAACCCTTAGGTGCTACACATAGAAATATAGATAGGTCTCTACCTATCAATATGTCTATGTGTAGAATAGAAATAACACCATGATAAATATATTAAAGATATGAATATAACAATGTATAACAAGGAGCTTTACATAAACACATACAAGAGACAATAAGTTCACCAGAAGGTCAAAGATAAATTCAAGGATCTGCTCTCTTTTGTCAAAAGAAAATGAATCAATTCAAATTGAATGAGAAATTGGTGATTAGATGTGACTTATTTCAAGTGTTCGGGAAGTTTATGGCGACGGAGGGGTGGGTGAGCGCAGGGTACACAGACTCTAACAGAATGTTTTTTTACCTGAGGGACTGCTAGCGGACTAGTTGTGATTGGTTCGGCCCCCAAAGAGCCCCCGGAGAGGCAGCTCCTGTCTGCGGCCGACAGAGAGATGCCTTCCTGGTGACTGTGTGTGTCTGTGTCTGTGCCTGTGCCTGTGTCTGTTTGTCTATGTATGTGCACACTGCAAGTGTGTGTAGCATGATATCAATGTCTCTATCATTGAACATTATTTTGGTTAAAAAATGGTTAATTGTGGCACTTTAGTTCACCGAAAATGCCTGTTACTTAATGTGTCAAAGTAAGAGTGTGTGGCTGTATCTGCCATTAGTCACTCATTTTCAGTAATAGCCATTCTGTCACTCCACCCTCCCGCCCCCTCAAAAGCAAAAGCCTGGAGCTATAGAATAGGACTTAATTAGTTATCGAGTGGGTGTGGCGGGGCTCGCTGCACAGTGGACAACGTTAGCAACTATGTTGGCCAGCCGGCGTACAAAGAGACTCTCAGGACATCTAAGACAGTTTTAGACCGTGTGAAGCTGTCTGGCTTTATCAATTTAGCTAATGGCATTGTCAGGTCTGTGAGTCCCACAACAGCCGAAGTGAGATTGACATTAATTATGAGACTGCATACACCTATGTAATTACACGATACACTGCCATTATCCTATTAGGGTGTTCAAAGACCTGCAAAACTAGACGGTGAGGATGGAGTAGCTCGTTAGTGTGATTAACAGAGAAGCATGCGCTTGGCGTAATGAGTGGTTAGCTCCTCTAATATTGTGTGGAGTCATGTCGCCATGCGGCTCTGGGAACTCTTTGGCAAGTGGGTGTGTGTTATTCAAAACCAGTGTTACTGAGATGAAAAAACAGGTGTGTGTGTGTTTATGTGTGTGTACTTGTGCGTGTGTGTGTGTGTGGGCGTGTATGTGTGTGGGCGTGCGTGGGTGTGTGGGTGGGCATGTGTGTGTGTGTGTGTGTGTGTAAAAATACACACAATGAAGTGCAAAGGAGAGAGATATGCAGAGTTGGCTGCGGGACATGCCACTAATACATGTCAACTTTCCAGCTCCCTGGTGGCTGAATGTTGTTCACAGGGAGGAATGTTGTGGGGCAATCTGACACACACACCCAGTTGCCAGTCGTCCCTAAAGTCAGAGATGTAAAGCAGCTAGCTCCAAATAGTATAATTGTAACGCTTTGGTTTTTTCATTTTGTAATGTCTTGTTTTGCTTTGTTTCAGCGCTTCTCAAACAGGTTTTTGACTTAATCCTATCCCTATCCTTTTTTCGTCATTTTTTAAAATACATGTCATTTCCTGATTATAACATACAATGCTATCTAGATTGGTTTTCGCCAGTAGCTGATCTTATAACATTTTCTGGATGTGCCCCTGAAAAAGGAATCCTCCCAAGACGATTTGTTTGAAGGGACTTGTCAAATTACTTTGCACTGGCAGTGATACAGTGGATAATCTGTTTACTTTGTCATGGGGGCGGAGAGGATTTCAAACACACAGATAATTCTCTCGGTTGCTTGAGGATAACAAAGTAGTTTATTTAATTGTATAGCAACAGCAAAAGAAAATGTGTGTGTGTGTGGGGGGGGTTGTTTATTAGTTTTAGTTTTGCTTAGAAATGTGAAAGTAATATCACGTGTGCAGAAATATATTTAAAAAAAGTTATTTTTGGGTTACAATACACATCTCTGTGGTCTCTCTCTACACTTTGCCCCGGTGTCAGAGAGAGGAGGTTAGGGGACCTTTCCAGACCAACCCTGGGCCTTCTGGGAGTGGGTGTGACGCAACAGCATGGCTGTGTCAGCAGAGATATGCAACAGGGCCTTTTCACAGCTCAGATCAATCAGAGCAACTCTGATCCATGCAGCACCACAGAGATCTGAGCGAGGGAGTTGTGTGGCATTATTAACTGATCTCAAGATAGTCTTGTGGTGCGGTGGCCTCGGAGAAGGGGAAGAGAGGAGAATGGGGTAGTGGTCGGTGTTGGTGGATAAGCCATTGTTTTTTCTGGCCAATGGGACTGACTGCTCCACTCAACCACTGTAGGAAATAACCCGTAGGCTTGGTCTTAACCAGCCGAGTTGAACCAGATAGCCTTAACCAGGTCTTTTTTGTCTACTTCCCACTGGAATAACGCAAGTCTCCTGACATAAATGGTGTGACAGGTTTACTACATAAAAAAATGGACAGCAGTTAATACTGTGTCCTCAAGTATAAGTGCCTACTGATAGTAGATAATAGATCATATTTTCTCTGTCACAGGCAAGACTGTGTGTGTGTTTGTGTCTCAATCCAATGTCAAATGAGATAAATAAGCTGTGCGCGCGCGTGTGCGTGTATAGTTGGAGATGTTCCAGAAGATCACATTGACTCATGCTGAAACACAAGCAAGGAATACAGAGAGATAAGACAAGAGAGAGTTACTGTAGCAAAGCTAGAGGACAGAATGGTTCTCATTAGTCCCTCAGTTGGTTTACATGATGGATGAGCTTTGACCTTGAAAGGGGTACTCAATAACTATGCTTCATAGCATAGTTATTAAGAAGCATTCATATCTGTAATCTGTAACTATAATAATAAAAAACTGTAATAGGACAAACAAAACATGCATTTATACATTTCTTTGTTTTTAAATGTGTTGTATCATCAATAAAGCTTGGCAAGCCACATGTGGGGTTGAGGAAAATGTGTGGACAATCCAAGAATATCAGACAATAACAGCAATATCTCCAAGACACTGACATGGTTATACATATAATAAGCAAACATGATTTTGGGGAGGGAGAGAGGTAGACAGTATAAAGTATGAGCAAGAAAGTGAGGGTGAAAAGCAGAGAACAATGAGTTTTCCATTATCTCTGCTTTAGCAATGAAATAAGGTAAGAGTCATCACTGCTAGGCTTCACCTCTAGCCTTGATTGTCAACAACTAAATTACCTGCCTTTGCTTTTATGCATTGACATTGTGCATGTAATATCCTCTTTACTGTATACTATGATTTTTAAATTATTTTAAAATAAGAATTTGAATTTCATTAGTGACACAGTTTTGACTGAAATAACTACTTTGTTTTAAAAAGAATGGAGATCACTGTAGAATTTACCATTAACACCAAGAAATCTGCAATTCATACTAAAAGAAAATACAAAATACAAAAGTATGTTGATTAAGTTTGCCAAGAGATTCAAATAATTGAAATACCGTAATTAACCTACATTTAGTAACCCTAACCCTAACTAATTTAGGAACATTTTGAGTGAGGGTCACATTTTTCTGGCACGCCCATAGGAAATCACGCACTTCAGTTATTTAGCACATTAGTAAGCGGGTTCACATTAGTAAGCGGGTTCACATTAGTAAGCGGTTGCATAATTAAAACCACATAGCCTAATGGCATTCGTTGAGATAAATAATATTCCATCAAGCATATCCAATACTGCTCACTTGTGGTATGTGCAAGAGCACTGGAACAAATCCATAATCCTGTTTTTCATCACTGTATGAATCTTGATTTGTGTGCAACTGGTTCTAATCTAAAGGGGGTTTACCCTGTAAATCCTATTTCCCAGCTGTGCAGATGCAAAGAGATATTTTTTCATCACAGGAGTGGATCCTGGATATAGATAAATGACATTCACGCAGGCATACACCAGTAAGCAAAAAAAACAGTTCTCTGAATAAATTCTGCTTTTTTTAATTAATTTGTTTTTCGGTTTAGATGTGTGTGCTTATGTCACCAGACTTAGAGAACATTGATTGCATCTGATTGGACAAACAAAAACAAAAGAGGAAATGCATCCTTTTTCCCCCAATTGCCATGCGAAGCTAGTGCCTGTCAGACAAGTCAAAACTAAATGATTGCTGACTAGTGCAGCCGAGGTCGTGCCACAACACCAGCATGCACAGCCTGGAGCCACGTTTGGTGAATAACTTGAATTAGCCCTCCTGTGTCTCCATTAAACTAGTCTCTCGCTTTGTGTTCTGCATCCTCTAGAAGTGGTGTTAATGTGATTCATCTGAGACCATCTGCTAGCCCACATGCTATTGGAGACACAGTCCACCCTCCTGGTAGGTCTCAATGAGGGTTTTTACTAGAAGATGTATTTTTGAAATACATTGATTGCATGTCAGAAGGGGGCATTTTCACCTATTGCCCTCCTCACCATTCCTCTTCTGTGTTCTTTCTCAAGGTTTCTTCAGGGGAGTTTTTCCTTAGGGTTAGGGGGCATCATAAAATGAGACTTTGAGACTGTAATTGTGATTTAGGACTGTTAAAATTGTCTTGGCATGACTTTACATGTTTATACTATAGTATACAGTATATACTAAGTATTCAATAATGTGGTTGATTTGTTCTCATCTATTTAAAAACAAAATGGTCATGTGGTTTCTTTTAGACCATCCAACATCTTTCCAACAAATCCAAGACATTACATCACATGAAAAGGCATCCAAATGTATCATATTTTCATAACATGACATATGTCCAAGTAAAGCAGGCTATATACATTATGATAATATTAGACATTTTAAGCCTGCCTTCATGGACAAACTGAAGTCATCACAACAAACTGCTAGAGGCTGTTGAGGAGGTTGATGAGATTGGATTTTGTAAAATAACTTCCTAGGCCTACTATGTTTTTTTTTTACTCATTTGTTAAATAAATAAAGAAAAGGACTGTGAGCATGAGCTAATGAAAAGAAAATTAAATGTCTATTTTAATTTCATGCGCTCTTAAAAAAGTTGTGCCCTTGATGAAGTGCGCCCCAATGCCACAAATTAAAAATGTTGTTGTAGTCCTTTGTCACAGGGCACTAGAAGAATACTCAGGAAGAGCCCATTACAAAGGATTGTCATATTTTTCTTTCCTCAGAAGCCATAGAGGAACCATGTGGCCTCCAAACTAACTGTGTTCTGCACTCTCAAATGTTCGCTAATTACAGCCAAAGGGTGAACTCACACATGGACCAATAAATTATGCAGAGCTATTTATTACAGTAGGGGAGAGGAGCAACAAGAGTGTATTATCACTCACTGAGAGGGATACTTCTGTGAAGGAGTCTGTGACTTGTTCAAATTTCCTTTGAGTTAGTGTATCGTATTTGGCAACATCTCTGAAGGGGGTTGCTTAGAGATGTTGTTTAGATAATTACACAAATGTGCAAATTGGTCCAGTATCCATCCAAGACATCTGAGAATGATCAATGTGATCTCGTACCTGGACGAGTGTGTTGAAGAGAACAGGAAGTAGACAGCTCCCCCGCATCCACTGCGTTCATTTGTAATATCACAGCCAACTGATCATGACTATTTTCTGTAGACTGATCTAAACAAAAAATGCCATCTGTTCACATGTCAAGCAGTATTCCTTGAGGGCCAATGATGATCCATTTATGACACAAAGAAAACACGTCAACCACTGCGTGCGACCAAACCAGGAGGAATAGCACTTTTGTTTACCCTGGTAGCTATCGGTAGCTATCCTTATTAGCTATCCCCAGAAATGGCGGACGGTGGAACAATCGAAGTAAAGCCAATTTGATGACACTACTTATATCTGCTATGTTTTTGCATTTATATTCTACCTGAATAAACCTAATGTCGCGACTCGCCAGGTGATCCAGTCAGGCTACCAACCCAGATTGCTTTTCTCAACACATACTAAAGAATTTGTATCTGCTTTCATGTCTCTATTATAGAATAAATGAATGAATAAACTCACGGTTTTCCAGCTGATGTTTTCTTCAACTCCCCCCTCCACCCCGACGCCAACCCCTGCTGCCGATACTTGTTTGTGCGAAGCAATACTCAAATTATGGTATTACAATGTCATGCACACCATTACAATACCTTTTGCCTGTTCCCAAATAAAATTATGCCAATTTTACTTTACCTCCTCAGTGAACAGCTTCTTTCCGTCTTATTTCCAAAGTGTTGATCGTTTCTTTCGCAGAGATTTCCAAACAAATGCGCGTCTTGTGTTGTTTGTGGTTGCTAAGTCTCTGAGGAAAGCAATCCGGTTTGTCTTTGCGACAGCCCCTTTAAATGTATCGATAGCTTCTCTGTGTATGCTCTTTATTAAGCTGTGAGCATAGGCACACGCTTGTGGCCTGCATGTACCACAAATGGAAGGGCATTGATTAGCAGGTAAGTCTGTATTGGATTCTGCTCTCTAATATTCTGTCACTCCTCTTTCTCCCCAACAGATGTCAATTATGTTGCCAGTAACAAAGGTCAGCACTCCTTGATGAGGACCGGCCCACAACAGCGCACGATATTGTTAGAGGTGGGAATTATGGCTCATACTGTGCAGGTGTCAATAAATGCCTTCAAATGTTTACGCTCCTATATATAGGATGAAGAAGCCTTCTGAAGGTCCTGGACTAAAGACAACTATGGTGAGGACAACGATGGCGCTATGGTATAACAAAAATCTAAAATCTCTTTATTGATCCATTTGAACTTAAGACCCTTAACACAGCAGAACACAGGGTAGCTGCCCTTGTGAGTGTTTGTGTCACACCTTACGACCAATGTTGCGATCTGAGGTCGACGTGGTTCTCCCCTTTTGATTTGCGAAAGGGGTCGATTTCGACGTGCTGGGCTGGGCTGAAGTCCAATGTGTTCATATGATGCACAAGCCAGCGCCGCCCCGCACTGCTGTGTGTGTCTGTACCGACGGAGGCAGACGCTAGAAACATAGAGAACAAGCCTGTCAGTCACAACAGCGACACATGTTGCTTCTGCTCACTGAAGAGATGTCAAGCGGTGAACCTCCAAATTCAGCCGGAAGGTTCTGTCTGATGAAGGAAAACAGGACCAAGCCTTTTCACATTAATCCAGATGGTCGGCTGGTGAATTTTCAAAAGCCTCATTGTTATTCTCTGACATTTCTCCAAGCCCCCTCAGAGCCGTTGCTTATTTGAGTCATGCTGGCTGAAATGAGGATTTAGGCATTATGGAATTTAGGAGCCTTATCAGGTCCACCCCATCTCTTGGTAGAAAGGTATTTTCTTTATATCGGTCTGTCTGGTGGAAAGCCATACTATCAACAACATACTAAACATGATATATAGGTTGTGGCCAAATTGCTAAATGTTGAAAAACATTGAGTTTTTAATGAAATGAGAGACGGGATTGGGATATGATTGATGAATAATGAATGAGTACTCTTTTGTAACTTAACTTAACATTTCTGACATTACTGGAAAAAATGAAATCCCATCAACCTAAGAATATGTTAAAGTATATAATATACAGTATATGTTGTATAGAATAACATCTTATCTACTCTCATCATTATCTACTCTTACAATGGAGGGTGTGCAAACATCTAAACATGTCTAGAATGTGCTAAACAAACGGATCTCAAGTGTGTGATAAATGAAGAGATGAAAGATCTCAAAAGAGCCTCAAAGAGAGACAGAGAGGGCGAGAGAAGACCGATGAAACATCAAGAGGAATGGAGGTCTAGAACACTTAGGAACACTAATAGGGAATAGAGGAGGAATGATGACCAGGCAAAGACGAAGAGTCAAACCCACTTAGTGAGCCATATCAACGGGATGACAGAACAACTTCCAGAGGCAGAAAGAAATAGTGGAAAAGAAACGTTCTGGGAAAAAGTTACCTCGAATGGGGAAACAGGGAGTTTTGATTGCCTAAGACAGAAACTCACAAGAACCGTGGAAACTATTCCATGTTGGCTCCCACTTCTTCTGGTTAAATCATTTAGGATGCTCTTCATCATACTTCCTGTCCCAGAGGGCTTTATAGGCCAATATTAACCACACAAAGCATATTAGTAGTCATAAAAGTGGCAGAGTAGAAGGCATCAAAAGTCAGCAGACATGACTTCCTGAGGTGGAAGTCGCTGGAAATATTCTTTAGCTTGCTCAGTGAAGATCTCAGCGAAGCAATGTACATTTGGATGAATGGAAGGATGGATAGATAGATATCATAGTCAATCAAACACCATCTACTTAATTTATCTAACGTTTAGAAAATGTGTTGAATAAAACAGTTCAAGTGTAGTCAGTATAGCCCAGAGTTAGGGTGAGGAACAATAGCTTTTTAAAAACCTACAGCACTTGGTAATGCTAAATATGAATCTCCCCAAACCCTTTGGCATGCTATTCTAAACCACACACCATACACAGCCAGAGAAAATGGTTAATTTACTTTACCTCTTCTCAGACGTTTTAAATTAGGTACTATTCAACTGAAAGACATGGTGTTGCCCGCAGCTAATTTAGATATGTTGCCCTCAGCTAATTGAGCTGACCTATACAGCCGAAGAGTATTGTCTGACATATACCTTGCTTACTGCGCCAGAGCCTGAATGCACAGCATTATAATTTATGTGAAGGGAAATTTGGCTCCATTTTTTTCTCACACTTGTGAATATGTTCAAGCACACACCTATAACATCAAGACCCCTTTCATATTCTCTGTCTAATTTTGTCCCCATAATTGCCAGTCATTCTTGAATAAGTTTAAGCTTTAGTTTTATATTTGCCATTATTTATTTTACAGAGACAATACAAAGAATTGCTCCATCTTTATTTCCCAACGGTTTTCGAAAAATTACATGAAAATACTGAAGTCAACTCCTTTCTCCTTTGATAACTGGATTGAGTACTAGCTCATCCAGTTGCTGGTTCCCTGTTATCATCATATGACAGAAAGACTATACATACTGACCTCATGCAGTCCCTTAAAGAGATATCATGGTTTCATCATGTTAGAAAACCTGATTCATAGATATGATGATCTAGTGATGTGTCAGGGATGTTGTGTAGAGGGCACTGATCCTGCCGCTCATCTGACAGAGACACAAACTCGGAGAAAAAAAAGCTTATCGATCGTCTAGGATGGGTCCCTCTTGCGTCTACATTTTCCTCATCTTGTCAATGCCCTTGAGGGTCAAACAAGTGTCTTTGATAATGAGAAATGCAGCCACAATACACACTGTGAAGGAGAAAAACAATTTTGGCCCGAGAAGTGTAATAAATGGGACTAATGTGTGTGTGTGTCTGTGGGGGGGGGGGGGGGGTGACCAGCAGAATCGGAAATGTTGCCACACTGAGGCTGTGTTCTGACAAATCCCTTGCCCCAGAATAAACCTTGAGAAGAACAAAAGGTGAAATAGAAATGGGCACCATGAAAATAACCTGGATCAATAGCATTGGCTACACTGAACATGCCCACTGCAATACTTTCTCTGGAAAGCAACACAAAAATACACACATCTTTTTTTTAAAAATATATTACTTCATTTATCAACTAGTCCACCAAGCCCAGTATACACTTTGAGACACAGCACAAAAAATGTGGCCTTCTGCATGCTAAAGAGGAGCTTGTTAGATTGATTTGGTCTATAGGATCTCATGAACTCTAATATGTTAGGGATTATATGACTCAGCATCACTGTCGACTGTCAGACCTACCTCACCCACTGTGACAAAAAGAGGGTAACTATGCCTTCCAAGTTATGCTCATATATACCTCTCACCAACATTATTCCATAAAGGATGTGTGCTAAATTGTGGTAAAGCATATTCGGAAATATATACAATATACTATAATATATACTATAATACAATGCATATGCTGCCAAACACGAAATGTATTTTTGTGTATTTTGATTCTGATAGATGTTTTTATTTCGATCAGTTAATAGTTCAGTAATGTAGCATCAGCATAGTCCCCCCCATAGAAAGGGATATATCTATAAGCCAAAATCAATGATAATGAACTTCTGTTTACGGATTCCTGTGTTCTACTTTTCAATTTTTCACGGAGAACAATGGAACCTGTAAAGACAGGCATCTTTGTTGCATATTTTCATCTGCTTTTTTTCCCTTTTAGCTCTATTTCAATATGTAAACTATACAAATACCTGTGTTGTAATGTTTTAACATGCACATATTCTTGGGATCAACTCCACATACATCGCGTGCATGATCAAAATGTGCATCGTACTTACATGCATTAAAATTAATTCACAGGTATATTTCTTCTTCTGTGTGGTTTAATAATACCTTAGAATATATTATAAGACACAGAAGTTCAGACAGAATGCATTTCAAAGTTGATGTAGCGTAACGTACGGTTCTGACAAGGCTGGGGCCAGAACAAAGTTATTTAACAGGAGGGAAAGGATTAGTCTCTCGGGGGCAATGCAAACAACGAAAATGTGAGGAAAGGTTGGAGTCAGACTGGAAATGACACTCATTACAGCCCTCGAACCTACAGAGCTGGATGGCATCTTGCAGTTCACCCACATTACGATTCCTCCTAGCAATAACTCAGTAATGCCTCAAATCTTAGTTCAATGCCTGGCTGGCGGGGAGCATGGGTGAAGATAGAATAAGCCGTGGGTGCGTTGGGGGGGGGGTAGTGCATGGGTGTACCCATCAAATGTTTGTCTTCCAGGCATTTGAAGTAGTAGTCATCTTTAAAAGCACTCTAGTTTCAATTCTGTCTCAATTCAGTCTTCCAGGCTGGGTCTGATGGCAGCTTGTGGTTTAAGGGCTGGGTTTTTAGTGCCGACACTCAGAGATGAAGTTATGAATCTATAGATGCTCCCAGAAACCAGAGCAGAGGTTATCATCTCCTTCTGTGCCATCGCTTTACTCTGAACCCTCCTCAGAAATATATTATTGTTGTTGCTGTTTCCATGTATGAAACGTAAATAAACAATAATTTCCTGGTGTTTTTCTGTTCTGATTCATAGGCACGCTTACTTCAGCTATGTTATAAGCCATTGGTTTTCATTTTAGCACAGCAGGCAAGAAAGAGGTGAGAAACGCTAACCTATGGCCTATAACCACTGTGCCTGCAATCACCAACAAGAGGTATATCAAGTATATAACAGAGCAGTATACATATTCCTGCATCTAGTCATTTAAATTATTTTTTTATGTTGACACGTCACTGTGGTCAGTTTTACTGAATTTAATGCAGGTATGTGAAATGTACCCAGTGAAGCATTGTGAGTGCTCATACATATCCCCGGTCTGCCTAGTGAGCCAACTAAGCAAATAGCAAAATTAAATTGAATTTCAACATCCCTCACCATGACGCTGGTGCCTTTATATACCCTTCAAACACAAATATATTTTGACTGCCTCTTGGTTTTAGAAAGCTCCTGTTTTCATGCTGTAATTCATAGTACGCTTTACAAAATCAAAAATATCTCAACCTTATATTTGGTTAACACGGAAAAAGAAACAGTGATTTGTTTCTGTCTGGAATAACAATTATTTGGGAATGTTGGAAGTTTGCCCTGTGGAGATCATTGGAGGTTACATTTGACCATTTAACCACTTTGACATGAAATGGAAAAATACAGATACAGAAACAGCAGAAACAGAGCAGTCATGTAAAACTATGAGATCATCCATTCAGTCCTATGCATCTGCCTGCAATGAGAATATAAATTCAGTTCTGTTACATTTGCAAAACAATTACCTAATTTTACTCAAAATTAAACTGTATTTTGGGTTACCCAGCTATGTATAAATAATAATAAATAATAGTAGTAACAAAAAAACATGTTTGTATGTTGTGAACTATACTGGTAGAAGACATGAAATGAAACCACAGTGAATCAAGCATTTCAATGGAAACATGCTTACTTTAGACTTTCAACTCCACGGTAAATCCACAACAGAGTGTCTCTAGAGTTAGGCAGACTTTAAGGATGAAAATTGCTTGAGTAGTTAAATAGTTATGACACAAGTGTGCTATTCAAATAGTTGTTCTCGCTCACTGTGACACATTACAAGATATACTGATCCAAGTTCACTTGAGGCTTTTCTATACGTTGCTCTTTTGTTTATAATAACATGTAACATGCTGCTCATAGAGAAAAACAAGGACAAATATGCTGTCATGCACAAATATGAAGCTCAATTCTGTTTTGAACTGAACCTTTTGAACACTTAATGAATAACTACATCATACAACTGTGCTTAAATAAACAGCAACAATGTGTTACAAGAACAAGAAATCAAGACGCAATCAAATGCAGACAGATGCTTCGGGCATTGTCCTTTTGGTACTATAGTGTGTAAGACAGCAAGATAGTTCATTCAGCAATCAGCTTCCTTGCTCAAATTCGTGATTCACCATGTGAAGTCTTCTGAACATTAAGTAGGCCTAAGCGGTCTCACATTCACCATGTTGCTCAGTTGCTCAATAATATTATGTTATACAGACACATTTTATGGCTTTTATTTCTTGTTAACAGTTGCTGGAGCCCTCAGTTCCAATTGGCTATGGACAACCAATGTCTTTTGGGGCACCACGGGTTGCTAAGCTAAGAAAAACTTTCCTTTACGTAAATCACCGTGGTTGTGATGAGATTTGTGCAAGCTTGACACATGAGTGCTTTGCATCATCCACACACACTATGCACTTCACAAATACTTGGGATGCATAAGAGTGGGAAATCTAATGAGGAAAGCTGCACGGCCTGGCGGAGGAATCACACACACAGTAAGCTCGGGAAGAGATTGGACGCCTGCAGGAGAGCTGATATTGAATGCTCTTACATACACTTCTGATGAGAAATGTGCCATGTTTTCTGGGGTTGACAGAGTCACATGGTGTGGATAATCTCTTGTTTTCAGGCTTCTCGGGTGTTTTACTGTGAAGGGGCCGGTGGCAAACGTTAAAATCACTTTAGAAAATGCTTGGGAAAAGAAGCTGCCATCCCTTACCAAATGTCATCTGTCACTTATAGTTACGTAGAGTTTTCCTTACAAGAAAAAAATGTTTAAAAACTAAACAAACCATTTGTATCAATCTTTTCTTAGAATAACCCATGAGAGTGGAAGGTATAATGTAATTATCACATTCGAAAGGCATCGTGTATCCAGTTATCAGCTGTACAAATAGTGTGTGTGTGTGTGTGTGTGTATGTGTGTGTGTGTGTGTGTGTGTGTGTGCACACGTGCACTATGTGTGTGTGTGTATAATTGAGCTTCATTATCTGTCCCTATGTAAGCAGTATCTCAGGCATTCCTTTGTAACTGTCAAGTCGACACTGTGCAGCTAGCACTACACTGCAGAGAGAGATGGAGGGAGAGAGAGAGAGAGATGGAGGGAGAGAGCCACATTGGTATTTTTTTCCAAAACACTTAATGATGTGGGACTGGAATACTTGCTGGCACATATGATAATCCTCTTGTATTGAGAATTCACTAAAGCCATGGCTTTGTTTATGCACCATCATGTCTCGAATAGCTTAGCAGCCAAAACAACATCAAATAGGGGGACTAGGTCATGCAGTAAGGCCAGAGAGAGGAGAGGAAGGCTTTAACCCTAATAAAGTCCTGAACAAATTTGAGCTTCATAATGAATAACTTTTGTGAGGTTTTTCTTAATTAAATTGGAATTCAAGTGAATGTTTAGTTTAATTTTGTTCTGCAATATATAATTTATAAAGGGGATGCAACAAACCCCTTTTTCCTATCTGATTTGGGTCCTTTTCCTTCATATATTATTTTTTAAAAATGCCCTCACCAGAAAAAGCAGCAGCTGAAGTTTGTTATATATTCAATAATTGTAACATCTGTTGGCCTACAGATTTGGCTAATACAGGAAATCACTCAATCATTATCTATATACATTTTTGTGAAGGAAAAACAAAAACTGTATGTGTATATATATTATATAACTGTACATTATATAATGCCTATAAATACTTAGGCTACATTTGTATGTTCTTTTGTAAATAGATTAATTCACACAGGCTATAATCATAATCACAGCTACGGAGGAATAACATTTGATATATACAGCAGATGGGTAAAACTCAACGCCAATTGGTTGTACAATTGCTATATATGAAAAGAGATTCAGAGGAATTAATAGAATATAGTTAGATAATCATAATTCGAATGGATGAGCAAAGTAAAAAAACCAAAACATAAATAAAAAAATAATATTATATATATATATATATACTTTATTATTTACTTTTATACTATTTATATATTATATATATACTATTTACTTTTTCTGTTTTTATTTTTCTTCAAGGACAGAAAAACCTAAACAAAAAGCACGTGGTAGCTTCCGGCTTGCCGTAGAATCCTCCTCCGCCATAGTGTTGACAGATCTCGTTGCTAACAACCGGCTAGTAACCCATTGACCAGAGCAAACGACAGAAAATTCACCTCACACGTCTACGTTAACATCCTCGAAAAACTATCACATGAACAGTAAGTGTAAATACCACACACACACACATACACACGTTTCCCCTGAGTGCGTGTTCCCAAACAACAAACTACATAACGCCAACACACAATGCGGTAGTAGCTTAAGTGCTGGTTGTCATGTACAGGGAAGTTGTCGCGGACATCACCGTGAAACACTGCTTATTTAACACCTGATGCGCTGATTTAAACCGTAAAAACGACTTCCAATCGCACCACAGCTACGTACTGGTTGGCTGTGGCCGGTGCAGTTAGCTCAACACAACAGAAAGTAGTACTAGGTGGGCGATGCTGTCGGTTGGGACGTGCAGTGCAGCGCCGGTAACTTTAAACACAGAGGACACTTACTGGGTACAAAGCTGCTCTGGTCGCCAATCAAATGCGACCGTTTATTTGAACTTTTAACTGTTAAGTCGGTAGCTAACATGCGGTGGCTAATCCTTTGTCTTCCTCCTACGTGTTGTTTCTGACTCTCTTCCACTTTTTGTTGCTCATATTCGCAAATGTTTTGGCGTGATAAAATGGTGACGATATAGGGAATTGATGGAGCTTCTGCATATGTTTGTTTAACAGCGTAGATTACATCACTGACTGACTCATATTGCTGTTTGTCTTTGTTGTACCTACGTTGCCGTCGAAAAATAATGTACCAGACAGTCTTGAAAGTGGGTGTTTTGTTTAAGTAATTATAGTCTCCTTTATATAACGATAGCTTATTACTTTGTGTACTGTATACCTTTGCATACTTGCGCAATGAAAGATGCACTCTCTTTACTTTAATGCAGCTCTAGCTGCAGCCTAATATTACAGTAATCAAAACTCTAGGTAATTGGGGAATATTGAGCCTCTCTTTTTATAATGTGTATAATATATCTAGTCTGCATCTTTTCCACGTCTGTAATTGTGTTGCTGATCAGTTTTAATGGGTTTACTATAAGATATACACATAGAGCCAAGAGCACTGTCTTACTACAAAGCAAAAAACCTTAATCTTACACAGTGGTTTGGGCCTACTCATTACATTTAAGTTGAAAATCCCTTGATTTGCCACAAGTGAAGGACAGCGATAACCCACCACTGTGGTCTGGAAATGATGGGGCCTATCATTGTAGCACAGCTCTAAATGTCTGAAACATGATCTTTGGTTGAGGACACTTACGACTCAACGGAAAATGTAGAGGATCATAACCCCAAGCAGCCTCTGCAGTCGTTTGGAGTAAGGCTCATGAAAATGCATTTTTTTCCACTGAGAGATTTGAGGGATTGAGTCATTACGGTTAGCGTTAGGGTTAAATTTGTTTTGTGAACCACGGCTTTATTGATAGTCAAGGTTAATCCCCTCTTTGATTAAAAACCTACCTTTTTTTTTATTCTAGCCCATGCTGTGCTGATGGTGTCAGAAATGATAACCATAATCTAGGCAACAGACAATTAGGTAGTTTGAGTTTATGTTCATGTTTGGAATACTTAGACTAAATGAAGCGGACTTCATATTAATATTGGGAGCGGTATCATTGACACCAATGTGAAAATGGTCCGTCACAGCATTACGACCATTACAGCTAGAGCTGTCCTGTTATTACTTCATCCAGTAACTCAGTCTTGTCAGGATGGCAAAGTACTTGATTTTGATTCACCCATGAGCTATATTACCTGGGGCACACCTCAACAAAACTATATAACTGAACTGCCTGTTTTGTACAGTGACAACCATCCAACTTCACAGAGCCAACTATCCCCTCAAGGTTTTTTAGACTGCTGTGTTCTGCTCCTGCTACTATATAGCATTGATACATAATCTTAACAAAAATCAGAAACCAGTTACTATAAACTCAAATCGGTAATAACACTTAATTCACGATTCATGCAAATGTTAATATTTAGATTTAGGTCCATGTATTTATTTATTATTTTCTTTCTACAAACCCTGACTCCCCCATGTCATGGAGTTCAGTGTGGTTTGTAACTGTAGTGCTGGAGCGATGTGCAATAGGTGTCCATATCTGTGAAGGCAGCAAGTTGTGTGTCATTAATCTGTCTGATCCAGAACCCATGTAGTTGTATGGTCTTTCTCTACACAAACGAGGCTGACAATAGCTTGGGGATCAATAGCTATAATGTGAAGACAAAGTTTGTCTTGTATAATGTTGTGTGTTGATGTGTTGTATGAACATATTTGCAAACCTCCTTAGATATCCGTCTTATCTTCGATCTTCTCCATGTTGTTTTTATTATTGTCAGAAATTAACTGTATATGCGTAGCAGAAAATACATTGGCCTCTAGGTAAACTCTGCAACAATCCCAGTGAAGCTAGACTAGGCTAAGATTTAGGGTAATGCAGCTAATCAGGGCTGTTGTGTATCTTGCCCATGCCCAAGGAAAAATAATCCCACCATCCCTCCCCACCCCAAGTTCAGACTGAGCATAGAATGCTTAATGGCCATAATGGATACATATTCCAGTCATGGACGACAAAGGCAAGAGCCAAGAGGTCAGGGGCCGGATTCGTAAAAGTATCTTTAAAAAAAATCTTCGTAACTGCTGTTTTTTTCTTAAGATTGGACTTAAGAAAATTAAGAAAAACTGCTATTCACCAAAAGATATCTTAAGAATATGAATTCGTATCTTTTTATAACTAACTACAAGATAACAGTTTACTTGTCTTAAGTTGTCACATTGAAAAGTTATGCCTTGCTTTTAAATGGTAATATCGATTTTATAGTTTTAATTGCTTTATTTACAATATTCTTTCTCATTGTAAGGTGTTGCTAGCCTAGAAATCTAGACACCCCCTAGCGGCAGCAAATTTATTTGGCAGCTAGGTAGGTCTAGCACGGCTCCGTCGGCTTTTTGGTGCTGATGTGGGTCTGGCTTGCCAGGCTAAGGTGTTGCTACTCACTGATTCAAATTTTGTATGATTTTATATAGTAAAAGACATAGGTCTAGGCTACTACACACTATGCTAACTCCACAATTTGTTTATCACTTCTTGGGATATTACTTATTTACTATAGATATTGCTTTACACTTCTTAAGAAACCAACATAAGTTCTTAAGAAAATGAAAGGTTCTTAGGAACATATTGAGTAATTGCCGTTAAGAACATTCTTAGGAACTTCATAAGAATTATCTTAGATACTTTTTTGAAACTGGCCCCAGGTCTTTTATTCAGAGGAGCCACACTCAACAAAAACTTGCATAGCAGCAGACATGTTAGTCTAATGATTTCTGGTTTTCTTTCAAGTTTAGGTATACTAAATAAATGTTTAAATTTAGGTATTGGTTATTTAAGTTAATTTCCGATATTGGGACAGAAATGGTTGTAGTAAGCTTCACAGCAGTGCTACTGAGACTCTCTTCTTAAAAATCTAGCAAGGTAAGAATGCAGTTGTTTCCAGCAGAAGTGTTGAACTGCCAAAGTCCTTCAAATCAATTTGCTGGGCCAGTTGGAGTTCTATGGAGACCATTGTCTGTTTCTGTTCACAACTGTTTAGCCTCTCCTGGCACATAGTTGAGTGCAATAGTTGTCCATAGGCTAATAGTTGGCCAGGGGGCTGGGCTGGCCACAGTCACACACAGCAGTAGGGCTGCAGCTATCGAATATTTTAGTAATCGAGTACTCTACTGAAAATTACATCGATTAATCGAGTAATCGGATAAAACGTATTTTTGCTTGGTTAAAGAGCAATTATGAATACACAAGAGAAAATAACATATTTCACTTAATAATGAATGACCAATTGGTTTCCTTTTTTAGAATCAACTGTTTTTATTTAGCAAGTATTTTCTGGTCTTTAAACATTACCAAAGAGGCAACTGCTAACATAAATAAGAATAAGTAAAACACAAATAAAATTAAATTACTTTCAAGATAACAAAAATAAATAAAATTAAATTACTTTCAAGATATCAAAAATAAATAAAATTACATTACTTTCAAGTTATCAAAAACATAAGGCATTTATTTTGCAGTGTCTTTTTGCAGTGTACAATTAAGACAACTACTGTATTGGAACACAATAACCACACACATAATCAATAGAGTGAGACACACTGTGACCAGCTACGTAGTAGTTGACTAAATTTTACAACTGCTTAATTAACTTCATTATGTTTTTATTTCCATCTAGACTCATCAGCGCTGTCCTTTTAAATTTTAAATCAACCCTCTATGAAGTCATGTCGTCACGCTCGTAATAAACTAACCACAAACTTGACAGTAGTCAGTCATAATTAACAAAAACCTAGCCCTCTGCAAGGCAGGCGTTTATTATGTTCGTAAAATACATTAACGTTGATCAAACTGATTTGCTACGTTAATATTACCTTGTCTCCGGTCCTCCGCTCAATAGAGCGTAACAGTGACCGCCCCTTTTTTAACAGCAACGGTGGCGGAAGTAAATTTCCCATGCATTTATCTCGTCCACTTTTCGTAGAATCCTTATAAAAATAGTATTAAGCCTTTAACCAATAAGCCAATGGTAGTCGTGACCATATTATGTTTGATTCGGGCATAAAAAGAATTTGGAAAACGGAAGAAAAGGCAAAGGTACAAGACTGTGTACATTATTTTGTGAACAAGTGAACTCATCCCATAAACCATTGCGAACCCTTTCCGACAACTTCCAACCCGATAGTTTAGCGTGCTTCTTGCACCTTTGTAATTATTATAGTGTTTATATTTTTAATAAAAGTTGTGTCATATATTGTGTGTGTATGTATAGTGTTTCATAGTGTATATAGTGTTGTCATCGACATGGTACAGTCCTGACTGCAATCACCGCTCGCGCGTCCAACAATGCCGATTCCAAATGTGTGTCGGCTAAGACAGGGTGTTATATAATGGGTTATATAAGGTAATAACGTTTCTCGTTTTTAATACATGTGATTTTAGTTACGTATTCATTCAACATTATGTATTCCTAGGCTTTATACTACCCAAATTACTATACAACACTGCTATATCATATATTTTTATTTTGTTTTTAATCATATATCATCGTATATTCTATATCAACATATTTTTCAATATGTACAGCTCATTTCATCTACAGCTCTAACAATAACTCTAACTTTCCATGAGTCTAAGGGACATCATGGTTGCTCTGTGTGGTAAACGATCGAGTTCAGTGGTAGACTTGACTTTCGTAGGTAAACGTTTCCATGGTAACAGCGAGCTCCACCAATCAAAGACGTCGTGTTACACTTTAGGATTGTGGGTAATGCAGTCCTTCTAAATGACATCGCGAATAAAACTTGTTTTCTTGAAACCTTCCTTTAGTTTTTGGTTACTAAAGTTGCCTATCCTATCATTGCACAATAAAATGGCCGGTTGTAAGTATACATTGTATGGTTACGACGTAATGGCTTTTAATCAAAATCTCGACGGGAAAAATGAATGGGATTTTTACTTCCAGCACCGCACTGTTGCGCTCTATTAAACTAACGATTCCTCGAGGCAGAAAAAAATCCTCGGACCATTTTTTGTATTCGAGGTACTCGAATTACTCGAGGAATCGTTTCAGCCCTACACAGCAGCTATAGCAAAGCACAGCAAGCTCCGTAATCGCTCTGCAGCTCTATGCCGTATATGACATTAGGTAGTTTGTCTCTGTGAGAGGAGGGTGTTTATAATATCGACTAACTGTGTGTTAAAGTCAGCTATGAGCTATAATTATAGCTAGCCAAGAGCTATATGACTCATGCTCTCTGGTCACACGTTTCAGCCCTCGTATTGCCGATGGGGCTGTGGGTTTGGAGCTGCATCTCCCATTCCTTTTTTATTTGGTTAAAAAAACCTGACCATAAAGTGCTGGTCAGACCAAACATTTTTTATTTTATTATAGGTGAAAATTGTTACCCTTTACTCGATTGTATAAATTAATACATTAAATTATGTGAAACAATACATAACAACATCAACATTTCTCACAAGCATATTTTTGCTGAAATATCATAGAAGTTTACCCGGCCCGGTTTACCCGGTTGACTGCCCCGTCAGCTGGCCTTTCAACTTTACATTGGTTTTACATTGGAATTCAAACCTTTCCTTACTGAGACCAAGTAGCTTTACAGTGTTTCCTACAGAATTAGATTCTAGTTGTGGTGGTAGCCTCCCCGGGGGGGGGGGGTCACATTCTGTCGATTATTCTGATGATTAATCGAAAAAAATTGAAATCATTGCCTTTTTTTGAGATTGAGAACAATTTTTATTGAGAACAATTACAGCCTTAACTTTGGCATTGTAGAAACAGCATACAGCACTGCTGTTATATTACGCACTGTATTAAAACAATTATTCGTAGACAAGTATTCAGGGGTGGCACCTGGGGTGGCCAATCGAATTTCAAAACTGGCTTCACCAGTGGCAGCAATTATAGAAAATCTATATTATCAAACGCCAGTGCTGTTCTTGAACGGAACCCGATAAATTTGTTCAGCGAATCAGCGCACAGTATTCTGGTCAGGTGATGCAACATGGCTGCGACTCTCTCCTCCTGTCCCCCTCCCATTCCTCCCTCTTAGCGTTACAATTTCATTACCTTTGGCCTTAATCTGTATTGAGATTATCTCGGTAGATCAAAATATTGCGCCTCAAATGGAGGACTAATATATACTAATGCCGTCTTTCCACTGGTAGTACCATCTCGTTTCGCCATGCCTTAGTGTGGCTCTACTTGGTTTGGTTTCAGACGTGTTGCGTTTCCATTTAGAATCAGTATCTCTTCAAAGTGGGTGGGTCGTCACCACTGACGTACTTATCCACTCGACACATAAACTGGGCTGGCTGTGGGCTACGCAAAACACAACAATGGAGGACTTGGAGGTGATGGTGTACTTGCTGCTGTTCGGCGTGTTCTTGTGCGTTGTTCCTTCCATGTTGATCAGTAATCGCTGAACGCAGATGCTAGTATTTAAAGGTAGCGGGTATCAGGCTCGGACGTCGCGCTCATCATGAGTCGTCAAGTGACGTCACTCTCTGTCCAATCAGTGGCCAACGAGTTCAAAGGCACATTTTAATGCGCCTTATTGCTAAAGCTTCTTTCTTTATATTTTCTATTTTATTATGTGGTGTATATTTTTTCGCTAATAAACCGTGGTTTTACGTGAGTGCTCTCTACTGTTGTGGTCAAAGACGGGTGAAATCACGTGGCTGAAAAACTAGCTCAAAGCGGCATTAAGTTATAAAATAAAAGTATATAAGATAATCATTAAGTTAAGATAGATCCTTACAAACACTATTCATATGAGAACTGCTGCCATACACTGGAATGTGGATGGCTGACCAGGTGTGGCCGTGATGTAGAATAATAGCAATGTAAATTAATAGACAGCCATAATGCTGTATAGTGATAGACATCCTGGTGAACGTCTAATGTGTAAGAAATTAAAGACACAGGGGTGGTACCAGCATAGACGATGACTATGTGTACCAGTATTAGTAGATCTCTTCTTCTAGTGTGTAGAAATAGCAAAGTAGGTCGCCTTTCCTCAGTTGTGACACCTCTGTTCAGGAGAAGACTGCAACTACTGTCGTGGCCACCAGCGCGAGTATAAATAGTTATGGCGCTCCCGTGACGGCACATTGTCGCGCGACAGCTTGAGAACGGCGAGTATACTGCGGCCTTGAGTCGAGGCGAGACGAGCTGGTACTACCAGTGGAAAGACGGCATAACTGACACGACTCAGTGCGAAGTGTCTTTCATGTGCGAGTGAGCTAGCCAGTCACTGACTAACTTTAGGACAGTACAGTAGTCACACATCACTGGAAAACATTTATTCGTATTAAGTAAACATCGATCTAAGCTATCAGAAGTGTAGAGGCTATTCACAGACGGAGCGAGAGGGCTAGAGCGGGGCAAGGAGTGGTTGATGCGTGCATGCAGCTCTACAATTAAATACGGTTTTACCCATTTTAAATAGTTGAAAAATAGAAAATCAATATGTGGCAATCAATGTTTCTATTGTGGTGGGCCGCCACAATTTTTAAAAAAATAATTTAATAACTTTAATAACTTAATTAATTTCTTTTAGCTAACATGGCCCAAAATAATGATGACGTGACCATGCATCCCTGCTCGTCCACAGATCTTGCTTAAAATAAATAACCATCTGCAGGCAAACGGTAAATAGGCCTATTGGTATCTGTGTATTGATGCATTCAATTACAAAGATACATTCAGACACATCAAGTCATCAAGGCACAAGTAATGGCTAGGCATCTTGGTCAAGGATGCCTTACATTGAAGATCGATCCCAGAACCTTTTGGCTGGGAGTGGACCCTAGCCACTAAACTGTCCTGCCTCCTACGTTTTTCATTAGACATAATAATTCATACACAAGTCGTAAAACATATCTTTGTGAATGGCTGAGGGCATGCTTGTAGGTTCAGGGCCATCATAAAAAAATGTTTGTCTCAGGAGAGCAACGACAAAACAAAACACACCATGTCAGAATAGAACTTTTCACCTCTTTGAAAGCTGGCCAATATCCTAAAAGAGCCAATGCCGGGAGACTAGATTTAGACTTGTCTTGTTTGCAGAAAGAAAGGGCTCTACTTGTTCCAGTTTAGGGATGCAAGAAATGCGAATCGAATACATGGTCCAAATCTTTAAGTGTACTCGTTTTGTAGGCGCTTTTTAAAATATCAAGTCAGTTTAACCTGTATTTTATAGTCTATGTGCGTTACATTCACACTGGAGCTCCACTGGTCATTCAGTTTATATCTGCTTTTTACTGTTGTAGAGCTAGCAGGATACACTTTTAAATCTGAGACCCCTGCAAAATGTACATAATGGTAACAGTAACCCTGACACAGATAAAAGGGGCCACCAAATAAAATAAAGTAAGTTTTACTATAGGCTTGGTGCAGAAAATTAAGGCCAGGAATGTATGCTTAAATACACTTTATTTTGTTAAAGAAGTGAGAGCCAAATCTAAATTATTGCACAGAAAAAAAATCAGCATTGTGGACAACCCTTTGTATGTTGTTCAGCACTCTAGGTTGTATTGCCCAGAGAGCTATCAGCTTCCTCTCAAAATTGGTTGTTGGCTTACTTCTTATCTTGATCGCTAATTAAGCTACATGATTGATGGAATAAAGTTTTGTCAAAGTGTATCGCATAGCAAAATAAATAAGGTATAATATGTTGGGTTGTTAATTGGCACACACTTATGCCACCTTGCATACTTCTCTATCGTGTGGGCACAGCTGAATAAGCATTCAGCATGGATTATTGTTCTGAACTAATAGGTGTGATTGTAGCCATCTGCATCGGCTCACACATAACATCAGATCCTTAGTGGTAACACTGTCTGTTTTCCAAAGGAATTAAATTGGACACAGCTGAGCTCTGTCATAGTCACAGTTTACATGATCTAGATTGTAGACCATTTCTTATTGTAGTGTAATAAGTGCAAGCAAAAGCAAAACGATAAAGCCTGCTACACTGCTCTGAAATCAATCAAAAGTTGTTAATAGAGGGCTGTGTTGAGACACATCTTAATGCATGGTTTGACTGCAATCTGTCTCTACAATCTGGATGTGATACAAAATACCATGTCTAAACAGTTACTGTAGACGGCTGCCCATGCTGTGCCATTTCATTAGTTCAAAGCTCATAATTAAATGTCATGAGTAAGCCTGATTGCTTTAAATTCAACCTCAATTGCACAATTTTGCTACTTAAGATTTAGATATCGTTAAAACATTCAGTTCTAATTATTCATGGGTACTTTTTAGAGTTTATGTTGGAGCCAACATCTGTTCTACCTAATTCTTTAGTTTTACTTTTAAGACTAAATCTCTATCTCTTTATTTCGCTAAGACTAAATCTCTTTATCTGTCGGAACAGAACAGCAATACGCAACAAAAAAAAAATTTAATATGGATCCCCGGGGATAAATAAATACCAGGCTCACTTATACTTCAAGGGGCCTCTGGGATCGTGTTTGGGAGGGTCTTCAGAAATTAGGGATGCACTGATACCTCTTTTTCATTACCGATTCCAAGTACACACATATTCGAATGGGCCGATACCGAGTATCTGAATATTAGGCTAGCCCATTTCTAAACTTTGTAAAATATGAATACAGTAAATGGATACATACATGACTTAATTGTATGTAATATAAGTAATGTAATATTTTATTATAAGTTTCTTAAAAATATATAGCCTGAGATGAACATGCATTACAATACAAACTGTAGGAGCCAAATTAAAATGTTAATATTAATTGTGTATGTTTTTAGTACTTTTGTTTCCTATATTAATGTGACCTTTCTTATGATAATCATTTTTGTGCCGATTTATTTGTTATTGTTTGCGCCATATACGCTCTGCGTTATATGTTATTGTTAATTAGTCTTAAGAAAATACTTGACGGCATGTTAACAAATATAACTATGGAGTTTAGTTCAGACTAGTTAAGAGTGGAGCCACACAGGTTTCTGATAAGTTACATGGAAGGAACGTGGAATTAATCACTTTAACACTTAATCAAAAGAGATGGAATCACAGGGATTACTGTTTATTGGAATGGCAATAAACAGTTTTGGCTGAATGGCAGCTGTGTATTTCACTGTATAAGGGTATGGATGAGAAGAGAAAAAAAAGGAGTGTGCAAAGACTCCAGCCACCGATACCCCATACCACATTTTGGGCCAGTATCGGTCCGGTACCGATGCCCAGTATCCGATTGGTGCATCCCTATCGAAAATCATATTGACCTTGCCTTACACAGGACCAAGTTCAAACCAAAATACTTGAAACCATGTACATTTGACATTGTTGTTCAGGGCATTGTTATCCTTTCTAGTATCAACTTTCTTTTAGGGCATACACTGACCTGTCATACACAGCCTACCTCTTTGTCAGAGCCTATATTGATTTACATTTTCTCAGAAGTAGCAGCAAAGTGCCCAGCAAAGTGGCTATCTCAGAATCAGTACCCCAAACAAGTATCCTATATCGTGATTCAGGTGTGGGAAACATGGCTGCTTAGTTTTCAACTGGAGAGAAATTTAGATCTGGACTGGATTGTAGGACTGTAATTATTTGTATCATCGGCAATCTGGGATGAAGTCAGAAAGATGTGGAATCAGGTCCAAATGATTTGCATACCCCAGTAAATCAAATTTATTTTTCAGGGCTAAACAGTAGTGCTGGGCGATATGGTCAAAATCTTCTATCCCGATATAAAGGTCTCATTGCATCGTTTTTTCGTTAATTTTGCAGTGGTCTCTAGTATTAATGAATGGCCTTTGAGCCGGTTTTGATGATAAAAATGCTCTGGTGCGCCTGTTTCAGGCTGTTCTAGTTTGGAGGAGGAGGTGGGCGGGGAAGAACGAGAGGTTTTCGGCTCTTACTCATGAATATTCATGACATTTAAATTACTTGCCTCTGATTGGCTAACAGCACTGTCCGTCACAGTGATGTTAGCCAAACAGAGGCGAGTGATCCCTCTAGTGCGTTATCAACCATAGACATCTTATACATATGTTACTATATACATCCATTAGATACATTCATGATATAAGATGTCTATGTTATCAACACAACAAATCACCACGACGTCACAACAACAATATACGTTCTTCCGGGTGGCAAAAGACGAGGCGTTCTCCGATGGCAGAAACAAACCCCTCCATATCATTTGACAGGGCAGCGCGATCGAGAAAAGAGTACATGGCTTGAATGAATGATTTTCTTCTTGCGGGGCGCTACGTGACGTCTCATTAATTCATACGGGTATGGGAAGTCTCATTAATATATTACGACGGAGTATTAGGGCCACATTAAGATTTTTTTTTCATTAAATTACAAGAATAAAGTCGTAAATATTGAATTAATTATGAGAATAAAGTCGTACATATTGAATTAATTACAGCTACACTATAGGCTACATGTTAAACGTTTATTATACGGTTGTGCTCACTGAGCAAACCCAGGTTTAAGGCAGCCTACAGGTTAACGTGTGTTACATGTTGTTTATGAAGTCGGGGTATTGCTGGACTCTTTTGCGTCTATCTCCGGAACGGAAAATGATAGCGACGTAATACTTTTTTTTAATGAAACCGAGAGATGCAGCATTTAGAACTTACAACTTCAGATCAACAACAATGTTTTTAACAATGTAACACTGTTTGCAGTAGCCGGCTGGATCGCTTCAGTGGAAGCCGCTCTCTTCCTGCCACCCGTAAGTATCTTGACGCCTATTGTTTACAAACATTCTGAAATGCCGTATACTGTTTTCCTGAGGGCGGTCTCAAGCCAAGGTAGGCGAGGTCATGAATATTCATACACATTCATACATCAAACTGTTAGGCTTTTTCTCACTTCCTCGTTTCTGACTTCCTCGTCCGTCTATGTTCTTACATTGGCTAATGCATGCAATGGGTGTAGAAGAATGTTTTCCACGTGCAGCATGCATATGCAACAAGGAGTGACCTATCATATTCCAAAAGGAGCAAGTAAAAACGGTTTACCGGTGAAGCACACCTTTAATATCTTGATATATCGATATATCACGATATAGCATGTTTTCTGGTAATTTAAAATAGTCTATCTAAAATAACCACATGGTAAAGCCTATTTTTGTATACTCCTGTCTGAGTATTTTCTTATTTTTTTCATCACTTTGCTGGAATGTAGCCTTTAAAACTAAGAAAAACAACAATTATGCCATATTACAATATCCAAAATTTAAGACAATATCTAGTCTCATATTATGATATCGGTATAATATCGATATATTGTCCAGCCCTACTAAACAGCCTCCTCTACTGAAGTTGATAAGTGAGCTTCTGCAGCCTGCACTGTTCTACTAGAAGCACAGGAGATAACTCTAGATAAGTGCAGCATTCACCACACCCAAACATGTCTCACTTCATAGACATTTATTGTGCTTTGTATGTGTAGTAGTCTTGATTTGTCCCTGCTCTCTGTACTGAGTACTACATTTGTTTGCCTTATTGTTGAAATTGATTTCAAGGGGTTTTAATGGTGTATATTGAAACACATTCTCAACACTGATTGTCATTGTTAATATGTTTTATGTATAGCCCTAGATATTATATTTGTCTGTTGGAGGATGTTTGATTTTGATTACTGGGAAACCACTGTCTTTCTTCAATATTCCAGTATGTGCCATTTTTTCACATCTGGAAAAAGGTGCAGATGATTCAATTCATGGCATTGCAGTAGGCCTGATTGCCTACACTATTCCATTACTAGATGTAGTTCTGCAGTGTCATTGAAATGTATAGGCCCAACAGTTCATTGGGTTGCAGCACTTAAACAAACACCAAATCAGTTGTTTTTGAAAAAATGGACCAAGACCTGTCAGATGTGTCGACTGGAAGATTGATGTGCCGAGACATTGGCAATCATACTGTAAAGTGAGAACGAGCTCTATTGGTGTCTCATGCACAAGGCAGCCAAGCCATCTGGATTAATGGGCAAAAGAGATTTAAAGTTCTCCTTCCTAAGAGCGCATGTTGGAGCCAAAGATGGGTGGACTGACACAACCATCATATGTCTCTCATTTACCGTGGACACATCCCGTCTGTTCTGGCACTAGGACCGTCGAACTCCCTGCATGGGCCTCCTTTCCAAAAGAGGAAGACAGTTGTCTCTTAAGGAGAAAGGCAGAAGGATGGAAAACCCAAGGCATTAAATAACATTTTAACCTCAAATTCATTTTCATTTTGTGATGAGTCTGTAAGTCGGTTGTAGCTGGGCCTTTCTATAGTTATTGTCAATGTTTAAGTTCTGTATGGGCACATGGTCTGAAACTGAAACTGTTGACTACTGTTTAACACAAATGGAAATGCATACATAGCCTAATTAACCAGGTCTTTTGAGTACAATAACGGCATTGTTGAATTAAAGTTGAATTCATTTTGGGGTTGACAAAAGGAGCACTGGATAGCATAAAGGGCAATGCTCTTCTGCATTGCTTTCCGGTATTAGAACTAAACCCTCCGCGGCACTGCAGGATCAGGTCAATTGATTTA
Organism: Merluccius polli; assembly: GCA_030340625.1. Lineage (NCBI taxonomy): Eukaryota > Metazoa > Chordata > Actinopteri > Gadiformes > Merlucciidae > Merluccius > Merluccius polli. Next base: position 314,510 of record JAOPHQ010000850.1, read on the forward strand.
GAACAGAGTGCCTCGTCGGCTGGCTTCAGAGGTGTTGCATTAGTCTGCTACATCCAAACTGAGGAGAAACAAAATAGCTCAACAGTGTAACATTTCATTGCTACATGAAAGAGGGAGGTGTATTGATTATAAATAATAACGCTGGCGCGTCCACATTTTGAGTAAGAGGGACAACCGAGCCGCACCGCTAATTCAAGGTCTATGGCCCATATCAGTGCTGTCAAATTGTATTTTTAGAAGAATGTAAGAATGTACTGAAGAATGTTTAAATAGTTTGAGATTAAATGGTTAGAGGTATTTTATTGAACAATATATATGTATTCTTGAGTATGTCAGTGAAGACGGGACCGCAGAATCCTCTTACTGTTGTAGTTGCATGCAGCTTGTGTCTGGCGTCACTGTGACCTGCTGTGAATGATGCTGGCCTGGTATAGCTGTGCCATAATTGACAGCTGTTGGGTGTCTAAACGAGGAGTGACACAGACAATTAAAGAGCTGGATTCAACCAGCCCTGACCTTCTGATAAATGTACTCCTTTTCAGGGCTGGCAGGTTGGGGACCAACACTCCCCCCATAATCCCATAATATCCCTAGTTGTTTCACAAAGCAGGGTGTAAAACAAATTTGGAGACAGTTGAGAATAATGGGTAACGTAATTATTAAAACCACCATGATTCTAAAGTAATATGTGCTCTCATCAGGGTTGTCACTATCAAAGCCCATCATTGTCTCTCTTAACTTCAACATTATGAGTTATGGAAATTCATGGTATGCTTAATATTGCCGCCTCCTGCTTCCACCTGTGGCTAGTAAAGATATTGTTCGATAATTTTGGATGAACGATAAGCCTGTGAGAATATTAATGTTATCCCTCACTTGCAAATATTGCAAAAACAGCCTGCATATTTGTATTTATGAGGATCAAAACCAGATTGCTCTTCTCCCACGCCCATTGGGCAGACTGTATCCAGCATTGGGGAGAGGAAAACAAAACTCTTTTAATTCTCCATTCTCCAATTCTTGTCGTCCACAGCAATTCATGCACTTCTCCCACTCATTTTTGCAATAGGTGGCTCTGTGTGTCTTTGACTGATTGTGAGTGCTCCATTTCATCCCTCTAATTAGTGAGCAGCCAGGCTATATTGTTTCTATGGGGATGTGTGATTGTTCTTTTGCTGCTTTTAAGGCAACAACAGATTTTCATGGTCTCTGTGCTTGGAAGTGATTTCATAATCATATAGGCTTTGATGTCTTGATTGTGGTATGTTTAATTATCTATAGATTGTGGTACTTGAAAACCTGTGTTGGTGCACTTTGTATTTTTAGCAGTGCTTTGAGTGCAAAGCATTAGAGTAAAACTGGTTCTGGTTGACCACAGGAGTAGAAGCTATAGACTATTAAGCATTTCAAAGATCTTATATTTAAGATTGCATTTCTTCGTATCACTGAATTGTTCTCCGGGCCCAACCGTGAATGCTATCTCCACTGCTGTTTTTAATAAATCTGTCTGCATATCTGTGTCCAGGCTATGTCACCGGCCCTGCAGATCCAATATCAATGATGCCGACATCCTATTTTTGTGCTTTCTTTCCAGTCATCTGATGTTATCTTGGATGATAGCATTTGCATTGAAACAAAACATGTAACAATAGCCATTGCGAGCTTAAGTGACAGAAAGCTTTGTTCAGCTAGTCAATTGTGGCAGTACTTCTCCCATGTGACTTCAATAGACGTAAACACAAAAATTATGCTGAAATTTTCTCTGCTGTACAGGATAGGATAGCATAGTTTTAGCACTAAAGATGGAGACTCTCTTGATATGTGGCTTGACATTCATATTTTAGTCAAATAAGAGGATGGAAGCAATTTCCTCCAGTTTCTTCTTGTAAAAGTCATTATGGTATTGAATTGCTGTCCAGTGCTACTCTTATGATAATGAGGCACAATAGTCCAACAATGAAAATGTAATTATATACTGAGTCGATTTGTTTTCCTTCTTATTGTGACATGGTTGGTTTGCAATGTTTTTATTGACGTTTTCTGCATAGTATTGCAGTGTAGCTCTTCAGAGCCAAAATCTGACCTGTACCCCAATGGCTGTAGGCAGGCTGGGGGTCCCAGATGAATCTCATAGCCCAGAGGTTAGAAAGAAAAGTGTGGGAGTGGGAGCTTTGCTTGTTTAGTCATAACGCCGGAAGTCAAATTCAAGTAATTCTTCAAATGTGGCATTGGTTATTTGCTTGTTTTTCTTGTACTGTCTTTGGAAATTAAATTCTAAGCATGTATTTTGTGTTGAACCTCTACTGTTGCAAGCAAAGAGTGTTATTGCAAAAATAATTAAATTGAATATCATCTTGCTATTTCCTGTGTTGCATCAATCTTACAGACACATTTCATATTGCTCTGAAACAAGAAAAAAACTGAGCAAAACATAAAAATACATAAAATACAAAAATATTGCCTATTGGAGTTATGCTGACGGTGTGGGTAATTTGGACGGCCACCTCGTCTGATTTAGAATTATATTTCCGTATTTCAGGGTTTCCCACAAAAAAAGTTTAGTGGAGGGGGAAATGCTTCAGAGAAAAAGGCAAGCAATAGTGTAGGGGCTGTACCCTGAAATTTGAATGGTCTACTGGTTCCGAGTAGACTTGGATTTTCTCAGTTTAAAAAAAAACATGTGCATTATAATAACCAAATCAAACAGTTTATAGAGGCTGCTGTAGGCAAGATTTGAGAGTTGGAAAGAGAGCAGAAGAGAGCAAGGTTTTGAATAGGTTTCTCTGCCATTGAGAAGTGTTGCATTCACGCACCTGTGGTGGAGCTTGGATATTTGTGATTGGCAGGCAAGATGGATTCCCCGAAGCAATCAGAGAAGAGATGCCCTGATTGGTCATAAATAAGATGGGAGAGGTATTTTTGGCAGTTAAAAAAAAAACTCTTAGTACCAGGACATCCTTGGTTGGCACCTTCTAGACTCTTCTTTTCGTCTACCATGTTCTTAAGGGAATCATACAGTTCACCCAAAGCAGAACAAATCAAAGCAGGCAAACCTCAGTGGGCGGCCCTGCGCTGTGCATGCCTCATTCATGGAGAATTACCTGAAAAAACTTGGGGACAGTCTGATGGAAAGAATGGCTGGGTGTGTGTGGTACTGCCTGTGGCATTCACGTTCAGAGCAGTTTGGCAAGACTTTTATCCACTGCGACCCCAATATATGGGCATCAGCTGAATTGGCCGACCTCCTTGTAGCAGCTAATAGTGGCACAGGCACCAGTCAAAGGCATGCTGTCAGCAGCCATGTCTAGTGAAGGCATGAACAGTCAAACGGGCTGACGTCACCACTTATTTCTTTCAGACAAATATAATATATAGGGCTATACATAATTTTTTCATTATATATCTCCCTGCCCTTTTTTAGACGTGCCCCGTCTATGGCTCATGGATTATTGCAAACCCACCTGAGACTGATGATTTTAATACCATTTCCAAGGTTTCCAGCCAACCTGCAGTATAGAGCAATTATCTAAACTCACTTGGCTCTCAATACAGTTTTGCAATGATTTATGTTTCCTTATGTAAGGAAATGAGTCCCAGATATCGTCGTTGATTAAATCCACTTTCTAATTTGACAGACTACATATTGATACATTACTCAGAGGCTGCTGTGTAATGTTACATTTTTTTTTACTATTCAGAGAGTACACAAAGGGGTTTATACAGAAACTTTGTCACACAGCTTGTAGATTTGTGTAAAACCCCCCCACAAAAAACGGGTAAAATCCTTGGTTCTGGTGTTTCTAGTCTTGGTGTCCCAAGAAGAAACCATTTGTCATTGTCTTAACAGCTCTGAGTATCTGGTCTTCCTGCTGCTGTTGTTACTAAATATAAGTTGTCATGTGCCTGCTGGAGTCACCCGCAGCATGTACTAACTCAACCCCTTCCCTCCTGGGGTCATAACACCTCACAGGGTTAGCTTCTACTTTTCATATCATATACCTAGTTTTTGTTTTTCTACATCTATAGCCTGCCTGCCACGCACGCACACACACATGCGCGCGGCAATATTGAGTTAGCGGGGACCCATGTAGATGCTGTTTGTTAAATCGGCAGTGAACCCAAAATCTCTTTTTTTAATGTCATCATATTTTAATGATAATGTCTTGATCGTCAACATAGTAATCTATGCCATATTGTCACTGTTCTAAAATAAGAGTAATTTGGAAAAAAACAGGAGTAAAATCCTATGTTTTTTGCCAATCCGCTCTGCTCCGAATGCAGGTGGCGTTCTTTTTGATGTGATGGAACACCGGTGGAGAGGTGTGTGAGGAGCTTCGTCTGGGCACGGCCCTGATGTGCCCATGCACGGCCCTGATGCGCGCGTGCCCACTTACACAACGCAGTCACGGGGGGAGGGGTATTTATTTCAATGTTTAAACAATGGCAAAATCAAAATGCTTTACCTACTAAAAATAACAGGCTGGGTAATAGACTCGAGTTACAACATTCTTTTTTTTTTCTTCTGGCGATCCACAGTCATGGGGGGGAGGGGTATTTATTTCAATGTTTAAACAACGGCAAAATCAAAATGCTTTACCTACTAAAAATAACAGGCTGGGTAATAGACTCGAGTTACGACATTCTTTTTTCCTTTTTCTGGCGATCCGGCATCCAGCACCCTGCTGGATGCATGTCTTTTTATTTTCTTTGCATGCTCGTGAATAGTGCTAGTGCTGCAGTGCAATTTCATTGAAACTTTGCACAATATACAAACCACCTAATTTGTTTCATGATAATAATGTAATACGAATGGTTCAATAAAGATGAGGAAAATAACTAATTTTGCAGCAAACGGTATATTGCCCTCACATTAACAGGCTAACGGGCAGAAAGGCAACAATATGAAATGAGCACACATTAAAACAGAAGCTTACGCAAACACACGTAAACACGTAACCAACCGGCGATTTGTCATTCGTTACAATAATTTGAAGTACCCCCATACGTTCAAAGCCGTGTGTCTTGTGTTTCCCCTATGTTCATTCAACAGCAGCGCTCCGAATTATGAGCGCTGCTGTTAAAATCCTCCCAGAATTATGAGCGCAGCGCCTAAAAGCCTTCCTCTCCTCATTCTTCAAATGATGTCTATGTAGCGTAGCTCCTTAAGGAGTAGGACAGTGCATAACTTAACAGAGCGAGTGTGTGGTTGATCGAGAGAGCGAGTGGCAGAAAAGTGACAGTGAATGTGAGCGGAGCAGAGGGAAAGGCTAGCAGTAAATTGACAATCTGGCAGTAAATGTACAGTATAGGCTACAGTGTGTCAGTTAATTAATGCTGCAGCTTCTCAAGACCAAAAAAAGTCTTGTATGTTGTTTCCCCAACTGCTGGAAAAGTAAAGGGGGCTAGTCAGTGTTAATTTCGTTACCGAAAACTGATGACAAATTTCTCCAACTACCTTTTTTCCATGACGAGACGTTGACGAGCTAAAAATAGGTCTTTGTTGACGAGACGAGACGGGTCTAAAATGTTATTGGTGGGCTATCGGACCGCATGTGGTTTTAGAGTTTGTTGGTTGCAGCAGTGTCTGTTAGCAGCTAGCTCTGCTTGTTAGTAGGAAGGAAGCAGTAGGAACAGGTAACAGGAAGAGCATCTGCATACGTGTGTGCATCAATGGGCCCCCACCACCGAATTCCCTTGTAGAAGAGCCTGGAGCTCTTAGGCAGGATGTAGAATGTCACTGAGCTTTAGAAAATGTTTGTAACTCAGAAGCCACTGTTAACACTTAATTTTAAATAAATGGTGTAAGTAATGTGTTGTGGCATTTAATTTTGTTATATTAATTTATACAGATACATGTCAAAAGCTGTAAATTAAGACACAAAAGGCCAGCATGAATAATCCTATCTATAATGATTCTAAGGTAATTTTACTACAGGCCGGCATCACATGCTCGTGGACATACGTGCCCAACAGCGCCGCTGCTGAAAAGAATTCTAGGGGAAACACTGTGGTCATTTCCAATGAGAGCACTCACATCGGCGCCGCCATACAGCTGCACTATAACTTCCAGCACTGCTCAAAACCTTGTTTAACAAAAGACCTAAAATGTAATCTTCCAAGGTGTGTTGTCCTTTCTACTACACAACGCGCGCTCTGTGGCTCGTCTGGTGTGCGACACATCTAAGCTCTGGCGTCACCGAGTCAGACTCGGACCCGGGCCGAGAGTGCATCCGAAAGCCACTGACTTCCTCTGCGTGCTTTTAGAAGCATTATTCAACTAAAATATGTGTTTTAACCAATTAAACCGTTTCAGAAAATGACGACACGTGCATATCCGGATCGCCAGATCGCCCCTGTGTTTAAATGTGACTTGGCGGTGGTGTAGGAAAGGAGCAAAAGGCAAGCTAGGGACTAACTATGCTGTCTGGATCTCCATGAGCAGGGTCTCTCTTAGCTGGATCGTTCTGTATTGGACCTCTCTGAACTGGATGTCCCTGACTGTCTGTATCCTTCTTTTCCTAGTAATAATCAATCATTAGAAGTTTTGCTTTGAGGGGGGCAATCATTGAGATTGTGGGCTGCTCGTCCTCACACATGATAGAAGTAGGGTTGGGTATTGTTTGAAATATTTAAATTCCGGTTTGATTTTGATTCTTGTAAAAGGATGCAGGTTCCTAAACGGTTCCGAAATTGATATTTTTTTCTTTTCTTTTTTATAGAAATGCCAACACTGATTCTTTGAAAAGGTACCAGTTCCTAACAGTGCCAGAACCAATACGACACCTTCTTTAAAATAAAAACCAAACAACTGATTAAATTGTTGAATTTCTTCAATTTTTAATGGTAACTTATTTGGTAAGACATGAGCATCTGAGGCTTCGCGAAAAAGTATAGACCTATTTAAACAAATAAAATTGTCACTGTAGGTTATAGAGTATTAGTGTCTTTGTTTATAGTTTCAGTTACTCTTTCCATTTGTAATAATAAATTATAGCATAACTTATAGTGGCTGTAGACAACTTTTCCCACCCTAGCGTTTCAAAGTAGTATTATTTTTGCGCCGCTGTCGCAAAGACAAGCCGGATCGCATTCCGTTTCCTCAGAGCCTAGCAACCATAAACAACACAAGACGTTTGGAAATCTTAGTGAAAGAAACGATCAACACTGGAAATAATAAAGAAAGTAGCATGTTCACTGAGTAGGTAAATTGAAATTGGCATAATTTTATTTGGGAACAGGCAAAAACTATTGTAATGATGTGCATTGCATAGTAATACCATAGTTTGAGTATTGCTTTGCAAAACCAAGTATCGGCAGCAGGGGTTGGCATCGGGGTGGAGGGGGGAGCAGAAGTAAACATTAGGAGGAAAACCGTGAGTTTATTAATTCATTTAGTCTATAATGGAGACATGAAAGCAGATACAAATTAGTTTGTATGTGTTGAGAACTGGGTTGATAGCCTGACTGGATCGCCTGGCGAGTCGCAACATGAGGTTTATTCAGGTAGTATACTCAATGCAAAAACGTAGCATACACGGATATAAGTAGTGTCATCAGATTAGCTTTAATTCGGTTGTTCCACCATCCGCCATTTCACCACGAATTTGTCATCCCTTATATTTATGTTGTGCAGCGTCAAGTGTTTAATCAGACTGGAGGTATTTCCTCCCCCTTACATGAAATAGTTGTTTTGCACTTGTTACAAGTGCTGTCATTTTTTGTTTTAGTAAAGCCATACTTTAGAGCGTTTATACTTTAGACATGATGGCTGCAGCTGGGCAGCAGTAGAGAGGAAAAATGCTCTGCAACTTTTCCGACCACAAGAGGCCGAGAGGATTGTTGCATAACCGAAATGAGGCACTGAAAACAAGGTCATTTGGTCTGGGTAGAACTGACCATGTTGCCACCGGTACCACTTGGTTCTCGGTACCCAACCCTGACAGGTGCCATCACCTTGACTATGTCTTCAGCGTTGCAGACGTCAATCTCATTAAGTGTGTTCACCTCCTCCCATTTTCTGAGCTCCCTTGACACGAGTGTGGCAAAAACCGCAGGTTGCTGCTCCAAAAAGCATTCAAGCATGTCATTAAAGCTGTTCCATCAGGTGGACACATCTATAATGAGCTTGTGGGAAGGCAAAGCCAGTTGATACTGTTTCTCCCATAGTATTTCAGCTCCCCTAATGTTGCGATGCAAAAAGCCAACCACCCTCCTCACTCTTCCCAGCAACTTTGCAGCAGTGGCCAGGCCAGATTTAATGTGTGAGCAAAGCACCCGAGGTGAGGGGTCATCTCTGCTTCCACTCCAGCTACAATCATGTTTCTGGCATTATCAGTTACCAGGGCTGGTTCTTTATCAGCAATGTTCCAGTCAACACATGCTTCTTTCAATAAAGCGCCTATATTTTTCCTTGTGTGTGATTGATTGAATACTCTCGTCTGTAAGACATGACTCCTTAACTTCCGGAGAGATGTGGTGCGCTGCCCGGAGAGATGTGCGCTGTGATGATCACATAGGAATCGGTAGCACATGATGTCCAGGCATCGGTTGTTATTGCCACTTCATCTGCATTTGACAATTCTTGTTTGACTTCATTCTTTACTTTGATATACACCTCTGGCACGCATTTGTCGCTGAAATTCTGTCTACTTGGTATCTTGTACCTCGGCTCTAACACATTAACATGTCACGAAAGCCATCATTCTCAACTACACTGTAAGGTCGTAGGTCCTTAGTGATAAAACGGGCTATAGATGCCGTTAGACCTTACCTTAGACCTCACCGAGTTGTGGCTAAGTTGTGGCTGGAAAGTGTTTAATGCCGTGCCTTTGTCTTGCATGTTCTTGTTTGTGCTAGCTGTACTAGCATCGTCGCCGCATAGGTTTCACTATGCCGTCTCAACAGGTGAATGGTAAGATTTGTCGTGCTTCCACTGAACTTAATCGCTGTTCTACAGACCTTACAAATGGCAAGACTTTTGTCCAAGATTCTTTCCTTATAAAATCCAAATGTCTTCCAAACTTTGGATTTTAGATTTGATGGGGCACTGTAAACCACGTTGGCATTGTCGGCCGTGTTGTTCTTGTTTTTACCTTGTAAAAGGTTAAAGCGAGCCGCTGTACAGATTTATTAGCCAATGAGAGGCGGTCAGTGAGTCTTCCGCAGCAGCAGCTTAGTTTATACTGAAGTAGAATTAGCAGCAGAGCTTCAGTCAATTAATTTGTAAATTCAGAATCGGGCCATCGACCGGTTCATGGTACATTCAGACTGGTCCAGGGGTCCGCGTATCGACCAGTTTCTGATTCGTATCGTTGAATCTTTACACCCCTAGTATCGCTTTTGCAAATAGACGGTTAATAATATAATACCTCCGTTTTGACCCATTGTGACTGTTTCTCAGTGTCTGCGTTTAAATTGGTGCTCCTGGGTGAGATTTAGCTTGGCTTTCATCTGGGGTTTCTTTTGGATTTTACAGTCCTACTACACATTATTATTTTCAGTACAGCCATGGATAAATTGGCTATTTCTTCCCTCCAGAGAATCACGTTTCCCCTTTTATAATGAAAGCATTGTTAATTCAACCTATTGCAGTGGACTGGTAAACGAGGGCCTTTCTTCATTTACGTTTTATTCTATCTGTGTGCAGTTTTATCCCCGCAAGTCGGTCCTATAAAAGATAATATAGGCCTAATATTACCTTCTCTAGTTTCCACATCCGGTATAGCCGTGTTTTGCCTTTATTCTTCTTTCCATTTTTTCTAAACCATAATCCTATTTTTATTATGGATCTCTCTCTCTCTCGCGCGTGCGCTATCCCTCCCTCCCTCTATTGTGGCAATCTTTTCAGGCTCCTGCATACTATTATTTTAATAGATGTAAAATAACAGTATGTAGGATTCATGGCAGGATATGTATGCATTTCTTGTCATGAGTTTCACCTTTACATACTTCTTAAAAAAAAGTAAAGACTAATGTTATTGATATGGTAAGATTAGTCTAGTTTATGGCATATTTGGAGATAGTGTGTCAGAGAGCACTGTAAGAGGACCGTGTAGCTTTCCTAAGGCATTCCTCACAAGAGCAAGCCATCCGCTAGACCTAAACCTGAGCAGAGTGATAAGGTAATTATTAGCTCACTGCATAACTCTCTCCTTTGCACTTGTTGAGCACCTTTTCCTCAGTGGGGCCAGCGCCATTCAGGACCACACACACACACACACACACACACACACACTTGCACTTGCACACACCTGTTTTGAAGGCTCAATTCTAAGCCCTCTATCACTATGCTGCAAGATTGGCATGACTGTCAAAATACCCTCATAGTAACACCACTTTTTTTTAAGACTGGTATAGCTTAATTGTTCTGACAATGAGCACACACAATGCTTGTCATTACATCGATGAGTCAGTTTCATAAAAAAGGAAAGTCAGTTTAGAAATTGTGCTTCATTCTGTTACCATGTCTCTAAAATCTACTTTGTAGATATTTCTCGATATTTATGTTACATACATTTCATTGGTTTGGAAAAACTGCAGTGCCTACTTCTCTTAGTTTCATTTCATTCATTGTGGTAAACAAACAGAGCAAGTCAGACAGTGTGGCTGTCTGACTGTAATTAAATATGTCCCTGAGATAATTTATTTACTGGGTCCAGCCTGTCTGGAATAATATGTAGCCCCCCCCACCAAAACTAGTTTACATTCCATTCCAGTCTGCTCCTTAGGGACCACTGGAGACTAAATATGATGCATGTCCTTTGTAGATTTACAACAAGGCTGAAAACGAGCCTGTTTTTCCCCCTCCCAATTGTCATGGTTAGACCTGTATTGTGTGGCCTGGATTTGATGGGAAGCTGCTCTTGATGCCTCTCGTGTTTGATGCATCGTCCCAGCGTTGACAAGTCTGACAAGTCAAGCTGACATGTTCGCTAATCAAAGGCATTGTTGCCATCTGTGGTGTATCTATATATGTCACTCCAACAAATAGTTGAAAATAGTTCTTACATCATAGGCCTACGTCCTCTCCTGATCTAGAAATAGTTCCTTAAACTAGCGTATGCAAAGAGTTATGCGAGAGTTAAACAAAGAAAGTAGAATAATCACTCACAGTTGGTGGGTACAATATCACAATTGATTCAGCGAATATCGAGATATAATTTTGGTAAAAGTAATTGTTTTACCTACAACAATCCAGAAGTTTCCCCAGTGTCTGTGGAAGTAATTGTAAGGTGAACGATGCTGTTATGGTCCACAAACGTCAGGGAAATCCATAAGCTTAACCTCGAAGAGGTTACCATAGCTTTCCAATTACTGTTACCTCAGGGGTTACTACAGTTTCCCGAAAATGTCACCCCGAACGGTAGGCTTTGTAACTTCATCTACCCCTTTGGGCCCCTGAGCATGGGGTTCTCGCCGGGCTGGCTGGGCCTGGCCAGTCGTGTCTAATTTATTGTCTGGAGTATTTATAGATTGACAATGTGGAAAGACCAGGTGGCGTAATCTGTTGCTGTGGTATTTTGTTTTGTTTTTTATATAAAAGTGGTGGTAGTGGTGACCACAGCTACGGATGGCGGTCTGTTACGGCTGGCTTGCGAAGCCAATTTATTTGCTCATGTGCAGCGGTGTCCAATCATTTATGTAAAATCAATACATCTCTTCATAGACTTACAAAGAAATCACATGGCCTTTGGAGTGGATATTGGATAATGATAGTAATGACACATTGATTTTATGATGACAATAAATAATATACATGATGAAAAGGAACGATTCCCTCCACTGTCAATATTTGGTTTTCCATCTTATGAAGATTGTTTTTTGTATTTGCAGACACTAATGATTTTGGTGCTCTGATAGTGTACTCAATTTAAACGAAAGTAAGCAGTATTTCCAAAGTCACATGGCTTTTTTGTATTCAGCTACAAGTTCAGCTGCAATAATATCTAAGTAGTATGTATTTCATGAGTGTACTTTTTTTTTTAAACTGGTAAATTAACATGTTGTAAAAAGTAGTTTTGAGCTGTGCTGGAATTTAAAAAAAATGTCCTTAGTTCCATTACGACATTTATGAATCTCATATATTCCAGACCTAATAGTAGCTGAATGTCTAGCAAGAAAGCACTTTTTTTCCCCTGGATCACATGAAGGTGACATTTTCTCAGGTAGTGTGCTGTCAATTACCACCTTTAGGAAACTGGGACTTTTTACAGCATTCATTTCACTCCATTTTCAGTCCCTTCTACTCTATTTCCTGTTCTCTGTAGTCTGTTTTAAATCTGCCTCAGGGAATAAAATTATAAAACGCATTTTTAATTTAAGGCACCACTGGAGATTTTTCTTTTTACACCATTTGTTAATTAGATGTTTGATCATGCTCTCCTTTACTGGACATTCTCCTTCCCTTTTTAGTTCAGAATTGGAAAGTGTCCCTTTATCTTTAAATCTACTTTTGCTTTAAACAGCAGACTACTTTGGCTGTCCTTTAAGACATATTTTGTATTGTTATGATAATGCTTATTTTTATTTTTTAGGTTTCAGCAAGTTGCCTAGGTGTTAATCAAGGTTGTAGTGAAAAAAAACAACTAATTTCTTTTTTGCCTACTGTGTCTCCAACGCCTACCATCACCACCTGGCCTAACCCGTCACTTCCACCTATCCTGAACCGTATAAGACACCGACTTGTCACCAACAGCGTTCTAATGTCTGCGGAGTCTCTTTTTAATGCTTGCAGCAAACAGGAGGCCCCGCTGGGCAGTAAGGGGAACAGGAGAAGTGTTTATCTGGGGAGGCAGGCCTTCGTTCCATCATTATGCCAATAGAGACAGCCGCACAGAGCTCCATGCCACACAGTCAGATAAGGCCACCAGGCAGCAGGGCTGCAGCCAGACCCCACTTGCTACAATGGATGGGGGAAGAAAGGATACGAGACAGTTTGCTCCAGTTAAATGCCCAACTTTGTGTCTCTGAGGTAGTGGTTCGAATCCTAATCTGTTCTGTGCTTTCAAGTATATCGCCATTCCTTTTCCATAAATGTGTGATTTTGCAAATGCAGGGATATTGTACATACCAATGGTTAAAAAAAGTATGGATTTTGTAATTTATAATTTATTTATACTAAATAGTCTTTGGGATAATTTGATATGCTCTCACTCTCACTCTCACTCACACACACCTCTCTCTCTCTCTCTCTCTCTCTCTCTCTCTCTCTCTCTCTCTCTCTCTCTCTCTCTCTCTCTCTCTCTCTCTCTCTCTCTCTCTCTCTCAATTTATCTCTTAAATGACTATAGTATGACCATGTTCTGAGACTACATAATTTGTGCTGCATTTGCAGTGCATCCCAAAAGACCTTCCGGGAAATAGCCACAGCCAGTGTTTTGGACCATGCAATCTATCCCTTGTTTGACCAACCATGACAGGCAAACCTAAATCACATAGTACCAAAGGATGTCTGGTTCATCCAGCCTGCTGCCATGAATAAAGAGAGAGGACTTATCTGGTAAGACTCAAATATTACCGGGAATAATCCGGACTAAAATAGGCAGGTTGGAGCAGAAGCAGTGGCCTTTCACTACTTTCACTTGTTTTTGGCAAGTTCAAAAGATAAGCCAGGACAGTGGGCCAGCAAATAGTTTAATACATTTGAATTTTCTGTTGTTTGGATTACGTTATTACGGAGCCCCTCTGGGGTCACATGGTAGGAAAAAAAAGTTCTCAGATTCACAATCCGTGCGCATGGCGAATGCATATCTGATTCAGATATATCACCGATATATATAGAATGTCTATATCACATATACAATGTTTTTTTCTCCTGTCTTTTCAGTATGAATGACTGAATGTAGTGTTTATCTTTTCACATTTGACTGTACAGTTACGTTTGCTTTACAATCATGTTAGAGCATTCTCATGTGCTATTGCCTAATAGAGCCATAACATGCACTCTGTCACACATACAATTACCTCCATTCATCCACTTCCTTAACTACGGATTCCTTAAGAGAACGGATTTACAAAACTGTGCAACTGTGAATCCGAGGGGACAGATTTACAAAACTTTAAACATCTTTTTTTTTTTTCTACCGTGTGACCCCAGAGGGGCTCTGTACGTTATCAGTTCTGACGGTATTCTTATTTTTTTAAATAGATAATAGGAAAAATATCTCTGACCACCAACCAAGCATTGCACTGTTGAGACAAAAGGCAATTCACTCTATATTCCTGGGGTAAAACTAATTCAGCGTGGGTCACCTCCTGTAACCTACATCTATGTTCAAAGCAAAAAGAAAACATCCATACAGATATTTAAATTTTTTATTGTTGTGTGTCGGCACAATTGTTTGCGCTTGTCTGGCAAGAAATTAACTTGGTCACAGTGGCCCCAGACAACAGCAGGCATGAATTGCCAAGCCAATTTCCGTACTTTGGAAACTGTAAAGACGCCACATCTTTACAGTAGACCACCTAATAGTGTCGGCTGATTCAGGGTTTGGATATTTGGATATATTGGAATGAGTGCAGTTTGCAAAGGGTTGTGACCAGTAAGGACGTGGACAAGTTGTTTTCATGACCATAATCCAGGAGGGCCACTCAACTCTAAATTGGACACATTTGCATATTTGCATATACATAGGCCTACATGGGAACGATGAGGCTTTGTGCCGAAGGTGATGCCTTAAGACTTCATTACTACCTAATTATAGTCTGCAGAAGTTTTTGTTCAATGCAATTCATTCTTTGATTGAATTCACAAAGCACTTGTAAGCTTTTCCATAGATTTTGGTGAAATAAAGTAGAGCCATAGAAAGAATAACAATTGTTGTTCCTCTGCCTTATATCTGAGCCAGACTATTAAATACAGATACAGAGAAAAGTCGTTTTATATTGGGACCTCAGCTTGGACAATTTGGAACCAAACAACTTATTATAGTTTTTTTTTTATCTTGGACAAGGGAGATCAGTCTAAGGGCAACAGGCTCTCAATTGTCCTCGGTTTCAAACTTGGCTCATTGTCTGTCCTAACTGATCAGTTGCAATGGCAGACGCATTGCTGCCGCCGATGACAGTAATAACCTCAGGTAGTGCAATCAGCTTTGATGATGGCACTGGACAATATGAGGGAATTGGTATTCATTGTATCCGTTTCAAACAATGAATTATTTATGCTTGCTTGGAGCTACCGTTGAGTTTGGTAAGGGGGAGGAATGATTGCAGTGGGCTAAGTGGTTGAGAAATGGAACAAGGTTAAAGGAGAAATAGTGCTTTGTGTCTTCTGCCCATAGAAGCATATTTGGTCAAACTGTTAAAACCATGAACAATTGTTAATGGTTAAGGGTCATCTTCATTAGTATTCCAGCTAAATATATGCTTCACAAGCAGGGGGATTACACTGTACACTGTTCAGTGTTTACATCGCAATATAAGAATGAAATGCTGAGAGTCAAGTGTGAAACTTTCAGTTTGGCTTGACTATAAAAAAAAAAGCACTCCTCTTACTTATAGGGGGAAGACTTCAGAAGAGAAACAAGGTAATTAGTCTTTTAAGATTACAGACTACAATGAGGAGCAGAAGAGGCTTGTCAGCGTTTGCATCAAAGCCTGCCCATTAGAGCCGGGGGCACGGAGAGAACACACACTACAGATACACAACGAAGCTTACTCATTCCCTTTTTTTCCTCTTTTTGTTAAGCCAACCGAAAATCGTGATGTTTCGCACATTGGTAGGTAGTGATTAGGTTGTCATAACTGACAGCAGCCAAATTAACATTGATAGCACTTCTATGAATTTATTTTAGGATCACATGAGAAAAAGATTAGGAGGAGCTCATTTGTCCTGTGCTTTTATTTCACACCCGTACACATCCTATATGCCTTGTCAGAAGCACTCAAAGCAGCTAAGTCCTGCCAACATTTCCTACGCAAGACTGCATCTTTGGACTTCCCAAAGCTTCCAAACCTCTGCTCTTTTCAAACCATACCCTTGCTACACATGGTTGCCTACTAGGGCTCAGTCACACACACACACACATGCACGCACGCACACACACACACACCCAAATCAACGCAAGAGAAGCCCAGAGGAAACTAGGATTTTCTTGCGTCAGGGCTACTATTTTAAGTGCCTTTGCCTTTCCGTGGGGTGACACTAGATGACAGTTGGCTTACTGTTATTCTTGACTCATTCTGCAGCATTCTGAAACCCGTATCTCCTGTGCTGTAGGCTGACTTTGCTTTCTCGCTCTTTTTGTTTGTCATTAATAAGATTAATCAGCAGCAGATACCAAGTATTTTGGAGGGAGAGAGACAGAGAAACAGAGAGAGGGGGAGAATAATTCACCTTGCCTCTTCATTGGCCACGGACATGAAGAGTACACATGGTTATGGCTGTTAAACAAGATGGACTGGACCCCAGCCCACTCGTAAATAGAGAGAGGGAGAGGGAGAGAGAGAGTCTCTCCCTCCCTCCCAAACCAGCATTCAGTGGTGCGGCTCTGTCTCTCACCGTCTAACCACTACAGAGGCTGCCAGTTACCGTGCCTTTGTGGCTCAGAAACCCTTGGTTAGTGTTAACAAATTAACATGAATAGAGGCCAGGTTGGCATCATTAATTCCTTTATCACCCCATATTATGTTAAATAAAGAATTATTTTTCCTTTTTTGCACCCCTTTAGCGAGGCTGCTCCCAGAGTCTGTCAGTGCCATGTTTATTTTTTTTATAGCCCTTGTTAGATTTATATCATATATAAAGAGAATATTGCTTTATGAAAACAAAGAACCTAGACATATGATGATCACTACAGTCCAGCTTCCAAATGTGCACCATTGTATTGCTTTTCTTGTGTTTACAAGCTTGTTTCATCTCGAGGTTAAACAAGACGTGGGCTGTTGACATTTACAGAAAATAGTTGTTTTTTTTTCTCATCAGCTTTCTGAAATTTAACGTTGTGCAAATTATGAGGGAGTAGTGTTCAGAGTGTTCTTCAGATTCTCAAGCTTAGTCTGGCTCTGGCCTTTGTTATTGGTTTATCGTTGTCCTTTTTACTTTTTGTTGAGCTATGTCCAAAATAAACTAAATAATAAGCTATAATCAGCTACCTGTGATATATGCCAAAATCGATATACCTGGCTGGCCCATTGATGATACCTCTGGTGGTCAAGAGATGCAACCTCTGCCAGCTCGTTTTACTATATCAATTCCCAAAGAGCTTGTTATATTATATTTGTCCCTGCAGTAACAGAAGATGTTTACCAGTGGAGCACTCCACCTGATTTTGTAATGTGAACCTTTTCCTCATTGTCACTGACACTAATAATTGGCGAATCCAACGGATCTTGGGGTCTTGCCATGTTAACTGACATTTGGAATATTGCAATTCATTCTCAAACATGTGCAAGCTGTACCCTTGTAGCCATTTCCTGAAGCACGTGCGAGTGGTTATATGGCCTCTCTTTTTGTAGGAACAGGTCGGCCTTGTACTTGGTAATATAAAGAAAGGATCGCACTGGCAGCGTGCTGTCAGCATAAACCACATTGCACTTTTTACCTTTTATATGAAGGGATGAATATATCAATCGATCTGGTAAAGAACAAACAGTATTTTATTATTTCCATATGTTGACAATCATTTCAATAATCAAGGCTAATTAAAAAAATATTTAAAATGTTGTTCCATCCAGCTTCTAAGCATTAAAAGTGCAAGCCACTCATCCTTTCTTTCATTTCAGTGTACACCATTTTAACAACCTCTTCCTTTGGTTGCATAATCCAACAACAAGTAGCCAAGCCTTTACATTCTTGTTTGTATCTGTGAACAAAGCCAGAGCAATTTTTCTATTAATGCACTCATACAACTGTCCCCCAATTATCAGTGACAACAAAGGCCTGGCTATATACAGCAACATGACAAGTAAATAACATCATTTGTTTTCTATTTGGGGATGGCAAATGGAAAACTATGCTTTTAGTCATTATATTAAAACTTTTCCGGTTCTACGTTGTTGCAATTTTACAACGTGGGGGTTAGGGTTACAGGGTGTCAAACTGTGCTCCGTGCTGCTCATAACCAGGGCAGTGGGTGCTTATTATAGTATTTTACAAATAACCTGACCAGGGGTCCAATAAGACAGTCGTAGGTAGCCCTGTCCTTGTTTGATCCACTGTCACAGTGGTTTTTGCCTTTGAACTAGAATCCAGGCAAATGCTGTATTGAATTAAATGATTACATAATTATGTTATTAGATATTATTTGTTGGAGTCATTGAATTTCTCCTTCATATTGAGACCAGACAAGTTGCTGAGAAGTGCATTTTTAAATAAGATGATCTTAATCTTAATTCATATTGGTAGGTCTTCATTATCCTAATGAACACAGTTCTACATGTATACATAATTTATTCTCAAAAAGCACATGGCTATCCTACATTGAGTTTTACTTTTGCCATCCGTCTCAAATGTGTACATCTTTCTAAGCGTTTCCTAGAAATTCACAGGACCCCAAAGCATTTTTTTTTCTGTCGCCTCTGCAGGATATGAGGTACTACATCATAGAGATAAGCATTCTGGCAAAGTCACAGCTACAAGAAAAGGAAAAGGGATGAGAAAGACGCTTGTGAAGTATGGATCAGTTCCAGTAAAGTCACTGTGATGAATTCAGAGCAAGCGAACAAATGCAGTCTACGCCGGTCCGTGCCTTGCCGAGGCAGCCCCTTCCCGGCTGTTTAGCCGAAAGATGAATGAACGTCCACAAGCCCTTGTTTGGTATCGCTCTTCTCTATCACAGTGTGGGCCAGTTAACTCTGATAATCTTCCTCACCGTGGGACAACCTCAGATCGTAGTCGGGCTCGGGGCGTATATGGTGTCATTTAGAATGAATCAAGATGAGCAATTCCCTGGGGTGTTTTAGATCATGCATGTGGTCCATCTTAAGTGACTTGGCTCTAATGCAGTAGGAGGGGTGCTGGGTACACGTTTGGCTTGTAAATCATTTGATTTAATCGTTTTTAAGTATTTAACCAGTAAATCAAAGTCTTTACTGGTTAATTCTGAAACAGTAACGATAATTAGTGATTTATAATACACATTAATTTAGTTAATGATGCACACAGAAAAATACTATCTGTGCATGTTTTTTGTACAATATATGCTGAGGAGATTGTGTTAAACTGTGCTACAGTTCTTTACCAAAGAGCTCTTATGACTAAACTCTTATTATTATCTACTTGTATTCCCTTTTTGTGGAAGCTAATCTTATCTGGTGTCCATGGTCTTAATCAGGGATACTTCTGCAGAGCACATCTTCCTTTAAGAGGTTATCAAATGCATGAATGTGAATCGCAATGTCAGACTTAATTCAAAAGTGATGTGGTGATTCCTTCTTTTGTCAACTTCTGCTTTGCAGAGGGCCTTGATAATTTGTATTCTGGGAATTGTAATTTGTTACAGCCACATGTAGGAAAATGTGGAAAATGTGATTTCTGTGTTATTTTCTCACTAGCTATGTTTCCATCCAAATGTATCGCAAATCTTAATCGAATTTGGCAAAAGAAATTGCGAATTTATGCGCGTTTCCATTCACTACCGTTTTTTAAATATTAGAAGTTGGTTCATCGAGATATGCAGTAGGTGGCACTAATTCTCCAGTCAGGTGCCATTATACCACTGCAGAAGAAGAGGGCGCATTGAGATGACGTAATTAAAAGAGCGCCAATCTAACCTTAAAAACGAACAAAACAAACAACAAACAAAACTGTGAAAATAAATTGTGTTTCTTGTACTATTTCAATGAACGTTGCAGTCTCCTCTTCGGTCCACACATACCTGATATTTTCATCTGCTGCCATTTTTCGTCTCCAGTGGAGCGGAAGCTGGAGTGACATTTAAGTCATGTGATTTCTGTACGTCATCATTTATCTATTCACTGAATCGATTTCCATTGCACTTTTTCGAATTACCTTTTTATCGATACACAAACTTTTCCACCTACCTCAAGTGGAAAAACTTTTAATCGATATTTGGAGACTTATTCGAATTTTCGGTATTTCCCCTCAGGTTTTTTTATTCGCAAATTGAAAATTTGAATAAAAAGAGGTGGATGGAAACGCACCTACTGACTACTTTAGCTGTCCTTGTGTGTTGAGCTTCCACTGTTACATGGTCTACCCTGTTCAGCCTCTGAATCCCAAATAAAATAATGCAGAATAAGTGACATTCTTCTTAAATGCGTCGCCTAGCACCTTTTAGCCAACCTGACCTTGTTTTTTGGCTCATTCAGTGCTGCATCTGAGACATTTAATTCCAGCTCAATGTTTGAGATCGTTCTGCAGATCTACACATAGAGCCTGCCTCCGTGGTTATGCTGGGCTAATTTAGTGCACAGTTTTAAGGTCAAGACATAATTTCTGTAAGCGCCACACTTATGAGGCATTAGGAAAGAAAAACACACCCCTTATTTGGTTTGCTCCTAGAAATGTTAGATGTCTCAAATGTACACAATTCATAAGTCACACTTTGTTATAGAGCAACTCAGTGTCCTCTTTAATACATCAATGCACCCCTTTGGACCTTGACGAAGTTGTCCTAACAAGCTCTTATGTGGAAACCCGGATAGTGGGCTGTTGTGCCAAGGGAAAAGAGACTATTCCTAGAGAGGATGTTTATTCAATCTTGTTTTGTCAAAAATGTGTCTGCCTCGTTTGTCGCACAGTCAGTCCCCCAGAAACCATCCAAATGGTTGGGTTTTTTTGTTTCATTCTCCAGATTCAGGCAGGATGAAGCAGACCGCAGAATCCACTGGTTATTTTAAGTGTTAGGGGTTTATCTAAGGCTATCATTATCTCCATTAGAATGGCATTGTACAGGTTTTTTAAATGTTTGTTTTTAAGCAATGGCACAAAGTTATAAGTCATAAGCTGGTGGAGACTGTGGTGAGAGAGACTACCTCGGTTGGCGCTGTTGGCCAGCTTATCCTTCATATCGAATGGGGAAAACTCAATACTGAAGAAAGTTGTTTAGAGATTCAGGGAGTCAGGACAACACTGCGGTTGTTTCAGGCCTGCAGGTCATTATTCACTGTGACGGGTATAGAAGTAATGAACAATTTTTTGTGTGCCTGTGTTGGAGCTGAAGTGTAGCATTGCCATGGCTCCAGAGGAGTTGTTGGCTGAGGAAGAAGTGCTTCATCACACTGCTAAATACTTTGTAATCTATGTGGTAGCTGTAATATAAATAGAAACTATTTGTTTTTGTGTTTATGATGACGATGCATTTGTCGAGCACTGCACTGTTATTGTATATATTCTGTATGAGTCGGATACCAAATCTCTGCCCATTTTGCCAGTATTGCCCATTATTTCCGTTACACAAGATTTAAATTCCATCTGTTCAAGAGAAAAAACTGAACAAAGGAAGGTGTTAATGGGGAAATCCTGAAAGAGTATGGGAAACATTTTAAAATGAAAATATCAAGGTATTAACTGGTTAACATACATACATACATACATACATACATACATACATACATACATACATACATACATACATACATACATACATGTCAAACAGAACTAGGCCAAATATTTTCACTTTACACACACAGTAAAGTCGTTACAATGATTTAAGACTGACATTCCACAGTACACACTTGTCACTTAATTAACCAGATGTACCTGCTTATCAAAATCCACTGGTGATGAATTACTTTTGTTTTTGTGTTTCTTGACTGGTGGAAATGTATTAATGCTATGCCTGATATTGGAGTGGTGTTCTGGACTCACTACAGTCTGACACTGTATTGGCATGGCGTGACAGAAGCATATTATTATTATAGCTGGGGCAAGGCAATTACTCTGGTCATCAGGACGCCCTCAGGCCCCCCTTCCAAAGATGTAATGCATGACACATTTCTCTGCGAGTCTCGGTGGCAGCTTCCTGTATTTGCTCTTAGTGCTTGCTCCAGTTTGATTGTTAATAATGCAAGTGAATGGGACCCTCCTGTGCCTCAGAACCGTCCTTGGCTTCGGATTAACTGCTGCTCCACAAAGCAGGGAAGTTGTGTGCCACTCAAGAGACGTGGATGAGTTGCATTCTCTTCTGCCTGGCCTCTCATTCTCCATTCAAAGCCGAGACCCTTTTTACTGTGGCAACCTATTTCCCGGGCCACCCGGAGTCCTTGAACAGACTACAGAATAGATCATTTGGGGTTGGCAGCGTTTGCAGTCTGCAAGCGTGTGTTGGTGTATTTGTTCTCTTTTAGAAGCAACGTAACAAGACTCGTCTCACCATTGTTTCTCATGCTGTTGTTCTTCCAAAACAGATTTGCAGCAAGACCGAAGACTGACAACACATCTCAGGGATGTACAAAGACTGCAGATCATGCCGAGCTTCAGGTAGGAGGCGTGTGTGCACGTGTATATGTGTTTGTGTGGGCCTCATAAGACGGTATTGTTCTTCCATGTCTGCGAGTGTGGAGATTTTGTATTTGAGATATTATTAT
Source organism: Merluccius polli (assembly GCA_030340625.1). Taxonomy (NCBI): domain Eukaryota; kingdom Metazoa; phylum Chordata; class Actinopteri; order Gadiformes; family Merlucciidae; genus Merluccius; species Merluccius polli. Next base: position 337,001 of record JAOPHQ010000850.1, read on the forward strand.
TTGTTGAAAAAACATTGGATGCCACTGTCCTCTGGTCAAATCTATAAAATAGAGCTTTGCCTTAACCCCGAACCTTGTTCTTGCAGACACTTCAATTATTTACTTTTAGATTATATTTGTGTCGTACATGTTTTCTTTCAGATTTGTATTCATGCAAACATCAACAACTGCGGCAATGTTGCATTTATATGTGCATTTATATATTTATGATTTTCTGTCACAGCCCATGGTTTAAGCTTGTGTTGAGCTTATCCAGCTCAGGTGTGATTCAGATACAGCACTCGGTCTGCAGACCAGAGCAGAAATTGTGTGTGTGTGTGTGTGTGTGTGTGTGTGTGTGTGTGTGTGTGTGTGTGTGTGTGTGTGTGTGTGTGTGTGTGTGTGTGTGTGTGTGTGTGTGTGTGTGTGTGTGTGTCCCAAAAACATGCCAGTTGAAGGCAGGACCATTAAGAGGAAACCTTTCTCGTTCAGTGTTTCTTACAGTATGTGTTTCGGTATGATTGGCTGTAGTTCTCGAAGAGATGTCTTGGTCATCTTAAGCAGAGAAAAAAAGAGAAGAGAAGAAAAAGAGAAGTCGGCCATTCTGCACACATAATCTTTATCAAGAGCCTTCCTCAGAGCCTTTATTTGTTAACCTAGGTTTCTGACAGTGTTGTTTGCAGTAGTGCGGTTGTTGCGTGTTTCACTTCAGCAACCACCACAACAACAAAAGAAAGTTATAAATTATTAATAATGTTTAGTATCATCACAGGAGGGGGGGGGGGGGGTCAGGCTCAGAAAGAGAGAAGGAGATAAGGGAATATCAATCAGAATTTGAACAGTGGAAGAGACTGACGGAGTGCAAAGGAGAGAGGGAAGACAGGAGGGATAAAGGAGGCTCATTTCTAGCTAGGCTTTGGCCGATGAGCGTGTCCTTTCCTATTACCCTCATGCAGCGCTGTGTGCAGCTTGGTCAGGTGATAATGAGTCCTTCGTCTGATAGCTCACCCTGCTTCCTCGCCGTGGTTTTCTTCCTCGCTGTTCCCTGATTCATATCCGCTCTTTTCACTTTCCCCCACTATTCTCTGCACATGAACCCTGGCTGTTTTACCCAACCAGGGTTACCCAGAAGTCTTTGACTTTTCCATCCAAATTAATATCAGAAACCCACCTCCGTAAGTGGGCTTTGACTCACTGGACGGGTATTAGGATGTCAAGTTTGACTGTATAGTCTTTCTCTTTCTCTGTATGCATTAGGCTCCTATAATTCCCATGGTCTCCACAACCTCCTACTTTTTCCTGGAAGAGTATTTGTTAAGATTGGGGCTTTTAACCACACCTTCTCAATTGGCGCGTATGTGAATTGAAAGGCCAGGGAAAGTGTTTTGGGCAGGATTTGGAATACCTTTGTGGTTGCCATCAGACATGTGCCTAGCATAGGATGTGTTAACGTAATGCTAAATGACATGGTTTGATGCGTATTTACTGTGGAATGATCATGCAGGGCCATAACCAGGAGGATACCGGTTTTAATTTGGTAAAGCTGGAAATAATTGGCTGTCTGCATGTCTAGGGGGTGTTTTAGAAACTCCAGATTAAGGCATTTTGACTACTATAAGGCAAAAAATACAGACGGAAGCACAAAATGGGGACATAAAGTAGATTTTGCATATAGACATGTGGAATAGAAAGCCTGGGAAGAGATTAATACAAATATGAATGTACACATATAAGTAAATAATTTGCCTTTTGAGTCTGCTGTGAGCATGACTATGTATCAGTGTGCACATATTGGAGTGTTTATTTGGTGACTGGGATTAACTGGAAATGCTGTATTAACCCTGTTTAAAGGAAGGGTATAATAGCATCCAAATGAATTGTATGAGTTGATAGAAAAATACACCTGCAAATGTTTACCACCTCAGTAGTAAGTCTCACTTCCTAGTGCAGAGTAAGACACACACATGAACAATCTATTTTCGTTCTTGACTAAATGTTGTGAGAGCAACAGAGAGAGAGCATCATCACTTAATTTGAAACAAAAATAAAATTTTATGTTAGTTGTAATTGGAGACACAAAAAAAAGAACAAAAACTGCAGAGCATCTTTTCTACTCGTGGAATTCCAACAAAACCTACAAGGCTTAGAAACCTGAAGACAAGTATGGCAAACACAAGCTTGGCTGGGTGTTGAAGGGAGACCAGTTTTGTTGGATTTTTTATCTAGATTGATTGCACATTTGGTGCCGGGGATTATGATTGCCTAGCTGTGCATATCAGCTGTCAACATACGTTAAGGTTCATGTTTGGCCACATAGAGCGCTTGTCTGTAAGAGAATACCTGAGGCATCTAACAGAGAATTTGGCCACTTTTGAGACAGCTTTTCCCCTCAAGTGCACATTGATGGTGTTATGTCTGAGATGTGCTGTATAGAGATGGAGAAGATGTGGCCATGCTTTTAACCAGGTTTCAACCCCAGCAAGGTGGTTAATAGATGTTTTCTCCAACATGCAAACCTCATTTTCATCAATATTAATTCAGTTCGGGGGACATTCTCCAGACATTAATTTGGCCTCCTTTTTTTTCATAACCTAATCCAGTTTCTAAAACAGACATTGCCACATTACCTCTCCTCTGTAGGATTAGGGTTCACAATAAATACCTTGCCCACTCCTTATGCTCTCACCCTCCACCCCCTGTCATTAAATTGTTCCAACAAGCAGCACAAGGTTGTGTACTGGGACATTAATGAGCCGTGACTGGCTAGGGAACCATCCAACCTTCACTGTCCAGATGATCAGCTGCTAACCATCATTCAAGGAGAAGAGACACTCAGGTAAGTCGGGAGGCACAATAAAATGGCTATATAATGGGTGGATAATTGCAACGTACAGAATGAAGTGAGATAGAGGTCAGAAGATAACCAGAGAGCAACTGCAAAGCGTTGCCACAGTGACACACACTTTATCATCTGCTGGGATGTGATTCTCATCATAAGTAGTTATTGAAACATCATAAGTCTTCAGCTGTGACATTTCAATGCTGACTGATCTCAACATGCACAATACTAAATACACCTCTAGCCCTCTTTCCACTGAGGAAGAACCTTTTAAATATCATCCATCTTCAAAGCAAGCCATAAACTTTCCACAGACCAAATTGATTTGGAGAGAAAAATAACCTGAGTTTATTAAGCCATGGGTGGATGGGTTTTATTCTTAAAACACTCGTCATTTCAAATATTCTCAAACAAAAGTGTTGGCCGCAGTGAAAAGCTAGAAAGTGCAGGTTTAAACTATATAGTAAAATAAAAATGCTGCTCCGGCTTTGATCCTTCCATCTTGGAGCTGCTCACTGTCAGGCACCAGTGTACACATCTGCCAGTGTTTCCCCTACGTGCATCCAGCAGCGGCTGGAAAATAAAATTAGAAATCATGTTGGGTGCCCCAAATGCTATTTGTTTTATTTAAAAACATATATATATATATATATATATTAGGGATGGGCATTCGAAGAAATGTCCTTGATCGATCATCGCTAGAATTATCGATCAATTATCGATTAATCGTTATTTTTTTGGGTGCGGGGGGCGGAGGTGCGCGATTGTTGACGGGGGGGGGGGGGGGGGGGGGGGGGGGGCGCGTTTATAGCGCACCCCGGACCTACGACCGACGTATTATGACAGTCCTGGACCGGCCCAATAATCTAGACCGGCCCAAAAATAATAATACACAAAATAAAAAATACAAAATAATCGGCCTGAAATCGTCCGGCCGAACCTCCCTATGGCAGCCCGTCCCTGGTTATAGGCCTATGCGGCGCTCGTAAAAGCCGAACGATGCGCCTACATGCGCTCTTAAAGGTTTGGAAACGATTCAACAAGACTACATCTGTATTCCAATCACAATAAGTAGCCTACTTATCGGCCAACAATAATCAAACACGGCAGTAAAAGTGGGCATTGAACTGTATAACTGTTTTGAAAAAAGGGGAAAAGGCCGACATATGCCGATACAATATGCAGCCGGCGCTCGGAAAAGGCTCGCAACAAAAAGATGAGCCACACATTTAGAAACAATTGCATGAACTGTCTAAAAGCAATACCTTAGTCAGAAAACATATATGAGGCTGAACGTTTTGCTAAAATGTCACAGTTATGGAAATATTGAAAATGTTGGAGCGGCTGGCTTGACCACGCGAACCGAGAGACGGCTGTCTTGACCGCAGTACGCGATCGGTCATTAACCAATAATCGTATTTAACCGTATAACTGCACACAACTTTATTTAAAATCAAATGTAAAACATGTGTGTTTGTATTGTGGTGTCCGGTGCGTGTGTGTGTGTGGATCCTCCGGCGGAGCGGTTCATGTTAATAGCGGAGTCCGGGAGGGTTCACCTTCACGGCGTACGAGGGATGTGCGACTATCGTTTAAAAAAATACTAAAGTGTTTTTTAAAGTTAGAAAGATATTAGATATTCACGCTCCGAATTACAGCCACCAGACACGGGGAACTAAAGCCGCGATCACCGCACCGCTTCAAGACTTATGCAACACAACGTCCTTTTGATCGATAACAATATAAATTGATCGACACATTTCTTAACGATCAATGATCGATCATCGATTAATTATGCCCATCCCTAATATATATATATATATATATATACACACTCACCGGCCACTTTATTAGGTACACCTGTCCAACTGCTCGTTAACGCAAATTTCTAATCAGCCAATCACATGGCAGCAACTCAATGCATTTAGGCATGTAGACATGGTCAGGACGATCTGCTGCAGTTCAAACCGAGCATCAGAATGGGGAAGAAAGGTGATTTAAGTGACTTTGAACGTAGCATGGTTGTTGGTGCCAGACGGGCTGGTCTGAGTATTTCAGAGACTGCTGATCTACTGGGATTTTCACGCACAACCATCTCTAGGGTTTACAGAGAATGGTCCGAAAAAGAGAAAATATCCAGTGAGCGGCAGTTCTGTAGGCGCAAATGCCTTGTTGATGCTAGAGGTCAGAGGAGAATGGCCAGACTGGTTCGAGCTGATAGAAAGGCAACTGTAACTCAAATAACCACTCGTTACAACAGAGGTATGCAGAAGAGCATCTCTGAACGCACAACACGTCGAACCTTGAGGCGGATGGGCTACAGCAGCAGAAGACCACACCGGGTGCCACTCCTGTCAGCTAAGAACAGGAAACTGAGGCTACAATTCGCACAGGCTCACCAAAATTGGACAATCGAAGATTGGAAAAACGTTGCCTGGTCTGATGAGTCTCGATTTCTGCTGCGACATTCGGATGGTAGGGTCAGAATTTGGCGTCAACAACATGAAAGCATGGATCCATCCTGCCTTGTATCAACGGTTCAGGCTGGTGGTGGTGGTGTAATGGTGTGGGGGATATTTTCCTGGCACACTTTGGGCTTATTAGTACCAATTGAGCATTGTGTCAAAGCCACAGACTACCTGAGTATTGTTGCTGACCATGTCCATCCCTTTATGACCACAGTGTACCCATCTTCTGATGGCTACTTCCAGCAGGATAACGCGCCATGTCATAAAGCGCGAATCATCTCAGACTGGTTTCTTGAACATGACAATGAGTTCACTGTACTCAAATGGCCTCCACAGTCACCAGATCTCAATCCAATAGAGCACCTTTGGGATGTGGTGGAACGGGAGATTCGCATCATGGATGTGCAGCCGACAAATCTGCAGCAACTGCGTGATGCTATCATGTCAATATGGACCAAACTCTCTGAGGAATGTTTCCAGTACCTTGTTGAATCTGTGCCACGAAGGATTAAGGCAGTTCTGAAGGCAAAAGGGGGTCCAACCCGGTACTAGCAAGGTGTACCTAATAAAGTGGCCGGTGAGTGTATATATATCATAGGTGCCCCCTACTGCACCCCCCTTAATTGCTACATTGTCATTATTGTCATTGGAGAAATTTTGGAAAAATACTGATGGCAAAATAGTGAATAAAATAATAAAAGCCTAATAATAATAATAATAATAATAATAGAAAGTAGCCTACATATTTGATTGTGTAGAACAGAAGAAACCCAGATGATGGGATGGCTACAAATAGCACAGTCTGAAAACTGTTTGCGACGGAAGAATTTGGCTTGCGCACATACTGTGCTTGCATGCTATTTCTTATGTTATATTGTGATACCATTGTATGAGACCATTTCTTTTGGAATGCACCAGAGCCTTGCTGGAATCACTGATCACACTAAAACCTCTATGCACCCGCACACATTAGCACTGTGCACATGCACATCAACACTGTGCAGGTGCACATCAGCACCGTGCACGACAACATTGTGCACCTTGCACACACCTCTGCTGGAAAAATTTGTAGGGGAAACGCTGTCTGGATTTGGTAACAAATTAATCGCCAACCTATTGTGAAAATTCTAGTTAAAGGGTATGTGCACGCATAATGGTTGAAGCAACAGAGGGTGTGATGGAAGGAAGGAGGTATGCATCTTCATTTTAAACTTGGCTAGTGTTTCTTTAACACGTGTTATTACCCAGAGACATATTTGTAACTAGCTGGACACATTTGTAATTACCTAAAGGCGAATGAATGTCAGAAAATTGTGTGTACTGAACATATGGCTAGGATGTTCATATCTATGTGACATATGCTTAGAAACAAAACATTATACGACTGAGGAAGAGCCTTGTTTAAAAATACATTACTCTGCTATGATGTTAACATGTCAATGAGGTCCAGGTCACATTTAATATGCAGTAATTGAATTTGAATAATTCATGCAATGCTTCCTTGTTAACTGAACAAATTTATGACTGCAGTGGATCAGATAGAAGAGGGTCAACTATAGATTTTTGCTGCAATATGTCAAATGAAAATTAGTTGGCTGACATCCAGTTACGCAGCTTTTTCATGACTAGGTGATTGAAGATTTTAGGTACGGCATATTTTTTTCTGAGAGGACACATTTTGTTCTACCCACAATTTAAAATAAATGGTCAAAAGAATATTCCAGTGAAAATTAGTTTGATTTAATCTAACCTTACTTTCAACTCTGGCAGTTTGTGACTGTAATGTCACTAATGCACAGGCTCCCTACCTGCCATAAAAGCAAATGAAGGCTGCTTTCATCTGCTGAGGCATAAAGTTAAATTAATGTCTGATTTGAAAGTGTTGCTACACTGCCCAGACCATGCAAGGAAAATCATTGTTTAAAAAAAAAGATATATCAAGAGATATACAAGTATTGTTCCACAGGGACACAGCAAATTGAATGAGAGCATGCGCTGGCTGTTACTTATTACTTTTGGCTGAGTAGAGTAATTGAATTCAGCCTGGAAACCTTTAGTTTATTTATGAAAAACCCTTTCTGGTAAAAAAAAAAAAAAACATGGACTATGAAAAAGCCAACTAATTGTTTCAGTATACTCAAAGCCCAGGCCTACTATTGAGGCTTCTACGAGCTCACCTGCATCGAATGATTTAATCTTTCCACCTGGTGATTGAGACAACATGTCATCCTTGGTAATTTATTTAGCTTAGAATTATAGATCGGTGGGCCTATTCTCAAATGTTTTTTGTGGTCCAATTTTCAAGTAGAAATAGTGCTTTGGTTTTTGGCCAACAGTTGTATTTACTTTCAGAATTGTTTTTGGATTGCAGTGGAGTTGTCATTGGGCAACACAAATGTAATATTGCAGAGCACACCTTATATTAACCTTCACAGTCCCAATGTTTTGGGATATTTATAGCTCAACACATATTTTGGCGATTGTGTTTTTCTTCATAGACATATTGAGGGCATGCATTGTCATTCATTTTGCAATTTGTGCATGATAAGCCTATCTAAGGCTACTTTTGATTATGTTGGGCAGGGAAAAATAGCGTTGGGCTGGTAGATGACATTTGGGCTGCTTTGTCAAAATTTGTCAGGGTTTTGAAAATATTGTGAAAACAATATTACCAAACAAGGTGTCATTTTATGGTAAAAAACACATACAAAATTCAGTAAACTAAGTTTACCATGTGCGTGTGTGCGTGGGCCTGCCATCCTATAGTTTTTAAATAGGTTGTATTGTGGTGTTTTTTTGTGGCTCACATGACAGCATTTTACAAACAGTACTTTATTGAGGTTGCGTTTTCTATATGGGTGTGTAATGTTTTACGGTTTGACACGGGTTTCTGGCAAGGTTTATGTTTTTATAACAGTTTTCTATTGAATTGGACGGGTTTTAAGTTGTGACTGCGCTGGAAACGGTCCATCTGATCTGGCAACACTCCATGCTCCGAATAGCAATTACATGGCTCATATCCACACACAATCCCAGCATCGCTCCAGGCACGCGCGAGTGATAACACAGTGGTGATAACACAGTGTCGACGCAGTGAAACTAGATCAGTTTTATGCTTTTTTTTGGTTTTGCTTTTCCTGTTCCAAAATGACAGTTGGTGTCATCTCTTTCTTAAAAAAACCACCTCTCACAAAGCAGTGCCATTTTACCTGGGCGGACCCCGCCGACAACCGATATAGCCCGCCTCAATAAATGGCAGTCCACCATCTCCAGCTCGCGTTTTAAAGAGAGGACCCCCCACCCCGACGAAAAAATAAACTAAAAAACAACAACATAAGGACTACCGACAGCCGCTCCGGCAAAGTCGCTCGGCTTCGCGTCGAATCGGAGGCGAGCCCCGAACACGGCCGAGCGCGGCGTGCGCGCGAGTCGGGCCGCCCCCCGCTAAAAGGTCCCACCTCCAGCGCCTGCTCTCATTGCAGCCCTGTCTGCCGAGCGGAGCAGCGGAGCGCACACACACACACACACACACACACACCGGACCGCAAGGCGAGCCTCCCGGTCTCCCATTCAAGGGACATTACTTCGGGTCCGAGTCGTTCAACAGTATAGCGGACGGCCCGTGGTTGGGGGGTTTTTGGGGTTTTTTTCTTCTCCCCCCCCTCCTCCTCCTCCACCTATCCACCTCCGAGGACAATGTTTCTCTTGCAATACACAGGTAGATATTTTTAAGTTATGTACCACTTCTTCTTCTTCTAACCCCACCTCACCCACCCGTCGCCGTATGACTTGTCTCATCTCCCGTCAGGCGAGGGGAGACTACATGGGGATGTGTGTGTGTGCTCGCTGGGTGTGTGTGTGTGTGTTAACACGTCTCGCTTGCATTATCATCTCTTTGTAAGGACTATTCGTGGGGTGGTGTTTCGTGTGTGTGTGTGTGTGTGGGGGGGGGGGGTTCTGTAATGTGCTTTATGTATTACAAGTTGCGGTGTGTCCTTTTTTTGCCTTAGTTCCCAGCCGTCGGGCGTGGACCGGCTGCCGGGGGTCGCGGCAGACCTGGTCTCCCTCCTGGTCCAGCGGCTCCGCGGTGGTTTAACGCCCCCCCCCCCCCCCCCCCCCCCCCCCCCCCCGGTTGTCAGCGTCGCTTTCCTCCTCCGATGGCGATGTTTATCTCGTAAACAAGTCTCTCACGTCGCGGAGATTAAAAGGCTACTGCCGCAGTCCTTGGGCTTTTTTTAAGTTTTTTTTTTTTTTTTTTTTTTTTTGACGGTTGATTGCAAAACCCAGTGGTAGCGAAATACACACCGTCGTTTGGCGAAATACAGTTTGTCGGTACGTTGAACCGACAGTGTCTTGGCTTGGCGGATGATGCGGATGTCGGAGACGTGCGGGTGTATCGCTTGTTAGAAGCACGTTTCGTGATGCGATTTCCAGCGTTGACACGGTCGCCCGAATCGCTGCGATCCATAAAAAAACTCAATTTAAATGAACATTTCCCCCCCCCCCCCCCCCCCTCCTCCTCTCATTCACAGGCTTTAATTAAATGGGCACCCAATCCCAGCCCCCCCCCCCCCCACACACACACACACACACACACACACATTAAGTTGTATGCTTTGCTTTACTGGTTACATTATTATATGCATACGGCAATTACTCTATCATCTCATGTCTTTCTTGGCTGGCGAGGTGCTCTTGGTGGCTGCTGTCCTTTACATGTGATGCTGTGCTGATCGGTCTCTGCAAATAAGGTTTGAAATTACAGCATGTAAACCGAATAAAAAGAAAAGGGTTTAACTAATCTAAAGTTGAATAGACTTCCTGGATGAAGGCAAAACGAATACAACATTTAAGTTCATGTTGAAATTCGTTAAGCTGATGAGATGCAATGTGTCGCTGTGATTATACAATCACACGGGTTAAATGAATTTATTCAGCTATTTCTATATCAGACTGAATAGAAACATGCATAGTTAATATGTTGGCTTGTGTTAAATGATGGTCCTGCTCAGCACACAGTGTGAGGTGTTTTTGTTTTGTTAATGTAATTTGGCATATACAGTAGATGTGTATAGCTTTCTTTGCCTGCCTGCCCTTCAGCAAGGAAAATGTGCATTGAATCATTGTTTGTATGAATGGGCTCGAATGTGCCCATAGTGAGTCGTGAGTTTGGCTATGCTGGGGTGAGAAACATCTATCAGACACCTTTGGACAAGCGTTTGTCCCCACGCTCAGTTATACGGCCCTGATCAATAAGAGCGGATATCTTTAGATTATCTAGAGAGAAGAGTGGTTGTCGGATGCAAATGCAAAGAAATCACTTGAAGGGGAGCTTGAAGATTTTTGTTCACTGTGGCTATGAAGTGAAAGAAATACAGAGTAAAATAAGGCAAGACCTTATGCAGAGTTCAACATTGTGGAATATGAGATTTGGCAGCTTTGGGAAATCTTTTTTGTAATTGGGCGTAGTGTCGCTGAGTTCTTATTAATAATTTGTCCCTAAGGGCTCATGTAGCAATGCCTTTGAGGAAAATAGATGCAGCTTAACAGTAGTGTAAAAATGTGTCATCAAGAAAGGAACTTTCCTCACTGTTGGCAGTCTTGGCAGCATAATTGTTTTGGAGCAGAGGGTTGAGTACAAACCGCTTCAAGACAGAGGTGCACTGAAGTGTATTGGCAAAGCATCGGTCAGCAGAGCAAGTAATGCAGCGGCAAGCAGAGTTTTCCATAATCAACAATATAAGTCTCATTTCGGTTGACGCTGTATGACTTGCCTTATTGCGATTTAAGACCGTGGCTATATTTAACAACGTGGATGTCTAGGATTAGGAGCATTTGGAGTAACAGAAACTGAGTTTTGCATATGGAACCATGGGTGTTCTCGATCCTCTATAAAGTACATGTGTTGCTATAATGTCAGCACAAAAGCACATCTGATTGGTTCAGAGACTTTGAGAAAACAAAGATGTCAGGTTTATTAACCTTCTTAGATTTCAACAAACTACTATTTTTAGATGCAATATGCAATGCGGTAACATCCATTTGAAATAAATTATTGATTTAGTACGTGACTTGAATTTCCACTTCTGTCTAAACAGTACTGAATGTACTCGGAAAAATAACATTTGACAATACAGCTTAAATGCACTACCCTGTGTTTTAAAGTGTTTCTGTGCGTCAACAGCCAAGCTTTGCCACTGTGTGGCAATGTGTCTTCTCATGTTTATGCCCCCATTTGTCAGACCATGAAAACTCCAGACTTGAAAGTGCTCCACATCTGATTACTGCTCATGATAACACTAGCTTCTGTTGCCAAAAATGATTCTGAAAGACGATGAGCACTGAGCTGTTAAGAATCCACTTGAACATGATCTAAATACAGAACAAGTAAAATCATTTTTAGAATCATAATATTGGGCAGTACTGGCAGCGCAGTGTTTTCTCCTACCACATACCAACTACCATCTATTATAGATTCCCATGGGAGAATTTGTAATAAATCACTTGGAAGACAAATATTGCTAAATGCTTTTGTAATGCTATTTCCTCTGGAGGTAACTTGCTTAACACTTGAATGACTAATTGCTGTTATTTGAGCCTGCTTTTCAAATCAATTTACTTAACCCATGATTTCTTTGTCATAATCCTAATTTGGTTTCATGTATTAGTCATTGGAAATATGTTGGTCCTGGTTCTATTTGTAATGGAGTAGATAATTATATATTTAATATTTTCTAAATATGTTCATATTTTATTTAAACAAGGATTCTTAGATTTCGCAAAACATGAGCATGATGACATTGTTGATGCCTTTTAAGTATAAGAAGATAAAACAGGATCAATCTGGCTTAAAGCTGCACATAGAGCCTAACTACCTTAAAGCGTCTCAGGACCGACTCTGGAGCTCACTGGGGTTCCAACCGACTGATTTCAATTTCTTCTCAATGCTCTCCAGCTGCAAGCGCTGGAGTGTGTGTGGAAGGGGATGTCATGACTTATTCTTTGCTTGCTCTAGCAATGGAATGTATAGGGATTGAAGCTGTGGATCCTTTTATGTTAAACCCACCTGGCAGGCATTTTGAGCTGGTGAAAACAGGAGAACGTTTTTTTTAAATTAATTTTCACTTCACAATTAAACATAATGGCCTCAGCACATTCATAAAACCTCATGGTTGGTAATTGGACAAGCTTGGTCAATGATGGTTGAATTCTACCTGCGATTTTAACACCATAGCATACCAATCTGGGATGTTGTAACACACACTACCAAATTGATGACAACATAAAAATAGCACTAACTGAACAAGTTTTTCCACAGAAGTAAAGAACTCTCTATAGTACAGATGTACGTTGGTGTGGTGCACTGACTCATTTGATAATGAGACCAAATGCTATTAAGAGACAGAATTGATAATGAGATTGTGACGCACGAGCCAAGAAGATGTGGATTATCCAGCAATAATATGCTTCTCATTTAAAATGAAAACCAGAAAACTCCATGTGGAAAAATACTAAAAACGTTACAGTTCGTCGTTTGTAATGTTTTACTTTAAAAAAAATAGTGTATTTTACAGCATACTATACTAACAAATAGGTTTGCACAGGTTTTCAGTAAAGATTATGGAAATCAAAATGTACTGTATAGTTTTGCTGTTATGAATAAACGTAATGGCTTAGGTTTTTAAACTTTGGCCGACATTTTAAGCTTATTCCCTATGACTATGGGAAGCTCAACTTTTGGTTCAGTGGTTTTGTCCAGGGAACAGCTGTCTAGGAAGCAGCCATCACAGGTAAATGGACTGAGGCCAGATTTATATTGGCCTAACATTAAGGAAGATGGATAAGCTTACAAATAAGGAAATGGGTAATAGTGTGAATAACAAAAAGAAAAAAATAAATTAATGGGTTAAGTGACCATATGAGACCATTTTCAGAGCCTATATATAGTTTAAATTATGATCCCTATTGAAATTACAACCTAAATGATTTGGAGTGAAATCATCAGTGATTTGACCTTTATTTTTATTTTTTCCTGGTGAATTTATTTTCTTCCTGGTGAATCTTACTTGGTTCAGTTTCTTTCCATGTGCCATGAACCAATTTCCTCTCATAGATTCCTACTCTGCAGAACCTTTCATAACACAGAATAAGTCCTATCTGTCATATGTCATTGAGAATTGCTCTGAAGGGCTCAGTGTATTGGCTCAAAAGGGCCCCTGTTTACGCCAATGAGCTTGGCTAGAGTCAGTTGCTGTTGGAAAACTGCATGCTTTTTTAAGGCTTCTGACTGACCAATATTTGTTCCGTTACTATTTAAGAGGTCTGCTTGAGCAATGAGAGGGTTAGCGTTTATGGGGAACTGAGACATCAGTGTAAGCTTGATTGTTAACGCATGTAGTTATTACATTTCAGTCCAAATTCATAGCTAATCATCTGGGTCACTCACTTTTAAGTTGGATTAGGAAATAACAAGGTCCCATGGTTATTTGTTTACTTTTTGTATCACCCATATAAACCACAAGTCAAGATGCAGTTTGCTCAATTTTTTCATCTACTTTCATGTCTGAATAATCAGGAGACCTAGATTTATTTAATGAACCTATTCATATTATTTTAAGAACATGGTTAACCAAGTATGCCATTATTTATTTTAATTGTAATTATTTTGATTCAGTCAGTGTATAAATTAAAAAAGTCAAAACAAAGTCATCTGAAAAGTAGTACATATCGCACATTCGCAATCAGAGTTGAAAGGTCTTAACATTGTATTTCAGATCATCTCATTTGCACATAATTGCGACTCATCTGCATTTAGACATTTCCATGTCGTAATTTTCATCTCCCAGTGAATTTGTCTAGCTTGACTTTGTCAAGCTAGAAATATCCATCTACAATCACCCCATAGTTCCCTCAGTTGTGCTGGACCTATCTGATACTTCCTCATCGAACACTTTGGCAGTATTCTTTAGCCCCGTCAAACCATTTTATGACATCTTACTCTGAACAGACTAAAACTTGGAGTCCACTGAAACTTGGAGTTCAGTATCTTTGTCTGTAATTGAAAAGGATTTCAAATGTGTTGGTTGTAATTAATAGCGCTCAATAGGGTTCCCCCAAGAAAAACGGAAGTGATTTGTCCTGGAATTTTCAATGTTGATCTATGTGGAGGGTGGTACTGATGTTGAGAGCAGCTGACTCTTAATGTTGGTGGTACTCAACACACCCATTGCATATGGGAAGGTAATTGGAATCACAAATCACAGGACTGTTCTGAGTTTATAGGGGTATTGAGTTTTATGGATCATAATTCATTGACTGGCTGGCATTATGTTTGAAGGTTCTGTGGGTGTTGACTGGTGAGGAACTGTAGCTGTAGATCAGAATAACCCAACAACACAGTACTTTCACCTCAGCGAATCTAAAATGTTTTTGGAAAGACCCCAGAGATCCGGAATTAAGTTTTTGTCCTTGACGAAAAAGGTCTTGGTTTTTGTTCTTTTTACTCTTTACAATGTATACACTTGTTTCTATCCTTCAGAGAGGAGTTATTTCTCTCGAGTCAAAATGCAGTTGGGGGTAAGTGTGTGGGTGGTAGGGTTGAGCCAGTGTAACATTTTTCAAATCGGTTTGATAATTAGTGAAACACCGAAACGTACCTGTAAATCTTTTTTTTCTTTACCATCAGAACATGAGTTGCATGTAACCGCAGTGTGAGAACAAACAAACAATTACAAAGACAACAAAGTAACACACTGATTTTATTTCTCACAAACCAAGTTTTATACAAATAAAAAAACAAAATAAAATAAGTCAGCCTAGTGCAAATATCAGCTAGCTCTCCGTCACTCTCTACTATACATTCAACAGATTAAGAATACCAGACAGGAGACGGAGATTGTAGCGAAATCTTGTAAGTTTGCCATTTTGTTTTTGAACAACTTGCTTCACATTGAGCTTACGTGAACACCACCATGTTTTGCTTCTTCCATCTATTCCACGCTGCTCTGGGCATGGCCAAGCCATGGCTGCACAGCCAGGATATTTGTGGCTGCACTATGGTCAGGGAAGGGCAAAGTGATGGCACGACTCAGCAAAACCTATCGAGGGGCCTATAAATCATACAGCTTAGTGTTTATTATGTCCACATGCCTTCACTGACTACAGCCACTGTCAACCCCCCACCATCTCCCTTCACCTTCCTCCTACGCTCCTATCCAGCACACTGTCCATTAGATAACAGCATGAGATGGTCCCAGCTTAGCTTGATGGTGCGACAGAGACAGATGAATAGATGGATGGTAAGAGGTGTGAGGCAGGAGGAAGGGAACAAGGAGCCAATAGACAAGCTCAGATCCGCTAGAGCTCTCCTAAAGCGAGGTCTGGCTGTTTGCTTGGTTCCTTTCCTTTAATCACATTTTCATTGAAAACTGGATAAGTAATGGCTGGATGGGCAGGGGGGGGGGCACAGTCCTTGTGTCAATGAGGCCTTTGACTTGTTTACTCAACATTCTCCTCATCCTGCTGTGTTCTTATTGGAAACTAGGCTAGGTCATGTGCCATGCTGGGCAGGGAGATGAAGATATGGCATCTCCACAAAATCTCACAAAGATAACACTGCAGACCTCAGCATTGTATACTAACAAGTTGAAGAGAAGTATGTTGCTCAGTGCAGACTGATGCTATGAAAAGGTAATTCTAAGATAGGATTTATTCTGCTAAATATTCTAATCAGTGTTTGTTGAAGCAATCCGTTCTCATCCAATAGATGGAAAAGCAAAGATGCGTGTAGACATTCCCCAAGTAATTAAAGAGTTCTCAGACCTGTTTGTTTTTCCAGATTTAACAATTGAAAAATGTATTCAAAATGTGTTATTTCATTCCAAACGGATGGGCACATTCAAATTGTGCCTTATTCGAGAGACCAACATAATCACATAGCATACAGCTTGACTGTCAATCCCCCAGCCATGGATGATTAAGTCTATACATTACACATAGCTCCGCATACACACATTGTTGGCATACAATGTTTTAACAATATTTATTGACAAGTGGCAAGGCTCAGTTCTTAAACAGTTGAACATATACCCTACAGGTAAACAGACAGGTCTGCAGATGTGAAGTATGCCCATGGCAGATCCATTCTGACAGGGAGCTTGCTGTTCAAATCCCCCTCGGAGCAACATTTTGACAAAGTGAGAAGCTGTCTGTGTCAGCCTCCTAACCAGGCCCTCATTAACCAACAACAATACAGGCAAACAGCGAGATATGGCAACTCCTCCCGAATCGCACTCGAGAGAATGTTTTTCTGACAGTCGACGAATGTGGAGGAGGAATTCATTGGCTGAGAGTAATGTGAGGACCCTTTGTGCTAATAGAATGGTTTGTCTTCTGTGTGAGTGACCCACCCTTACTTTTTGTTATGAGTGTGTTCTATGGCGAGCGCTGTTCCTGAGAGATACTATGAGCACGGACTACTGTGTGGTCTGGTTTGAATGAGTACCATGGTTGTTGGCCAGAGCTGGTGTGTTGCTTGTCTTGCTCTAGGTTGACACTCGTCATTGTACTTGTACGTTTTACTACTAAAATCTGAATGTCAAAATTTAGAGAACTCCAAAAGAATACTGAAAGCATAGGTTATTTAGATGCATGAGTGCATAAGTTAAGTCACTATTTACATGATTTTTCTCTTGGCTTGTTGCATTCCTTGTATCATACAGCATACAGTAGTATGTCATCTAGAGATCATGGTTTATTACAGTTGTAAAATGACACAAAGGATGTCAATACAGAGCCTTGCCATAAATCAATGCTACATTAATTTGCATTGGCAATCATAACTCCTCCAAAATCACGCAGCCCGGAATGAGCATCTTAAATTGCAGTTCAGAGGGCTCCTTCATTCTCTTTGAAGCCACCATAAATTGCAATAGCATATCCATTTTAAAGCCACGGGCACACTACACAATTTTCAAAGTCGTTGGATCGCTGTACCGTTAATACTACACGACTTGCTGTCTTGTAATCACAAGGCTTTCAGTTGTTGAGCTGTTCACACTACGTGACTGATCGGCAACAGGGGGTCACACTACATGATCCTTCACCAGGAGAAATCCTCAACGAGTGTCTCTGGTATCCAAAGTTCATTTTGTCACAAAAACACACGCAAGAAGTGACACGGGAAACAGGAATTGTAGTGCTACATTTCCTCATTGGCTGTAGTGCGTGGACACCATTGACGTAGTAGTCGACGCACTTGCTGCCAGTCACCGACATGTCCAGATACATAGCCTGCTAGATATCTGGCAGACGTCGGCGAGGCATCGACGAGTCACTTTGATCGTGGGGTTGGTAGTTCACACATAGCGATCGAGTGCCGATTTGCAAGTCCAGACTGAACACCGATTTGCCTCCAATTTGGTGTTTTTGTCAGCGGAAAATCAGGCTTAAAATCATGTAGTGAGCCTCGGCCTAAGGCCGTTTTTGCTTCGGATTGAATGAAAGGTGCAGTATATCAGACCACATAATAAAAAGGATGAGTGAATATTTTTAGTAGTTTCTCAAATGATCCGAGATTATTCATAATGTGCTTTTTTATGGCTGAAAACAACATTTAAAAAAAACTATAATAGGCTCTATAAATAAACATTTTATTTTCCAATGACCAGTGCCAGATTCTCCTATACATTTTCCATAGCATAAGCAGTGTTGTGTGTTCATTTATTTTGTATATTTTCATTGTATAGGCCACCTTGATGGACAGAGCTATGGTATCGGAATATCACCAGGTATCTCTCTACAAGATACTAACTGACTATTTATGGAGTGAGATTTGTGACAATGTTCAAACAATACTTTTTCAAATTCAAACAAAAAATGCTTGATCAAAATATCAAACACAGAATTGAAGCAAAAAAAATAAAGTCAAAGAAAAAATGTACCAACAAAAATCTGTCTTTAACTCTTTTAATCACTTTTTTAGTCCTTTTGTTTACAATACTCTCAGGTTCTTTCTCAGTGACAAAGTTTGTTTGTTTCCTGCTAGCTTTGCGGTTGCGCTTCTGGTTCTTTGTTTGCGATGCCAGCTTTTTTGATTGCAGTTCTGGCACAAATTTCACGTGTGGGTGGGTTTCTCTGGGGTGCCTTCCTATTGCCTTATCTGTTTTGACTGACAGCTGAGCTGAACTACAACTGCCCCGGAAGTTGAAACCCTGTTCTCTGCTGCTGATTTTGGCTGGCGTTTCTCAATACCAAGTACGCCAAGTTCGGACTTGCGTACTTGGTAGTTCGGACTTCGGTAAATTCGACTAGGGAGTACAAACTCCCGAGGACAGGAGGACGCAGTACGGTCATTCTGCAGTTGGAACAGCAGCGGACTTGATGACATCACCATCTCAGCTGGTCTTGACTGTACATCTACTCCGGTTATTTTCACTGTAGTGTATATGTACAATAAAACGAAATATGATATAAAATACAACCCTGCCTCTTGCACGATGGGGTGCGCGCGATCGTGACACACACCCCGGACACACACCCGTAACACACGCGATCGTAACACACCCCGGACCGACGACCGACGCACAATCGTGCGTGGTGGTGCAGGTGTTTCAACTTCCAGGGCAGTTGTAGTTCAGCTCAGCTGTCAGTCAAAACAGATAAGCCAATAGGAAGGCACCCCAGAGAAACCCACCCACACGTGACATTTGTGCCAGAACTGCAATCAAAAAAGCTGGCATCGCAAACAAAGAACCAGAAGCGCAACCGCAAAGCTAGCAGGAAACAAACAAACTTTGTCACTGAGAAAGAACCTGAGAGTATTGAAAACAAAAAGACAAGTGATTCAAAGAGTTAAAGACAGATTTATTTTGCTACATTTTTTCTTTGACTTTATTTTTTTTGTTTCAATTCTGTATTTGATATTTTGCGAGTTTAATTTTATTCTTTGACTTTATTTTTTTGTTTCAATTCTGTGTTTGATATTTTGATCAATCATTTTTTGTTTGAATTTGAAAAAGTATTGTTTGAACATATTGTCACAAATCTCACTCCATAACTATTGGGATATTAAGTGTCAATCAAAGCGAGGTCAGTCCCTAATGCTGCAATATCATCAGTAATATTTCTACACAAATCCCAGGTGCTGTCCAGCTGGACACATTGCAGTGAACCTTACTTATATTTTGAAGTGCATTGATAATGCCTTCAGATTCTTTACACAATATTTCACCAGGATATGATGCGCTTTTAATTATCTGTTGTGGTTTGGGTAATTTAAAAAAACTAATACTGTCTGTTTTAATCCATAAACTCCTAATGCCAATTTCTTGGATGAGAACATGGCAAGTGCAAACAGCTGGGAATGTACCACTAATTTCACTGGAGCCAACAGTTGGTTATCTGGCCACTCAGGAGGGCCGTGCTGACTTTGTGGCACAGTTTTGTTTATTGATCTAGCATCACATGAGGAGAAGAATATCTCCATGAGGTCACCCCTCACCACCCTCTGAGGTGTTTAAACCAAATTGAGAAGTAGCTACCCAAGAAAATGTTAATTCCAACCTCATCTGTTTATTTTGAAGAGGTTTTGGTTACTGGTAGATACAGGAAGCCTGTGTATGGAGCTCGGCCTCACAGAGTGTAGTGGATTACCTTTGACTTCTAGTAGAACAAGTATAATCTTGGGTGCTACAACGCTCCAACATCTGGAACACATTTATAAGTGAACTCTCAACTGTATCAGGACACGTCTATAAACCTTTCATTTACCTTTTTCATAGATTCTAATAATTTTTCTTTTTTAATGCATTTATCTGAAACGTTAAATGTATTTTTCTTATCATGCAAATAATCAAATTAATAATTTTACTTCTGTCAATTCTCTCCGTCTGCCTTTAAGTTTTGCTCTGTCCCCATGACTGCTTGTTCCTCCGACCTGTCGCCCTATCATGTTCGCTCCTCACTCATCTTGAATTACAAGTTACCTTCTGCAGTTACAAGTGATATTAAAAAAAATGACATGATTGCTAATGGAGGCTGTGTCTGATAATGTCAGCACTCTGTGCTTGCCGTGTTGCTCTGTTTTGTCACAAGGAAAAGGAAAGAAATGTATTTATTGCCAAGCGATGCACAAGGATTTATTCAACCAAGCACGGAAGGCTTTTCTCTGTAATGACCAGGGAGACGACTTGATGGTAATATATTCCAGTAGGGCCACAGTGAGATCTCCGGCATAAATAAAGTAAATATCCAAACAAGAATCCAATGGGGCAACTTGGTGGCACTTCAGGGAGGTTGAGGTCACCACAGGTCACACTGGGTCAATAAAACTACCACTGAGAAACATGGGGATTTATTAGCAAGGTTCCTGTAATAGATGCTGAAAGTAAGCAATGAGTCACTTGACAGGGAGATGGTGAGAGCATAGTATAATTCTGATGTAACCATTGGTTGCTAGCCTACAACTTAGGTGTATGAGAAAGCATAACCTATCAAATACCAAGAGAGTCCACGGTACCATACAGAAGCTTTCTAACTAGATGCTGGGCTTAAAAAATATTTTGTACATGGTACACTTTTTGCCAAATAATGCCGCTTAATATTGTTTTGGATAGAAACATTAGCTGTATTGTTCAGTACTCTGAATAACTGTTTACATAAGACTGTAAGCCTAGTCAGCTGAAGGCTAAAGATGAAGCTAAATCTTGAATTCCTAAAAATAAAATAAAATCAGCAAGCATAATCATAAAGGATTTCCAGAGTTACCATTCAAATGAAAGCCAGTTTGGGACATGGGACATTAAGACAAAGCTGTAATTGTTTTCCTTGCTCCAGCTGCTGCTAAAGACACTGTCTATCCATCTGATGTTGATCACCACATCGCCGCTTTGCTTTCCTCAAATTTGCCCTCTCTTTCTGCCTCTTTCTCCCTTGCCAACAGAAACCAGAATAGCACTCATTTTGAGAGCCCATTATTCTTGGTACTGTCTTGTTTCATTATGAAGAAGCCAAAATTCTGATTTTTGAAATATGAATCAGGTTCGATGCTCTTGAAATCTTGAAAAGTTAAGCTTTGTAGCTGCACCAACAGAATATAAATGGATGGCTAATATTTGTTGCCACTGACCACTGATAACCACAAATGAACCCAATACAAACAAACATAACGTATAGAAAGAATAAGAACAAATCTTAAGCTCAGAGTCAAAATATAAAATAAAATAATTTGTCTACTTTTTGCATGCATAAGTTCGAAACATATCTTTGCTTGTATGTACAGAATAGAATAGAAAGACAAAAAACAACTTAAACATCCACAGCCGACGAAGTCTGCCACCAGAAAAGGTTTACATTAAAAACACTACACATTACATTCAGACAGGACACATTTAGATTTTACATTCAGACAGACATTTACATAAAAACACAAAAGAAGCTACATTACATTAAAAGGCGCACCAGTTTTTCGATGATGACTGAATGAGGGTTAAATAGATATAAAATGGTGTGTGCAGGCTGGCTTCAAAAAGTGGCTGTCCTTTTGGAGTTGAGATATTTTATGGCAATGGGGACAAAGATTTTTTTGTAGATGTTTTTTTTAAGCTGAGTTAACTGAATCAAAACAACTTTTTTGATTGCTTTCTTCTCAAGGCAGATTTGGACTGTAAGTTACCAACATCAATATATGATGTGTGATCTTGCACCATGGTTAGTTGTGAAGGTATACAGTGATATATGCCCATCTGGAAATTATCCTTCTGATAACTACATCCTTAAATATCTTTAAAGAAGAACATCTTACTTTGAAGGTCATATTTTGTATCCAGAGCACCGATATCGCCACATAATGGGCAGGGGGGGGGGGGGGGGGCCTGAAGCATTTTGGAGACATAATTAATCCAAGACTCATTTCAGAGGAAGTGAAAAAATGCTTGAGATAAACAATGAGGCACTACTCTTAGAAGTGTTAATTATCACACAGGGGAATATGACTCTCCACGAGAAAGCATTTTAACACAGTCTGAGTGATGTTCTGAAGTGTACTGACACGGTGTACGTGTGCATATTAAACACATTTTAAGCCCACTGACTTCAACTCTTGAGTCAGACAGGTTCTTTGTAATGACTCTTCGCAGTTGCATTTCGTCCTACCTACCCTGAATCTTGGCAATGATCTTGTCTAGTGTCTTAAATTAGATTGGATTGCACCATATTGATCCCCTCAGGGAAAATCAGTAACGACCTCAGACACTAAACGGACCATGCACTGGTCCAGGCTTCTCTGTATCCATGGTTTTCGGCCTTTTGTGCTCTTCCTCTCTGTCCATTTCCAGTCTATTCATATCTTTGGCCATTACCGTATCAGCCAATCAAACTTGTTTACTTTCTATTGCAGTATGTGGATCAGATTACAATGTGTAATGTGGATTTTATATAAGAAAATACAAATCCTAATATTAGTCCAGCACAAAATTGTCCTCTATAGCATTTCTAGACTGCAAATGTTCATACTAAAAACATTGAGTAGGCTGTGAAGTATTCTGTTTTATTTAAACGAGGCCATCAATGATATTTCAATAAACAATCCTACAAAATATGTATGCAGTGTACTGTATTGAGATAGAATGAGGCAATTGGTGGTTGCTGTAGTATTAGGTGCTAGCTAAGCTTTATTTCATTCCAGAAGCTGAGTCTAATAAATATTAACAAATAGACATTTATCTTTAGGATGACATTTACCAGGTTTGCTGAATGTGTGACTTTATTACAACCAGTGTAACCATCTCTAATAAGCACTTTATTCGAATGGAAAATAATATCTATTTTAGTTTTCAATATTAAATATATGTATTGTATGTATTACAATGTATTACCTTTTCTTCTCACAAAACAATATGAATTTGTATAGACAATTGAATGAAAAGGATGTTACTGAGCTGCAGCTGCAGTATTGGGTTTGGAATCCTAAAGTGTACTTAAAGCAAAACACTAGTTATGATCCAGGCTGTTATTACTTTGGCAGTTTTGTCAAAGTAAAGTAGTAGTTCTGACACATGTTGTTATTTTTAGGCTTTTGTCATTTTGAGTCTGGCAGCTGGTCACCCAAAGTCTCATAGGTTTTCAAAACTTTACTCACATTTGTCAAACTTGTACATTATGTACACTACATACATACACAGTGGATGGTTCTCGCCATTGTAGATACATTTTGCCGTTATACTGTTCACTGCTATATATATATTATTTTTTTGCGAATCCCCTTCCATAATGTATAATATTGTAATATCACATTATTCCAACTCTTCAATTCAACACTGACCTGTGAAAACAAGGTCAGTACTACTCGCGTTCATACAAAAGTGTGTGTGTGTGTGTGTCTGTCTGTCTGTCTGAATAACTATGCATGTAGATGCCTTCTTGAAAGAACATTACCCTGTCCTATATCGATTAGAAATTTCTTGATCCAATCAGACACTTCTATTGAATGTCGTCCATCTATTGTTTTGATATACTGTCAATGGAGCCAGAACACTGTCACTGCACCATCTGTTGGCCCAGTGTAACATTCTGGTACCCTGCTACATTGATTCACTGTTAATTAGGTTGATGTTGTGTTCATTTGAGCCAATGAGCATTCTTAGAAGTTGATGTATCCAAGCACGTCCCCTGATCGAACACACACACTTGGAGTACACAGAGACAACCTCAATTGACTTTTACTTGGCCTTTCTCTTAAAGATGGAGAGTCACATCCTTCCTTTGTTGGAAAACACACACAGATGTGGCATCCTCTTCTCTATGTGGCGTTGCATTAATCAGCCATTTGGAAGACAATAGACTTTGACATGGGCTGGCAAGTAGCTCCAAAAGACTGCCAATGGCTTCATTGTCCATTAAACTGAATGGAGAGCCATCCAAATCCGTTAGCATAAAAGCATGTGTGCCAGTCATAATGCCAACAGGATTTGCTGTGATAATGTGATGCAATACATGCCTGCACAGCCCTTTACTAAACTCTGAATTGTTGCCATGATAATCGGAGCAACCACATCATCCTCTGCTCTGCTTCGTTGGGTGCAATCAGAGAAGGGCTGCAGATGGCAAAGTGGGATTCAGTGCCACAGCATAGATTCTACAGGACCTTGGATTCCCTATGAAACCCTGGTCTGAAGTGTCTGGAAGGGTTTCCACCTTTTGACCTCATCTTTGCCAATCATAGAAAGATCAGAGTCTGTCAACCATGGCACCATGCTGCAGTTAAAGGGCATTGCACTTGCCCATTTAGCTGCAGAAACTGTGTCCTCACATGCAAGTGCTACATTGATATCCATAGAGGCCACCATGACCTTATCAACTGCCACACACACACACACACACTGACTGACCCATTCAGAAAGGATATGTGCCTTTGACAGTGGAAAGAAGATTAGACACCAAACCAAGGATTCATTTGTAGCGTTTATTGGCATAGAGATGAGTGGAATGGGAGATTTAAATAAATTAACCTTCAGTGAATCCCTCGAGGCCTGGGGAATGACGGGGGGGGGGGGGGGGGGGGGGGGGGGGATTCTACTCTTGTTGCTGATGTACTGAATACATATGTGACATGTTTCTGGCCAGAGAGAGCACTCTGTTACCAGCCTACCTACAAGTAAACCTGCTTGTGTTGGTTATCCACTAGAGCTGTGGAATTTAGTTTTCAAGTGGGATTAAAGAACATCAAAACCTACTCAAGCACTAGCTTATAGCACTAGCAATATATCTATCGATATCGTGATGAGACTAGACATGTTCTTAGATTTTGGATATGGTAATATTGTGATATCGCAAGTGATATCTTTTCCTGGTTGTAAAGGCTGCATTACAGTAAAGTGATGAATTTAAAAAAAAATACTCAGTACTTTTCATTTGTCAAGTATTTCATTCACACAGGAGTATACAAAAATAGGCTTTACTATGTGGTTATTTTATATACTATTTGTTGAATGAACTACCAGAAAACATGCTATATCGAGATATTAAATGACCTATATCGGGACAGAAGATTTTGGCCATATCGCCCAGCCCTATGTGTAGATCCACCTGTGTTGGACACTCTTTGTGTTTGCAGGTTTGAATTGGCCAAATTGGTGTCGTTTGCAAAGCAGGAGAATTTGTAACTGTAAGCCATTCTTAAAGGTGACTTTTTCCAGCATACATTTTTAACAGAGACTCGATTAACCTTTACCCAAGCTCTTGCAATTGGAGCATTTAGTGTAAAATATTTGACCTTTTCTATTTATGATACAAACTTTGATTAATGTCTGTGACATTTATCTAATTGCTCAAAATGTTGGCTAATCATAATGATGGTTATTTGTGGTGAAAAATATTGTAATACTGACAAAATTTTAAACTTGGGAAGTTTATAGAAATGAACTTTTTCTCTTTAGTGGGAACTTCTTTGTTTTTACTCCTATACATCTGTTGTATGATTTCTTCTTGGTTAGGGTTATCTTAATATAGGGTTATGTGTAATTATATTGGCAGTTTTAGAATAACATTCAGTCATCCATCCATCTATCATTCACTAGGCTGTTTGCCTTAAATGTCTCCAGTAGGCGCAAAGGGATAGTTCAGATTTTTTTGAAGTGGGGTTGTATGAGGTATTTATCTAGAGTCAGTGTATTACCTACAGTAGAAGGCGGTCGGCGCGCCCCCAGTTTGGAGAAGAAGACAGCTGTACCAGAACAGACATTAAGCAATGTACTGCTGTGCCATAGAACTTCTCTATTCCTACGCATAAGCGCAACTGTGCTTTCCCCAAACAGCTGAACTGCGGGCGGAAGTGTAAAGAAATATGTGAACAGGAAAATTAAACATGGAGAGCATTTTCTGAGATGGTCTATTACAGGAGACTCGGCTGACCCTTTGTTAGGAATGAAGGCTCTGTAAAAGAGGATGTGCTATGCATAACAAAAGCCTCACCGAAAACAAAGATCTGTCAACTATACAATTCAGGGCTCGACAGTGCGACCATTTCGCTCGCAAATGCGTGTAAAAATTATGTTGTGCGAACGTGAATTTACATTTAGGAGCACATGTGTGCGAGTGGAATTTCTATTTTTTACTTAAAATAAAATCGCTCACATTACTGGCTTTCACACATAGCACGATAGGTTTGACGACTGACCAAGCCGGCCGCCTAGAAGTTGGGAGGTGTAGTGCATAAATCTGTTTCGCCCCATTTACCCCGTTCGTGACCGAAGATTTGTGACCAAACTGCTTGCAACTGGCAACTGCTTGCAAAAGAATCACAAGATAACATTTAGAAACTGGACCGTTCACACCGCTGCAACGTGCAGCGACATGCCGTAGGTGTCTATTGAAAGCTGGCAACACACTGGAGCATCCAAAAACAATGAAAACTCCAGGGACTATATTTCACCTGGAGAGAGACTAAATTAATGATAATGCTGCGCTTCTTGGCAATTGGTGAGAAACAAAATATCAACCCAGTGATTTTTTTCCACTTTACATTGTTATGATTCCCCCTTTTAAAATAAGTCCAAGTAATGTCCAACACAGGTTCATATTTTAAGCAGGAATGTGAGGATGTGATGTAAAGCTGATAAAATACTGGCAGCCGCAGCTGCCAATGCATTTCTCCCGTTCCCCTGTGTGTCCGTTCGTGTTAAACCCCAGAACTGGAGCACACTTCCAACCGGAGTGGCTTAAGCGAAAACCCAGAATGGGTTACATTACATTACCGTTGCATACTTTTACTTTGCCTTAACAAGAATGCGCACAGTTTCGCATCAATAATTCTAACTCGGTTGGAAAATGGATGTCCAGTAAACAATCCAGAAGACCAAGCCGCAAAAGCTTCTGGACCACAGATATCGTTTTGCTTTGAGAATCCGTTTGAGAATGTTGACGATCACTGATGCAGAGAGTTAACAATAATAATGGCAGCAGCCAAATATAACTTATTTGAGTGAAATAAACTCTTATTAATCCCTCTATTTTGACTCCACGCCTATTTTATTTAGTTGTGCCCCTACTTTTGTGGACTTTGCCCCTAACAAATTAGGAGCACAGTGCTCGCAGGGGAAAAGGTCAGCGTCGAGCCCTGCAATCCATGGAGTCCTAGCCAGTCTTTGTGAAAGAAAGTCAAACCCTTAGGCCAGAGTAATTAGCCAATATTATTTCTCCCAAACTTACTTATTTACACTCTAACCCATGGTTTCTCAACGGGGGCGGTACCGCCCCCCCTGGGGTGCGTTATAAACATTTTGGGGGGCGCTGGACGCATGAGGGCGCTCAGGCACGAATGGGGGCGCCACAATTTGGCTTGTACAAAGTTCATTTGAAACTTTCATGGTTTCACAACTAAAAATAAAGCTGCTGTCTGAGACCAAGAACCCGAGTCTGCTGCTTCCACTGCTGGGTAAAAGGGAGTAGACCCCAACGTCGCCCCTGGAGATCTCCCCTCTGCTCCCTGATCACGATCGGACAAGCCGAGCAGGAACGGTCTCCATAGTAACGCCCAAACAAATCCACCACAGCAGCAGCGAAACCCGGGAAACACAAACGCTACTTTTGACAGCTGTCACATCATCTTCGCGGGCTAAAACTTAAATAACCAATGAAAACGTACACAAGCATGATAACGTAACCACGTTTAATCACACACAACATTACAATCAAATAGGGATGCACCGAATATATTCGGCCGAATATTGCAAAAAAAGCCATATTCAGTATTCGGTGGAATGAGTGAAAAACAAGGCCGAATATATATATTAAATATTTGCGCCGCGTTTTAATGACGCAAGCAAACAACGTGCAGTGACGTGGCGCGTTTTACTGACGCAATGAAAGAACGTGCAGTGACGCGGTAAACATAAACATAGATGTCGGCAGTGTGGAGATATTTCAAAGTTACGGAGAACGAAAAAAGAATTGCGGTTTGCAGCTGAAATATAAAGTATAGTATAAGTAAGGGATAATGCCAGACGGAATGAATGGACTTCATGGAAGCAACCGTCCGACGCGGTTCATGCTTCCACGTCGGACGGTTCACGCCTCCGCGTCGTCCATTAATTTCTGTTAATGGACACCTCAAAGGGCATTATCCCGCTTATACCATGGTCACTTACGAAAGAAAGATTTAATCAATTAATAATACTTTAATGCGTTTTAGAGTTAAAATCGTGAGGGTTTTTTTTATTTTTACAAGTCGAGCGGACTATTTAATATCTTATACAACCTATCCTATTTAATATTTTATATCACATTACAACTAAAATAACATTTCCATGTTGTTTACCAGTTTCTCCAGTTAAGTAATGTACAAACATGACCTATTATATGTCTCAAAAACGTACATTTTGGAGGCAATGTTTAATATCAATGCTTTAATTTCCTGTAAAATGGTCAGATTTGCTCAGCAGCACATCAAGTTGTTGGGGGCATAAATACAGCTCCAATCCAATAAAAACAGAGATTTTAAAGCAAAACAATGGCTTCTCTCATCATAAAACCCGATGTCAGTTGAAGTCCTCCAGTCTTAACACACTGTTTACTACAAGAACACTTAAAGCAACAGCACCCTGTAGTTTTTTGTGGGGGTTTTGTAAGGGGGGGGGGCGGTACGAGGATCATGGAATGGTCAGGGGGGCTAATGTCTAAAAGTGTTCCGTCCACTTTTTTAATCGGCTGGGAAATGCTGCCACGATAATCAAGGGGAGGTGTTGATTACGTAAGGGATAATGCCCGACGAGGTGTCCATTAACATTCATTAAATGAATGGATGACGCGGAGGTTGCTTCCGCGAAGTCCATTCATTTCTGTTAATGAAACCTCGAAGGGCATTATCCCGCTTATACCATGGTCACTTACGAAAGAAAGACATATTTAATCAATTAATAATACTTTAATGTGTTTTAGAGTTAAAATCGTGAGGGTTTTTTATTTTTACAAGTCGAGTGGACTATTTAATATCTCCCGTATGCAGGCGTTGCCAAGCAACGTGACCATAGTGTCTTCATAACGTCAACGTCTTTCCTAGGTGTACATTAACACTTTTTAACCTACACCCTCCAACCAATCAGAATCGAGTATTCACCCAGACCATGGTATAAGCCTGATTAAGACCTTGCAGCCACCGGAGATGGGGCACCCAGTGGCTCCTTCCAAACGAAAAAAAAATCACCAGGCTTCGATTCTTGATTAGCAAATGCTAGCGTCAACTCGCCACTGTCACTCATAATTGATGTCATCGTTATTTTTACATGATGTTTTCAATGTAGAAAGAAATGGTTTGTGATACGCCCTGGGGAGCACATATAACAGCGAAGATGACACTGATGGCGATGCAGCATTTTCAGTGGAGCGCTGGGGTTATTCTCTCTCCCCTACACGCTTTTGCTTATAATGCACAGGAAGTGAACAGCAGGGATAATAAGCATCAGGGAAATTCCTTAGCTGCCTGCCACATTTCACCTTCCACCACTAAGCCAGATAAGGACGATGACTTGTTTGTCTGTTTCCAATAATCACCACGCATCATCACTTACATTTATAGTATGTATGATGCAGGTGTGGTTTGTCGTTTGTTGTTTTGCTCCAGGCCATGAATGGAGCTATGATCTTATTTAGCCTTACCATCCAGCCACCACCTCCCTGGTGGTTTTGTGATTCATTGGTCACATGTCAGGTACCAAGAGAGACATTTTTAAATCAACTTGATATGTCAACTGTCATTAGACAAGACACATTTCCATTCACTTCACATTTGACCTGATGTTCTACCAAGCTTAATATTATGTATTGATCCTAAATCTGTTGAGTGGTTTAAAGTCACTATATGCCTCCAAGGCCAAGTCACATTGGAATGTGACTTTTGGCATCAGTGATGGATTTGTAGTTAACCATGCACCCCCCAGCCTTGTTTCCTCTCAACATTTGATTGCAAACAACTGTTCTCTGGGCAGGAAGCAGCTGTCATGTACCCTAGAGGTCATAAAGAGTTTATTTTGTCCACAAAATTCCCTAACTCTTTAACAAATCTTCTACTAGCCAATGTGTTCTTAAAGATGACAAGAATTCATCAAGTATTATATTCACCAACGTTTCTACTACTGTCAGTTGGTCCTGTCAACCTGGGGTATAGATTGTGTTAGTATGTTCTACTAAGTGTACTAAAACTTTTGTTATTGAGAGCACAAAATGAATAACTTGTGAACTCCTTGGTTTTATCATTTCTAACTGGACAACAGTATTGGGACTTACTGCTCCCCCGATCTCGCTTCCCTATTTAAATAGATTATTGTGAATAAATGTTTTCATTTAACAGTGTTTATTCCACAAGGGGGACCAACTGCCAGATGATGACCCCCATGAAAATTAAATTGCTCCTGTTATTTTAATATGAATGTGTCTTCGTTTGTGGATGCGTTTGCATACACATTCTGGTGTGGGTTCTGACTGTTGGCCAGATGGGGTAGTAATAGGAATCTGCATCTAGCTAAATACCATGAGGTGGTTTTTATCTAGTGGATTGATTGATTGAGTGATGTCTTGCATACCATTAAGCTATTGTGTTGTAGTAGACTTGCTACAAAAGGAATCATACTGGCAAAATAGTTGTAACACCTCCTCCAGATTTATTACAACCATTAAATCTATTCCTGAATGTGAAAAACTATATTTTGCACCTCTTCATTATTAACCTCATTATGAATGCCAGTATCATTCTAAACAATATATAATTTTGTGCTGTTATAAAAGTTGACCGTCTGTAAATATCACAAGGCAAAACTTTTCATCATTCAATGCGAAAACAAAGAGGGCACTTAAAACAATCTGTAACGTCAGTATTTAATTACAGCGGTTAATTCAAAGTTTCTTTAGCGAGACACATCTACTTCTACTTCCTACTTCTTCCTTTTAATTACTCATGCCATGGGGAGCATATCAATTAATCAAATGTGACTACATGCATTAATAGAAACGGAATTATAAAAAGGAAGACGGACCCACCTGCTTATTATTAGAGCTGTCTGCCTTCTCAATGAATAAAGTGCTGCCTGATCCATTTTGCGGTGTCTCAAGGTAGACAGTGACCTTCCCTTTTGACTTTGACTAAGTCAAAGCCCCCCACCCTCCCTCCACTCTCATCGCCTCGAGTACTTGATTAATGACAAACCTCCCCAGCCATCATCCCCTCGATGCTGGGTGGCTGGTTCAACGACTTGGGGGGGGGGGGGGGGGGGGGGGGGAGCCTTGCTATACACCATGGAACACAAACCTGGCACTGCTTCAGCTCTGGTTGTCGTCCCTGTCAATATGTTGGATTGAGGTCAAGCTACATTTAGTTTGTTTAACTTTTGCTTCATTATCTGATGTATTTCAACACCGCTCGGCACAAGCCTGGATTCTCTCATATGTTTTCGTTCTTTTTAGACTGTCGCTTGAACTCGCACATGCATGCGGTTTATACAGAATATAGATAGATAGATGGTTAATGCATGTTGTTGCAATGGGCTTTGCAACGTTCAATAAGTTATTTACACTCATGTAGGATTATTATATTAATGGCAACAAACCACTGCTAAAAATTCATGATTAAAAATGTATAGTTTCATCACAGGAAATGTTTAAAAGAGCACAGCATGGACATGCATTTAACATGTCTACATATCTTGGACATGTGTTTATTTACAGTAGCAGCATTTCTATTTATTGTCGGAGCTCGGACATGGGTATCGAGAGCACCATTAATCCACTTCTAGTTGCATTACTGTTTTATTGACATTTGTTAGTGGTAGTGTTTGGTATCATATTCAACGCGCATTAGCTGAGCATTCTGCGATGCATTGCGTACTATTGATTCATTGATTCAGGGGGTTTTGGGTCCAATGCAGCTGGATAGCAATTTAATGACCCAGCGAATCGGATCAGACTTTTGCTTATAGTCTCATCATATCTTGCTTCACTATGCCTTATTACACATTATGCCATAACGGGGCATTAATGCGTCTTTCCCAGGACAGCATATAAGTGTGTGCCGTGCCTATTTCCTTTACAGCACTCCGTCTACTCTGCACTGCAGCTCTTTAGCCTAATGTGTCTTAGTTCAGCGTTTTTCCTGTTCTGTTAACCCTCCTGTTTTTCTTGTGGGGAGGGCTCCCGATTCCACCAGGCCTCCTGGTACTTATTCTCTCCCTTCCCCTGGGGGATTGACACCCGCTGACATTTCCCCCACCCTGCCGCCAGCTGTTGCACTTCGCAACCCAAACACATCCTCAGTCAGGCTGAAGACACACCGGGTGCAGATAGGAGGGCAATGACCCAGCATTGACTCTGAACGCACTCCATTACATGGTGTACATAAACACAAACACTCATGCAATAGGAAAAGCATATAGGAAAACTGGCAAATGTGGGCACTGAACTAAACAGATGGTTTACTGCACCAGAGGGTTGGGCACTGACAACTATTTTAAATCGCTGGGCATTTGTTACCTCTGGTGGACAATTAAAGGCGAGCACTGGGGAATATATGCTTTTTTTTTGGGGGGGGGGGGGGTTGAAAATAGTTGTCATATGGAAAGAAAGTGATCCAACAAAGTCCCAAGGAAAGTGCTGGCCTGTGTGTAAATCTAACCTAACATCTACCGAGACTGACTCAGCAGAAAAACGTGTTGTCTAAACATATCCAATCTGAATCAGCCACATCCAGGCGTAATGTTCATGCCTTTATTTCCCCAGATGAGGTTCGACCTCTGGGTTTAGGAAGGGCCGATGCCTGTGCTCTGTGGCAATTGTCCTCTGTTTAGAGACATATTGTTTATCTAGTCCATTTCTGCACACAGAAAATCACCCTTGATGATTGGGGCTGAATGGGTCAATATCACATTTTCATGGAAATGTGGATGTGCTTTTTTTGAAGGAAAATTGTTTATGCATTTTTTCTGTTTACCTGGGAACAAGAGATTATGTAATAGGGAGCCTTGTGTTGGGTTTTTATATTGGAAGCAATTATCATGAATAAAATATGTGACTGGGTAGACTTTGGTACCAAAAGGACCAGAAAGGAAGCGTGGACTCCTAACATTTGCAATGGAAAATATCTATCCTCATTTCCCTCTGCCCGGTTGTATTTTGACATGTATCTCTTCAATCTGAATATTGAAGTGAATATAGACAGAAATATGTAAAAATATTTTACTAATACCTGCTGTGTAGCTCACAACAATATTCTACTTCCCAGTGTATGTCTTTACAATCTGGCAGCTTACTGGGGTTTTAGGTGAGAATTGGATTGTAAGTAAATTAAACGTGGATATGTTATTTTATTACAAATTAATTTGAATCTCCACCACTCCATCTCTCTTGTACCATCCTGCCTTAATATTTTGTTAGTAGTAACTCATTTCAACGATCGCAGTGTAGATGTTGCTGTTGAAATTCTACTATTTATTTTCTTTCCAACCTTGAGAGGTTTGTCTGGAACAAAGAGTTTTGAATCTGGCCTTGCATGGAAAGAGGAGGCAGAACAAGTCTGCTCACAATTGTAGTTTGCATACTATGCAAAGTCCACGGTCGATTTATGGGTCGTGACCCACAGTTTTAAAACCACAGCTCTAATGTGTGTTTTCCCCTTTTCTCCCCTTCTGTTTGTCAGGCCTCAATGCTCTGACCTTTGACCCATCCACCAACAACGAGCCCCTCCAGTTTGGTGGTGCCAGTGCGCCGCTGGTGTCTGAGTGCATTCCTCCCCTGGAGAACGGCGCAGAGAACGGCAAGAAGAGGAAGAGGGTCAGCCTGCCCCCAGGTACTGACCCACGCCACCTGGATTTCACACAAACCACTGCCCCATGACACTTTGCTAGCAACAGGGGCATACTCTTACTCGCACAAGCTATGCCCTGCAGGCACATCCAAATGCAACGGCAAAGTGTGTGAATGTGTGCTGAAGAAGAGGCATACCATAGTAACAGTAGTCATAATAGTAGAAGTAATAGAATGGCTGTATTTTTTGCTCTTCTTGAATTGATACCCTCCACTCTGATGTCATCAAATACTGGCATTATAAAAGTAGCTTGGTTAAGCTTTTTTTCCTTAGCCATTAACTTGCCGTATTTCCAGAGGCTGTAAATGCCTCAAATGTTCGGAGGTCAGGCAGCTGTGTGTGTGTGTGTGTGTGTGTGTGTGTGTGTGTGTGTGTGTGTGTGTGTGTGTGTGTGTGTGTGTGTGTGTGTGTGTGTGTGTGTGTGTGTGTGTGTGTGTGTGTGTGTGTGTGTGAAAACACCACAAGCACAAGCCAGGCAGTCTGACATGTTGAGATAGGTGTGTGAGAGTGTGCATTTACTAAGGACTAGTTTTAATCAGTGTGGTTGTGGCTTTTAATTACATATCAAACTGAAGGACTGTCCAATTAATTTCAGTAAAAGTAAGCCGGTCCTTAAGAAAGAGGTGTACAGCTGTCTCTGTTTTCCATGTAATGTTAATTGGTCATAATGAAGCAGTAGACACTTGATCCTTAACTTATATATGTGGCTATTGCATCGTATCCCACTTGGAACTAATCATGGAAGTTATTACATCTTACATTTTGTTGAGATACATGATTTAACACTATGTTACTCCATGTCAGAGTGAAGATATGTGTACAGGTAACAGATCTAGAGCTGAAAATTTGACCGTTGCTGTAATTTACCAATGTGCATAAGTTCAAAATGATGAATGTAGTTTTCACCCTTGTAGAATTAAGTGTTTTTCTGTCCAGTGGTTTGATAAGCAAGATTTAACAAATTAGCCAAACGTGATTTAAAATATTTGTTATGGGCAGGGGTCTTAAAGTAGCCTGGCTCCGCCCTCCGACGTACTTCCGCTCAATTTTCATTTCCCTTCAGTACTCCGTCTGGGTTTTCGGCATATTCGCGGGTTTTCTCCCGGTAAAGTTTTACCTGTCCAATCAGCGAACAGGAGGCGCGGCCTGAGAACAGTGACGTAGAGGTCGTGCGCGAATTTCAGTTATTGAGCGTAAGTACGGAGGCGGGCGGAACCAGGCTAATGCTAATGCTCACTGCATCTGCCGTTTGTATACTGCGCGCAACGTGGTTTCTGGCGCATGAAATACGTCACGACCAAACGTTAGCGATTGGTTATGGCAGATTCGGAGTGGCACTGGGCAGATCCAATAGTTTTAAACTTCAACAGAGCACCCGCCTTCAGTTAGTTAACAATTGTCAATGGTGAGTGGCCAGACTCTCTGTACAAATGAAATGTAGTACGAGAGGCTGGTGACCAGGCTAGTCTTAAAGGCCCCGTGAAACAGAAGTCAGAGTGCTATTTGATTCCGCATATTTACGAATTTCTGGTGAAAACACTAAAGCTAGGGTGGGACTTGTCTCAGATATTGATTGGCGTTCACAATAGCGCTGAATATGCTGCCAGATTGACGGTACCTAGCAGCTCAACATGGAAAGCCATGACGACGGCCTACTCACTGTTGTGGAGGACTTCTCGCCACCACCTTTGCCTACACCTGCGGATTTTGCCGACATATACTTGGGACGAATGGGAGAGGAATGAAAATGAGGAAGAAGATGTTGGAGTGAGGCCATATATGTTCGAGCCAACAGGCAGTGCTGCTGGTGGAGGAGGGACGCAGGCTCATCCCTGTGATGAAGCTAAAGCATTTTCATTGGACGCAAAATTAGTGAACGCCCATGCAGGATGAGTCATCAAACATTTGAAACCGTTATACAGGAAGGGATTTTTATGTAAAAATAGAGAATAAAGAATTTTGTTGACATATATTTGGAGATCGATGAACAATTAACACATGATTAACACTGGGAACATTTATTTATTTAAAGACCCATGTAACATGTAATTAGGTAGAAAAATATATCCATGTTTTGACATTAAAGGAGCTATAAATGATATTTTGAACATTAATATAGCAGCAAACAACTATTGGCTATGCTTTTCCAAGATGGAGAGATATACATCCTCTTGCTTGCCTACTGTACTTACTTCGTCACTTGACATTAATCACAAAGGTAATTTCATGTTGTTAGGTCTTCACACACAACTCTGTGATCCACAACGACCTGCAGACAACACAAAGTGATGGGGGACGTTAGGGGGGGAGGGGTTAAGAATGTAAAGCCACGCCCACTTGTTTTGTTCTGAGAACCTGTTGCTCTAGTGCGACATCTAGTGGCTAAATCTTGTCTATAGCTCCTTTTAAACAAGTTAACAAGTATATAGGAAAGTTTGAGTAAAATGTATTTTAACATAGTTATTAAGTATTGCTCTGGCCACATTTACCCACTATAATCTTTCTCAGGACTGACTGGGCTTGGCGCAAATATGATATTGACCTTGATTGATTGACATCCCTCTGTCAAACGC
Organism: Merluccius polli; assembly: GCA_030340625.1. Lineage (NCBI taxonomy): Eukaryota > Metazoa > Chordata > Actinopteri > Gadiformes > Merlucciidae > Merluccius > Merluccius polli. Next base: position 373,700 of record JAOPHQ010000850.1, read on the forward strand.
TACCTTTTTGTGCCTGGTGAAGAGGATTTTCCAGCCTGTAGTTTTCCCAGCAGATGAACCTTTCAACCACGCTCTGCACTCTTAGCTGGTGAATGGTGAAGGTGAGTTTCCACATGGCACATGAACAATATAGCCAAAGTGTTTTCGCTACAGCTAAGAATGTGCATGGCAACTTGATATTATTTCTTACTACTAATGTTTCCACTTAATAAATGTGCAGCATGTACATGCCCTGGCAGTAATAATCATTGACCCAAATTAAACAAAGGTTTATATTTCACCATATACAGGTGCACATGTGGATGATGCCACCATACATTGTCATACAATAAGTAACTTGAGCTACTACTAGCAAGCTATTACAAGCTCAAATGACCCCATTTTGTGTCCACAATGGCCTACTTTCCTAGTTAAAGCTCCCATAGCTTTGTTTTAATCAGTTATTTCTAGCACTAGTTAGCTGCAGTAATATGCCTACTTATTTTGCTTCATCAACCGCTGTACTAGGATACCTTTAGATTCGGCCAAATGTGTCTGTGTTACAGGCTTTCCAGCTCAGCAAAAATAACACTTATGTTAATGACTTTTCATGCACCTAAAATACATTTTCTCACTTGACCTTTTTCTATTTAATTTGTAAACTGCATTAGTCTAGTCATGATATATTTATTACATTATATTGCTGTAAAATAAACATATATATTGCATTTATTTTGCATGGCAAATGACACACTAGGCCTACTAGATGTGTATGATGTATTCTCTACTTTTACAACAGGTGTTCCTGTGGAGAGTGTAAAACCATGGATTGGCATCTGCTTTCTCTGGCCATTGGTGACAGGCACACAGTGGCTTCTGCACAAACACTGATGCCAACGCAGCCGCAAATGGTGTGGGGTTAAGGATGACATCGTTAAAGAGCAGATCCAGGATCTCATCAATGTAGTCTATACATTTCATTAGTTAAAGAAACATTTTCAGTCATTTATTTTTGTAATAAATACTATGCTGATCACATACTTTTCTAATTAATCTTTTATACATAGGATAAGATGTCATGGTCACCCCCTAAAGTTGTCACTTGGCTACCTCAATACAATGGTATGCTGTCAAGTACAGCCTGAAATCAAAGTGAAAACCATGTTTCTTAATTTACAATGGCTAAAATAAAAATTAAGTGTTAAAAGTGTAATGCGTTTGTTGAATATTACTGCACAGCATCCCACCTTTTTTCGGTGCAAACCTTGCTGCGGGCTAAGGTTTGAAATGTCCCTCAACAGCAGCTTTGTTGCTATGAGAGAAATTCCATCAAAAACAAGGTAGATATGGAAATGACATGCCCATATTGTGCAAAATAGTTATTAGTTTTTTTATGATTGTCTTGCGAGAGAGGACATAGCCTGTCATGTGGACAAAGTGCTTTTGCCAGACTTTTGCGAAGAGATGATGCGTATGTTTTGGTTTTTTTTGTAATTCATGCTTTCCTTTTTGTCCCCATAAATGTTTTTGCTGTGTTTATGTACTATATTCTATTAAGAATCTGTTCTGTTCTGATTTCAGTGAAAAATGCAACCTTTGGAAATGCATAGATGTATTGACTGATTTTACAACGTGCAGAGAAATAAATATTTCCACCAGTGTGCACTACTGGTCTCGTGTTGTTTGGTCAATATATGTATGTACTTTAGTCTAACAATATCTAAAAAATCTAACCCAGACTATATCATTAGAAAAGTAGAAATGTTAAGTGTTTTAGATTGAACACAGCAGTGTGTACACAGAATCAGATCTTATGAACCATGTGTGTGCCATATGGTGACAAAATTGGGTTTTTATAAATTGTATAGTTTTGAGTGAAGCGTTATTTTGCAAAAGATCTGAGGTGTTCTGCTACTTGTATGTGTGGTTGTGTGAATTAGGGCTGAACAATTAATCAAAAATGTTATCAAAATCGCAATATGGCCAAGTGCAATATCCATATCGCAGAAGCTGCAATTTTTTGATGAGGTTAAAATGTGTACATATAAATGAACTACCGTAGTGCTGCAGAGATGCCCTGGCCTACACATTTTTTCTCCAGTTGTGTTTTTGTCTTTTTGGATTTGCATCCTGGAAAAGCACAGATCCTGGGCATACTGCCTGCCCAGTGAAAAATCTTAAGAAGTCAGATGAGAATTCTAGTTTTACGTGAACTTATTAGGGTGGGAACATGGGACAAGCAATGTCTTGTGATTGGTCAGCCTTGTGGTAGCGCCTTTGGTCGGGTACGGAGTGACGTCAAATAGTGTGGAAATAATCCCACCCAATTTACCTCCGGATCCAGAAATGGACAACATTTTACAGTTTTGAGTATCTATCGATTAACAAATTCATATTTTATAATGTTTTGCACAGTAGATACCAAGATGATTCTTATTAAACTAGTTATTGAGGTTACCTGGGACTTTACACTTAGTTGCATTCCAAGAATCACTTGAATATATTAATATATATGATGTACTAAAGTCTCTCCCATTAGGTCTGGTGGTCGGGTCCAACTTGATCATTTTGAATTAAATTTGGGGTATCACAGTATCTCAGACCACACCTTTTTAAAAGAGTTTCCACCAATTGTCATCTCTGCCATTCAGTCACTTGCTGTGTGTTTTAGCGAATCATAATTTAGTACTACAAATGTAGAGAACATACGAACTGTGTAGCAGCACAGCAGAAGCAAGCAAAGCAAGGAGCACAAATGATGGTATTGGACAATCTGAGAATAGGATTACAGACTGTTGACCTGCTGTGACTCTCTCTGCTGTCAGTGGTGGGAGTCTGCCAGTTTTTCAGCAATGCCCTCAAGTCCCAGCATCCAAATCCAAAGCCCAACCCATAACATCTGGACCTGTAGCTCCACTTGTTTCCCAGGCACCGGCCTGCTTCTCGAAGCCTCTCTGAGGAGGACACTTGATGAAGCACCAAATCATGAACAGCCGTGTGGATTTAGCCTCGTTAGTATCACCCTAATGAGATAGATTCATCTCATAATGCGCCGCAATGCTCCATGCTAATCCATTACACATGTACCCGTCCAAGCACACACGCACACACACGCATGTACCACAACAAACGGACACACACCTGTAGTCCGACAATTATTTCTTCTTTCATAAAAGTAAATCTTAGCTAAAATATAATAAGCGATATAATTAAAAGTTTGATGCTAGATGCCGAACTAAGTGTTCCAAGTTTTGATTTTAATGATTTGTGTGCAGCAAGTATATCCTTACCTCTTCCAGCCAACTTAACATTCCAGCCCAGCGGGAAACGTTATTATTTCCATTTCTTCACCACTTTCCAGACTGCGCAGCACCTAGAAAGCGGTGAATCAAGTCGTGTCCCTGTAACACTACGTGAGCCTTTTCCTGTTTCAGCAGCGTATTCATGGGCATATGTGGATCGCTACGCTGTGGTTTTGGCCTCTCTGTTGTTGTTTTTTTTGTTTTTTGAGATGGAGGCAATGAATATTTCATTGCCTTGCAATTTGGACCATATTTTCCCATAAAGTTAGATAAAATATGGGCTTATCTTATTTACTTTGTGCCTAATCTCTTTCTACCCCCCTTATTCTCCGTGTGTGTGTGCGTGTGTGTGTGCGTGTGCGTGTGCGTGTGCGCGTGTGTGTGTGCGTGTGCGCGCGCGCGTGCCTGAGCCTGCATGCGTGTGCGAGAGAGATATAAACAACGCCCTGGGCCAGAGGGAATTCTGTATTGGTTTTCCTTCCTTTATTCAAGGTTTTATTTTAGTTATTTTTTTTGTTATCAGTTTCTATGCCAGTGTTGGATGCCTCGCCTGCTCTGTTCTATCTCTGCTGCTTTGAGCTGCAGGGAGCATGGAGGTAAAACGCTGGTGGTGTCTATCTGGGGGGCGTTTTCCCCTTTTATGAATACAAATGTTGAGGGCTCTGCCAGAGTTTTCATTTTGTCTCATTGCCAACTTCTCTTGCTCATCTCTTCCTGCTTCCTTTTTTCGACAATGCTATTTAGAGTCATATGCACCGTTTGTTGCACTCTTAGGTGCATTAGTCCATTGCTCTAAATGCCTCTCCACTGAGAATCTTTTGACGGCGAAGCCTGTATCACTATGTATTGATTTGGGCTAAACTTCTATGATTATTGTGATAGTAAAGTAGTTGCTGCTGTTCTCTTACAGTACAGAAAATCTCTCTAATGTGTATATTTACAGAAATGATACTGTATAATGTGTATAACATTTATTGTGAAATAGGCTGGCAAAAAAATAACAACAAAGAAAGATTCATATATTCATATTTTCCGAAGAAGCTGTTTACCAAGTTCTGCTTTTTTATGTTTTTCAACTTATTAATGCTTAGAACTCCTTTCCTTTTCAATGCATTTTAGATGTCTTGTGTTCACTATTAATATCACTTTTTTCTTTCTTCACCATTGAATCTCATGTACGTCAACGGCATAGAGTGGTAATGATTCCCCTTGGTGTGGAGGCGGTTTCATGCTAACCAGGGCAAAGCGTGATTCTTGGCTTATATCTGCTACAGTTGATACATTGATATGTCATGATTTACAGCCTACACACTTGTGCGTGTTAATTATTGACTATTTTTTAGACCATATTCTTGAACACAACTGGGTGTTGAATGACATGAATATTTGTCTCATGACACACAAGGCGTTATTCTCTCACTGGAAAATAATTAGTAGGCCTACTAGGATAAACATAGGGAGGGGTCTGACATCTGGGATCTCTCTCTGCAGCTACAGGATGTTCAAGGTAAATGCAGTGAAGCAATGTGATCCTCCGTGTATATCTGTTGATGTTCAAAAGACAGGTTGACAGACCAGTATTTTTTCCTTGTGTGTGTAGAATGCTCCTTTTAGGTTTGTTTAGGCTTTCGGCGATGAATGAATGCATTTCCCAGTGGGTCTTGTTGCGAATTAATAACATGTATCATCAGGCTGTAATATCTACACATAGCCAGGAGTAGAAATAAATATACAAGTTGTATTTACCCCACCTGACCACATGATGGCGGCAAACATAATACACTGGGGGCGGGCGCTCAACACTAGCCATTATGCGTCATAGAGGCCACGCCTCCTGCCCAGAGACCATCCGGGCGGAAACATCCGGTTAGAATCAGGGTCCCGAGGCGGCCCATCCGCAAGGATGCAAAGCTGGGGGCTCTCCACGCGGCGTGACTTTTACATTACCCCTCAATTGTTACGTAGTTTAGATATAACTTAAAGCTAAACAAATAAATTGAGTTAAAGCGATTCCTGTGTCGGCGGCCTTCTTCCTCGGAACACAACCCCACAGTCTGTCTGACAGAACAGTACTGTCACCTTATCTCCTTGAGTCGTATTGAGTCCACGATGTATCAGTAAAATGAGGACGCTCACTAGCTGTATAAACCACAGCTGACTGCGTTCTCAGACTCGGATGTGCGCTCTCTCCGGTACCCGGACAATGTTTATTTATGATTCCATTTTGATCCTTCAATCAATGTGATATTGCCTGTCATCCATCATTTGCCTCACATACAACTTTTACAACATAAGATGCACTTGCCTAGACCAGCGATGTTGACGGAAGTGGGTGCACCTCTGTGCATTTTCCATTCAACATGTACACCGCCCACAAGGGCCTACAGAGGAGAAAAATGGCCAACACAAATTGTGTGTGATGCGTTCGGCACCACTTGGGAGGCTGCCTCCTCTTGTTGTTCTGCTCTGTTCCCACATGACTCATGCAGGATTTCAAGCATCTGTTTACTTCATCAACGTTGGGACTTGGTTAAAGGCTACCTGGGCAGTCTGACTGTAAACTGTGTCCATCCAGCCGTCCATTCGTTGGTTCATGGAGACACGTGGCTGTGTGTTAGCAGCGTCCCATTAGCCATGTGCTGTGATTGAGGACTTCTTCAAATAAGGCACAGCATTGCACTTCACTGACTGCAGGAGATGTGAAGCTGGATATCACTGTGTGTGTATACTATATATGGCAGGGAGGATATATAGTGACTGGCTGTGGAGTGAGACTGAGGAAATGAGTAGCAGAGCAGGTAAACACATTATCGACACATCTTCTAATTTTGTCGAGGCGCATTTAATGAGGTACATTTTGGGCATTTTTTTAATTAAGTCTACCATTTTCTGGGTTTGATGGTGTTCTTTGGGGGGGATATTTTGATTTTTGATTTAATAAGCCCAATTTAAAAGGTGTGTTTGTGCATAAAGAGGTTTGCTTTCAATATTCCATTGGGATGCCTTGGTTTCAGAACCATACACCTAGCAACTACAGAGTCTAAAAAGCATAGGGGTGTGTGTGTGTGTGTGTGTGTATTTCGGATGAAAGGGACATGAAGATGGCATAGTCCCATGTGCTTGTTTGTGTGTGAAACCATTGTGCATAAATGTTCAGCCATGTGTTGGGGAGCATTTCAGCAATAATATTGTCTCTGAGACGCACAATTTCACATGCCTACACCAGGTTTTCTCACATGCTTAATAACCTATGCCTGTTAGTATATGTGGGTGTAGTACATGTGGGCGCTGTAAGTCACAGTGTTACTCTGTGCCAGAGAGTTATTTGAGCAAACCAGATTAGTGAGCCAATTGCTGAGCAAGTGTTTACAGCTTCATGTGATGTAGTGGAGGGTATACATATGCATACAAATATGTATACATAAATAATATACATGGCTTCTCTACCTGCCACTTGTATAACCCTTTACCACAAGATATAGGTTAGCCGCCAGCATCTGGATCTCATAGGAAACTCATAGTTTTGAATCCCCTACTCTCTACTTTACAAAGTGAGAGGGATGTTCTTCTGCGGGGAGAAGGAAGCTCCAGTCAAAGCTACCTTTCCCGTCTCTTCTCATTCAAAAGTGCCCTTGAGAATGGTGGCGTAAAGAAACATTTCAGCAGCGCCAAGATCACTCAAACATTTCCTTACGTCCATTATTCACGGAGTGAAACCTTCCCCAAGCCAGGCCTTGCCCTCTTTCCTTCATATCCGCTGAACTGCCCATCACACAGACATGGCAGAGTGGATGGTCTCTGCCTCTCGCCACTTTCATATTTACTTTTTCCTTCCTCATCCCTCGGTTGGGCATCAGCACTTAAGGCCTCCCAAGAAGCATTTCCCATCCTGTGTAGCTTACGAGCAAGTGGGGTCTGAATAATTGAGATTGCCAGGAGGACTCGCTCCTGTGACTCCTGCTAATGCTAATGGCGTGGGCCGCAGGCTAGAGCTGCTAGACAGGTCCACTCTGGCTCCTTGATCCCAGTTTGTTTTCTGCTTGATCAAAGCTGAAAGAGGGCTGTGTTGTTTTTCCACCTTACCTCCATCAATGTTGCCGCAGCCGCCGCCAGTTACTCAGCCACACAACACTGGAGAGAAGACAAACGGCTCTCAGATGATTTTCTGCCTTCATCCATCAGCCTGGAGGAACATGGCTGCCCAATGAGAACTCGATCCAAATGATTTGTTTCTCCCCTGAAGCTCGGACCCCCCACCCCCCCCCCCCCCCCCCCATCCTCATTTCCTTCTTTGAATGTCGTCTGATTACATATCAATCTACTTGATTGATTTTTAATCAGGTCATTATATATTGACACAGGCTAGAACCTGGTGAGGACAGTCATTAGCTGCATTTAAAACCAGGGGTTGTGCTTTCATCTGGCGTATGCATAAGGTTCACACACCGATCAACATTTCCCCATGATATGTCTAACGTTTAACACAGCAGTAGATGATTAGATGTTATTGCACTCTGGTTAATAAACCATGACCAGGCCACGCGATGGCAAATAAAATCAGTACTTTCATTTATTAAGCAACATGGATTGGTTGTTTAAAATAAGATTTATAACTGAAGATGCTGTGCTCCTACTGGTGGTAATCACAAAGCCACTGGTTACAGTGAAAAATACACCCTATTCTGGGACAGCGCTCTAAATCCAATCCCAACAGAGAATGTACCAAAATACTTGAATGGTGACATTCGCTTCACTGTCCCAGTGGCATTGCATGGGATAATATCAGTCGACAGTCGAAATGCCTTTTCTAATACAGGTCAACTTTAGCAAGGTTTTCTCAAAAAATAGCCACTCTCAATCACATTTCCGGGGAAAAAAAGAAAAAATACAAATTCACTTTTTTCTCCTCAGTTTTTGTGTTGCATTGTCCATTAACACCTCTTTCGCGCTCTCTCTCTCTCTCTCTCCAATCCCTCCCTGCCACCACCCATCCCGCCCACCTCGGCTCCCTCCCTCCAGCACCCAGCTGTGAGTCTTCCAGTAGCTGCCTCTCCGTGGCTGTCACAGCAGTGCTTTTAACAAGGCGCCGCCCGTCCCCTCAGCCCCTCTCCCCTGCTCATCATCTGCCTGCCATCTTCCAACGCCCACCTGCCGCGGTCCACTCTTTCTGTGAGAAGAGAGCACACACAGGTGCTAGCTTCTATCGATCTCGGGGTGTTCTTCAACGTTTAGATTTAACGTTGGAGATCCTGGTCACGGAGACGGCGCCTTAATATCGTCAGTCGTGTGCTGCAGCAGAGCAATGTGATGTTCCTAGTAGATGGAAAAACATTTCACATCAAAATAAATGGCTGAAATGGTCAGTGACTTGGTGCCATTAGGTGTTACGGTTTGGTGTTATTTGCACTCTTCTAAAACAGAGAATGATCAAATTAGGTGGAGGAATGAGAGGTGAATATTTGTATACATGTTCAAGTCCAGTTTATCTTCGATGGTTTTGGGTGGTGGTAGTTGGCTTGTGTGCAATAACCGAATAGTTTGTTCTACCAAAATAAATAAATTCACCTGTTGGTTAGATATTGACATGAGCCAAGTCATTTTTTTAAATACTAACTTATCAACATAGTAATAAGATGTATTTTATAATTGAGTTCAGAAGTGGGTAAGTGAACGTTAAATGGCAAACGGACATGGGAAGCTTTACCCATGGTGGTACAATTTGACTGTGAAACCTTTCTGCTTATTCCAGAGTGATCCCCCCCTACCTCCAAGGAACCTATGGTGTTTTATATCAGACCTCGAGTCCCCTGTAATCCCTCAGTTGCCTCCAGTGTTCCACTGCCCTTGCATTGCATTAGAGAACAGGTCTTTGCACAGCTTAACTCACAGGGTAGCTGACCAAGATTAATTGGGGTTTGCACCCAACTTGGACCGCTTGCCTCCCATATATCTCTGTGGTTGGAGAAGCAGCAGATAATTGTATTCTCATAGGCCTGAGCGTACCTTAATCCAATGGTTCTCAAAGTGGGGTCTGAGGAACCCCGGGGGTCTGTGGCATATGGCCAAGGGGTCCGCAAAATAATTAATAAAACTCAATTCAGAAAACATAAAACATTAAAAAAACATAATTTATCAACAATAAAAAATTAATAATAAGACAAGCGTACCTTTGAGATATTTACTCACAACGTCGGTTTTTTCAAGGGAGACATAACTTGAAGGTTCATTGAGCCAGTAGAGGGAGTACAAGATTTCCAATGCATGTTACATTTCCTGGGAAGTAATACAAGGACAATATATTTTTTTCATGTTCAATGAGTTAGATTCAGGTTGCATACTATAACCATGGTAGGGGGTCCTTGTAAAGGGGTCCCTGGCTTGAAAAAGATTGAGAACCCCTGACCTACATAAGTAGGTAGGTAGATCAAGCTGGATGAAACTTTCCGAAAAGCATCATTCTTACTAGTCTTGAACAGCATTCATCGATTGCATGCCAACACTCAGAATTGCCCCAAAGAGCCAAGTGTTTTAAGTAGTTTGGGGAGACTGATGGATGAGACAAAAATCCATCTATTCTAGTTGTCTTCTGTGTGCCTCTTCCCTGCGGAACTAAAAACAGTTATGCAGGGAAAATGTAATTATATGTTAAGCAAACCATCTTCTTTGACAACAAATTAAGATGCCTCTGGATCTTAGGTTCCTGCTAACGCAACAATTCACCCCTAATGACATTGTCATTATTTTGTCTAATGGTCTTTATTCATGTGTCTGGGTGCTCACATTTCAAATGTGGCCCTTTGCCTTAGTGAATTACAAAACATTGCCAGGTAGTCGTAGCTACGATGTGGTGTGATCTGACAAAATTCACATATAGAGGCAAAGGTAAGTAACAGACATTTTGGATACACTTTTAATCGTGGTTTGTGTATTTGTCGGACCCTTGGATGTAACACTTGAGCGTCTTTGATGTAAAAGCACCAGACTTGAGTGGCCTCTTTCCTTGTCGGTTGAATATCATGGGTCTCTGAAGGACTGTTAATGGGTGGCTTGGTCTGCCAGAAAATTTTGAAGCGTTCTTAGCAGTCTTGCCAAGCTGCTATGTTAATTTGTTTAAAGAATATTTATTGACTGTCATCATAAATATACGAATACACACTTTTGTTCAGAAAAACGTGTGCTAAATGTGTGCTACTAATGAACGGGTGTCATTCATGGGTGACATGTCACAATTCGCACAAATATAATAGTGAAACATTGGGATGGGAAAGGATGGACCCTTCTTGCAACCATCAATTTATGTGTCAAACAAATAGTAAATACATCTCTAAATCTCTGAATATATATATATATATATATATATATATATATATATATATATATATATATATATATTCCAAACAGTGCCAGTTTATTCTCTTCCACAGTGCTTAACCTCTTCATCACTAGTCCTATTTCTCAGGTTTTTGCCAAAAATAACATACCCAAACGGAACAGAATATATCTCCACAACTACAAGGGCTTTTAAGTTAATCTTTGTACCAACAGAAAGGTAACACCTGTGAGATTGTTGTGAAAGTGAAATAATCAATGTGGATGCTACTGGATCAGAGTGAATAAAGCTAGAACAGAATAAATGGAAGATTTAATTTCCGCCTGAAATAGTTTGGACTGTTGGAATCAGCAGAGTCTCAGCTTTCATGTGATGTATAGTTTGTGTAGATAACATGTCGGGAGGAAAAGATTGCTATTGCTGTGCATGTCCACATGCACAATACATAACTCTCATTTTTTTGTGTGGGGTTGGAATTGTGTTCCATTTAGCTAAAAATTGTTACAAAAGCCAAAAAGTTGAGAATCTTATCGTTCTAGGGGTGTATGATATGACTGCTTTCTCACATGCTTAAATGTCTTTGATTTTGGGAGGGGGCTGTCTGCCCATATACGGGCGGTATCGGGATGAAGAGGTTAAGAAGCAGCTGCATCATCCATGAACATTGAAACAAAGACAGGCCATCCTACCAAAATAAAAATTGGTTTCTGTATAGTTGTGGTTTTCACAGGCTTTACATATACGTCCAACAATAGATGGCATGTGCATAATTGTCAAACCTCCATTTTAAAACTATCTAGCCCTCCCCCAAAAAAAAGTTTTGGCAAGTCTATGCGCTATGATAGCATATCCATCTGCCAAACCAATTATTTGACATTGACAATAATTTTTTTAGTTCACTTTGTTTAGGCTATATGGCTTCAATGTATTTATGTATACCCTTCTGTGCAGGAGGGTAGTGAATACATTAAGTAGATTAAGTAGCATCTCTGATCACGCCAGAAGTCTGTTAAAGAGTTTTGGCTCTTTAGAGAGCATCCTGCAAACTTCTTGGCACAGTATTCCATCAGTTACCGTGACACTCAAAGCTGTGCGGATGCAGCATACCATAGCGAGTTCACTGAGCTGTTGATATTTCCCTGCACCAGGTCACTGGACTCTAAGTGGCTACCACTGATAAGATTCCTGGGCTGTAATCGGTGGCTGGTTATAAGATTTTGTCAGCCACTGGGTGAGATGACAACAGTGTCATCCCAAAACTCTTTCCACATAGGTTGTGAAGTGCAGATACAACACTGTTCTGCAAAAGGATGTGAGAGCTAACATATGGCATTCTCAGACTAGGCCAATGCAGTATAGGACCATCTTCTTAATATAGACTACTTTGCTGTATCCAAGTCCTCTGAGCACTCGGCTAACAGTGCGACAGGAATACATTTCTCTTGTGCAACCCAATTCTGTACTAAGCATTTTTCAGTTGACAACTAAAACCAGGGCATATGATTTCCAGAATGTTCTGCACATTATGCCCCGTGTTACAGCCTAAGCACATGTGTTTTTTTGTTTGTTTGTTTTTTTTACAGAATTGTATGTCTTAAGGTCGAACAGGGATTCAAGTCTTTACCTTTTTGCTTGCCACATAAAAGTATGAAGGAAAATCTACACACAGAACCAGTTCAGTGACACCTTATTGCCTTATTGTGTCACCGTTGAAAGGCTTACTGACTCGCTTAGCATCAGGAAGCAATTAGGTGTCTATGACTGGCTAATGGAATACAAAAGGAATTAGCTGGCAAAGCACTATATCCTGCTGTTTCCTTTCCACTGCAGTCCGCAGATATCTGACAACCTCTGTGGACCAGAGTGTGCTGTGAGTCCATGAACGCATATGTGAATGGGTGTGGACATCGAATATCATTAGGAACCTTACTTTAGATTCTCCAGATTTAAATGAAAAGCTTACGAAGCTGAGGAACCACCCTTGTTTCCCAGGAGAAAGGGAAGGCTTCATCAGCACTGGATGCGACAGGAGAGGATAGGTGTTACTGCATTACTCCATTTAGACCGCAAAAACTTCTTATCCCACCATCTTATCAACGCTGAAGATTGTCCATTTGATTGTCCATTTGAGACAATGAAGTCTGCCTCAATAACTTGGTGTGAAAATTAAACTGACCCATTCCACTTTGATAAAACCTATATGCCAAGGAACATTTCAAGTGAAAACTTGACTCACTGTCACAATTCGTCACTAACATGTTTTGTTTGTTTATTAAGCGCATTACCGTTCATTCTCCAAGCTCGTTGATTGTTTTATTGAATTAATCACAACCATCAAATGTATTTTCTTACTCTCCTTGGCATTCTGCAATGAGTAATGAGCTCTTGAAGTCATTAGTGGCGTTATTCCCGCTAACCGGCATGAATAATTGATGGCACCTTACCACTGGTCTCTTGTTATTGTGACAGTTACAACTTGAAAACAGAAGAAAGCAAATTAAAGAAACTGGCTTGAGTTTACTTTTTTTCTTTCTTTTTTTTCTTCCTCTTCCCCTCCTAGAATGCATCAAGGTCCTTCAGGCACCGCTAGACATGTAGAGTCTGTGTCTCACTTGTACCAAACAGGGCTGGAGCTGTGTAGTGACGGAGTGCTCAACTGACATACTGTAACCGGGCGGGATGAGCGGACTGACTGACTGTCGAATGGAAAGTGTAACAGTGTTACTGAAAATCCCACTCCCCAGGGACTTGCATCCATCAAATGGCAACACTTTAAAGATTAAGACTTACTGTATCATTCCTAGCAAAACCACTAGGTGTGAGGATTATCTTTTAAATATGTAGTAGGATGAGGTTTTATTTTCTTCCCCAGTACTTATATTTTTAGAGACCAGCAAATGGTGTGTGTGTGTGTGTGTGTGTGCATGCGTGTGTGCATGTGTGTGTGCATGCGTGTGTGTGCGTGGGATGCTTAAGGGTTTTCGGTCCTCGACTGTGCCATCCAATTTTGTCCCAGCTCTCGTCATCCTGCGATCTCACCCCTGCACGCCCAGTGGCCTGGATGTCTTCAGAGGTTTAATACAATGGATTTCCCCTGGTCTCCTGTGCCCTCTAGGAATAATGGGGGGGAAATATCAGGGCTGTGGAGCTTAATCAGGATCTGTCTGTTGAGCTCCTGGGCGCTCTAGGGTAGTACTGTGTCCCGTGTCTTTTCATGGGGATATTCGTATACGTTATTTCCCCTCAAATCCCTGGCTCTGTTACCACGGTGATGCAAATGTTTGCCTTTTTTATATATTTTATTGATGATTGATGAAGAGAAATGTATTGTCTGCTCGCCATGTGTTAACCTCTTCATCCCGAGACTGCCTATACAGGCAGACACGCCCCCTCCCGAAATCAAAGACTTCGTAAGGAATTTAACCATGTGAGAAAGCAGTCATGTCATACACCCCTAGTACGACAAAATCCTCAACTTTTTGTCTATTATAACCATTTTTAGCGAAATGAAACACAATTCCAACCCCAAACAAAATAATGAACAAGTAACAACAAGAGTTATGTATTTCATAGCTATGCATGTGCACATGCATAGTTATGAATTTATGAAGTTATGAAGTTGAAATAGCTATCTTTTTGCCCGACATGTTATCTACATAAACTATATATCATATGAAGGCTGAGACTGCTGATTCCAACAGTCCAAACTCACCGAACTAGAGGCCAAAATCCATCAAGAACAAACTTCTCTTTTCCTAATAACAAACACAAATGATGTCTTACCTTTGTTGTTTGTGTCATCAAACTTGTGTTTGATCACTTAAAACCACCATAAACAGATATTCCAGTGTCTGGGCAACATTTTAAAACCTCACAATCATGTTTACAATCATGTATAGTAGGTAAGAGAGGGTTTCACAGAAAATAGGTCCCCTGCCTTCAATCAGAACACATATTCTTTATCGCCATCTGGTGGCCGTATAGTGCAATTGTGATGGTTGGTGACGCTTGGTGTCATTCAATTCTATTGTCCCTGTCCTTTCAATAGAGGGGTTAAATGTTAAAATTGAACAATGGGTTCGCAAGTCATTCACCTGTCTGTGTCATCATGTTTGTATTGTCGTTTTTGCATTGGTTTGCATTATGGCCTGGTCAGACTATACGATTTCAGCCCGATTTTGCCCCGAATTTGTCGTGACCGACAAGTTTACAGCGTCGTATCCGATTTCAAATGGTCGGGCACGACATCGAACGCGGAGTGAATCGTATAATGTGACATGCTTCACGACTTGCGATTTGTCGTTCACGACGTTCTAAAACAGCCCGACAAAAAGTCTGGCTTGTCAGAAATTTGACGGGAGTCGTATGACGTTTCCATTGTTGACATCATAGCCTACTGTATGAAAAACTCCCGGGAATTCCACAGCTGGCGCTCGTGCATTAAAGTATCCGTATTCTCCTCTTCGTGATACCCATGAGCGAGTCCACACTCGTTTCTTCTTTTTCTTTTTCTTCTCCGCACAGAAGACAGCAAGTACGACACCAAGCGCGTCTGTATCCATCATTGTATTATTGTGATCGCCCAGCCTTTTGTTGACAGCTGCTGCTATGACAACATGCGACGCGACCGATGCTGTCGGTGTATGTGGCCACTCTCCCGACCAAGACGCGGAGAGGTTTTCATGGTTCTAAAATCGTATAGTGTGACATGGTAGATCGTAAACGACAATCGTGAGCGACAAAAAAATCGTATAGTCTGACCAGGCCATTAGGGGTGACCCCGAATAGTCGACTATTCGATGATTCGATCTAAGGAGCCTGATTCAACTGCAAATCTCATAGTCGAATCGTCGGCAAAACACAGGATCATTCCATTCGGGCTATAGGCGGTGCTGAATATCTGATTTTACATATAGTTTCTTTCTCCCAATAAATCATGATATATAGCCTATTTTTGTATAAATATCAAGTGCAAAACACATTGCTGCCGCAGCGCGTCTATGACACAAGTGCCACCCCGAGCACACATAGGAAGCGTCGCGCTACAGCGCGTCAACAGGAATATAGTCGTCTCCGGAGCAGAAGAAGAAAAAAGAAAAGAAAAAAAGCGCCTTTTCGGCGGCACTTGACGCGCGGCGCCGCTGTGAAATAGGACAGTGGCGTGAAGTGGGGGTGCCGGTGTGGGGGTGTACATAGAAAATAATAGCGGCGGCTGTTTTGACGTGCGCCATTCGGCGGCGGTGTGTTTTAAACACCGCCGCCGAACGGCCTCGAAATTGTAATCGAAATTTTTTAATTGAGTGTTTCTGATCTTTAGTCTGGTGTGGAAAAAATGGAAGCCAATGTCGCAAATGAGAATATGGATCAATGAGCAAAAAAAAGAGAAACATGATTCGACGAACAGTCGACTATAGGCAAGACTTGACGAATCAGATTCGATTATGTAAATTCTTAGTCGGGGACACCCCTAGTTTGCATTGGATTTATTGTTATTTTTTTGGAAACTCCGCCTAAACCTATTTCTACTAAAACCTCTCTTCTTTTGCTCTACTTCACTTTATTGGAATCAAATCCTGACCCAGGCCCTCGTCAGATGTTATGCTATGGCCCTATAGTGCTATAGGGCTACCAACTGATAATGCGTTAAGTGTTATTCACACTAAAACATGACATTTATTTCAGGCGGAAATTAAATCTTCCATTTATTCTGTGTTCTAGCTTTATTCACTCTGATCCAGTAGCATCCACATTGATTTTTTCACTTTAACAACAACCTCACAGATGTTATCTGTCTTGTTGGTACCAGATTAACTTAGAAGCCCTTGTAGTTGTGGAGATATAGTCTGTTCAGTTTGGGTATGTTATTTTCGGCAAAAACCTGAGAAATAGGCCTAGAGATGAAGAGGTTAATGGCTCTGATACAAACTGTATCTTTTACCTTACATGGATTATCGTGAACATCCATCATTTGAAACACCTGGCAATGTTGCTATTGTTTTTGGGATTGTGGGCTTGCCAAATTTGAGTGGGATTTGTTCCAATTATGCTTTGTGAGTTTGTTTGCTGTGGTGGGTTTACGTACAGAAGAGAAGAATGAAGAAAGATTAAACGTGAACATTTTCAGTATGAATCCATTATGAAAGGTATGCAATATTCAAGGGAATATATTATATTGACATTTTTTATATTATTCATTTGATCATAATTGCCTCCTTCATTGGTAAATACATTGGAGTGCAGTTATAAAAAAAGGTTTAAAAGCAGTTGCTTAATGATTGATTAGTAAGGCAGAGCAGGGGGTGTAGGGGGCTCTAGGCCACTGGGAATCCATCAAACCACTTGCATTGTTGTTCGATTGTTTGTATGCCTCTGTATACTTGTGACCGGTTTCACAGGCATTGGTTAGAAGGAAAGAAGATTGTAATGAAGAACCTGCACTTCAGGCTGCCATGCAGAGAATCAACAGTGTATCTATCCGGAATGGGAGGTGAAGAAACCATGCTCCCGTATTCAGAAAAAATATATAAAAGTATCAAACAGGATCCTGTTTGGCATGTCATCAAGATGTTGTCCTGTTGGCTCTAATCAACTTACCTTTTATATTGACATCCGGTGTGTTCTGTATTTTACGGTGATGAATGTGGACAGACTCATGACAGTCACCCTCAGGTATCTGTTGAATGGTGTTTATCGGTGTCCTGGTCATATATATAAATATATACCCACATTTCCTCATATCTCCCAAATTGATTCAAGTGGTGATCATTAACAAGCCAATCAGCCCCTCTCGGTCAGTCTCTGAAAACCATTTAATCTGTTTGAGCACGATAAGCTAACAGGAGTTGGGCACCTTTCTCTTTGGTACCATTAAATGTCTCTAATGTATTTTATTTCATATTCCAGGACAGCTGAAAAATGAACCCTTAAACAAACCAGATTCTGCTGAAAAAGTGACTGGTTTGTTTAAAATACTAGTGCAGTGCCCATTCAAAACGTGCCTGTTCAGAACGGGCCAATTGCTTGGCCTCCGGTATTGCTGTTTGCAGTTTTTTCGAGAACCGCTCATCCAAACAACTTCAGACTCACAATACATTGACATACAGAGACTTCTCCATTTATAGTTAAGTTCGATTAAACTATCCAGCATTATATTAGAATTAAAAGCTCCACCTTGAACAGACATTTAATTTAAGTCATTGTACTGATGATGCCTCTGTCACTTCACATAAAACACAGCCACAGATCTTAATAACTAGACTTTGAACTGTAGCTACTGTAACTTTGTCTGTAGGCTACAGCCCAATAAAGTAGGAAATAACAACAATAAACACAATGAAAACAGACCCAAAAAAAGCCATTTAATTACATAGGCCCATGGTAGAAGCACAAAAATCAAGGACAAATTCCCAAATAAAAAAATCGAAGTAAATCGGGCAGGCAAAATGCTCTGCTTCTGAAATGCTCCCGGTAGGGTATGAAGCCGTGCGGAGGACGGAAGAAAACCACGTCGCCGACAGAACGCAACGCGGCCTCGCCTGGTGGAATCAAATAACCCCCGCAACGTTAGTGTTATTATTACTATGGCAAGTATGGCAAATGTACACAATTTGAATTGCAGTGGCGCTGTTCCTGTATCCGCTCATGCTCACAGCAAATGTACACAATTTGAGTTGCAATGGGGCTTGTGCTCAGACTCCAGGGAAGTGAAGAAGAGTTTGGTTGTAACATAATTGGAGTTGCAATGGCAGAGTGGCACTGTTCCTGTATCCGCTCGTGCTCATACTCCAGGAAACTTGAACTTGTTACGTTTACAAAGTGCACCAAATTTGACACTGCACATCCTTGGGTCCCCAGCAATAAACCCAACATGTGTGAATTAGATCGGATGAACAGTTCTGTGAAGGACATTCGTACATACATACATACATACATACATACATACATACATTAGTACAGACAGAGATTCATAATGATGATGACGGGTTGTGATACTCCCGGGGTCCTTGTTGAAAAAATTGTCCCTTGGTGTGTTTGCTTCAGGGTACACCTCAGAGTTTCATTCAGACATTTTAGCAGACTGGATGCTTATCAACACCAGCGACCATAGCCCTTTCCTCTGGATTAAAGGACTTCTCTGAGCCCATTCGATTATATTTTAATGACCTCCCCCAGTACAATAAGGCCATCAACACCACAGAGAATTGGGATATTGAGAGAGGGAGGGTGCAGAACCTCAATAGCAGTTCAATAGCATAGACCACTGTTATATTGTTGAGCACAACAAGGAGTTGTGGTCTTTCAGCTTACAATTCAGAAAGGTAAGTTAAATTAAAGGGTAACTACCTTGCATGGTATGGGCCCACTTAATTATCACACATTAGAGCTCAGCTTCATCTTTAATGTTGAAAGAAGCAAGTAAACAAGAAGTTTAACTTCAGAATTTAAATGGATCAGTGTTGGACAGCATTCTTCCCCTGATGTCACAAGGAGAAATCACTAATGAGCATGCCTTGGAATACGCCTTGCATTGGAACATTACGCTGTGTCTCAGGTTATAAAGAATTGTCTGTAAACATTACATTGCATCAATGCATTTAGGTAACTTAATGGACTTAATCGTCCTTCAGGAACAGTAATCGTGATGGTAAGCATGGACAATCGATGTGCCCAAGGGCCGTATCACTCATTTACTGATCATCCTACTTGTATCTGTCAATAGGACCCTTTGTTGAGTTTGTACCTATCGATGGCGTTTGTGTAAATTGAAATTGTGGTTGAACTGAAGTACTTTTTTCATGTAACTTGAGTAGGAACCTGCATCAATGCCACACGCTCATTGGCAGCTTTGCAAACATACTGGGAAGGAAATATACTGTAGACCTAAAAAGGCTGAGGCCCTGGAAGGTAAAGACTATTGCCAGGATCCTTGCGGTCTGTAGCCATTTGTGGGTTTTTTTCCCCTCTGTCTGCCTGCAGAAGCCCATCAATTGTGAAACAATTTGCCGTTATATCATGGGGGTTCAAATGGCTTTGGAGCCACTGATCGGCAATCACAGCCTGGGTGGTATCAGTCTTAGCTTCATATCGCTATGTGATGGCACAGCTGTTGAGAAAAAAAAACAACTAACCATTCACTCATATCAGGCAATGCATTGAGTAATATTTGAGGAATGCTAATTAGCCATTTAGCGCCAGTCAGTGAGTAAAGATTGCTGGAGTTCATGATAGAGTGGTTTTAATTTGTTGGTTTATGTCGGTGCTATTATTCAATCAGTCTTAAATTGGGGGGTTTATTGGAGTGAATAAATATAGGGTGGATTCTTCCATGTCTATGTAAACATCGCAGTATCAACTGGCTTGATAAATCAACACGTTTGTGTGCGTTGGAGTTGAGCTGGGGTGTGAGGAAAATATAATTTAGGAGTAAACGTAATTCATCTTTTTCTTTTTCCTCACTTTGTGTGCAGCAGTGTTGCAATGAGTTATTGGGCTATGACAACAGCAGCATTTATGAACGATATTTCACACTAAATTCAAATTACTCTTAACATTGGCAGGCTGGCAAACTAGCAACTACCCAGTTCCATTTCAATTCAGTTTTCAGATATAATAAGGATACACCAATTCTGCCATTTCTTAAAGCTAACCGTAACAGTATGTCACAGTAGAAAAAGAGACTTAAAAAGAGACGTTCCTCCCATATGGAGTACTTTCCTCTCCACACCCTGTAGGAGCCCTGCAGCATCCTTGTGCCTATCCTCCATCGTCTGCCTCCGCTCTCTGAACCTTTGTTCCCCTAGTCGCCGAGTGAGGACTAGCGTTGTGTAACATCCAGGGAGCTCTTCTCCATCCCACCGCTGATCATCTAACCCCTGCCACTCAGATCGTAATTAACAGATCAAAGCAGGGGCGAGGAGAGCAGACATACACCATTAAATCCTCCCGTGTGTGCGCGTGTGTGTGTGTGTCCATATTTGTGCGTGTGTACGTGTTTGTCTGTTTATGTGTATCTGGTGAGTGGTGTGTGTGTTTTCAATGAGATATGTGTCTGGCTCTGATAAGATGTGGTGTGTCTGGGTTTGATGGGATGCGCTACGCCTTTTAAATGCGATTTGGAAAAGTAGAATTAAGGCAATGTTGACAACCACCGCTGTGCATTTGTAGGGCACGCTGTGATCGTCTACTACAGGGAATATTGTATGGACCCCAAAACATAGTATTCAGACACTGATGTAGTGGTGTAGTTCTAGCAATACATTTCTTCATTTCATATATTAAAGTAAAGGCCAACGAGCTTGTCGGTTCGAGGTTGGAGGCAGCTTGTCAGTTACACCCCTTGCCCACTGCATCCGGCGTGTCTGACGGATGGGGGAGTGGAATTTGCCGACGGAGCCAGATGCAGCCAGCAGCCAATCAAATCGCTTCTTACAACAACAAAGCCGCGTTCTTCCTGCATTTTGTTATTGCTCTTTTGTATTGCAAGATGGATCCCGTGGCAATATATTCCGATATACTGTACATAAATCGAAAATAATCCGAAACATTGTTACCTGGTTCCCCCACCTCCAGTGACAACTCTCGCCACGCCAGGTCCCGGCGATTGGTGTCCCTGTATGTATACAAAGACTGGTCGTAGTATAGGGCGATTACCCACAGCGATTATTAGTTTGTCCTCCATTATTAAATCCCCCGCTGCCGGCCGCCTTTTTTGACATACGTATGTGTTTTCCCGGGTTGTACCATAAAGGTGATTTCATTGGGCAGATTCCAAGTAGCGTCACTGGACATATATTTGCATAATGCGATCTGATTGGCTGACAGATCCGCCGCGGCCTGAAAAGTTAAAATTTTCTCAACTTCTCAACGCAAACGACGGAACGGACGGAGCCACAATGCATTGCGGCTCCGCCCCATTCAAAGTCAATGGGATCTGTCAACGGACGGATGCAGTGGGCATGGGCCGTTAGAGGTTCGAGGTTCCTCAAAGACACCGTAATAGTGTCTGCTAACAGGATTCAGGGGAATGAACCAATGACTGACAGCTTGCTGGACCACTGCTCTACAGCCCTTGAATGTGTCTCTTTAAACATAAAGCAACACTTGATAAAGATTCATGCCATGTACTAAATACAAAAATGAATCCATTTTAAACCAATGTGCTAATATTTAGTTAGCGATTGTACTTCACCAACAGTGTTTTTCCTGGCTCAAAATAAGGCTGTGGTACCATTGCACGCGTGCTGTATTAGTAATGACATGGCAACGGGAAAGCTTTCTAAACGTAGTGCCATCCGAGTCCGGTCAGCAAAACTACTTTATAGACTACGTGAGATTTCCCAAACTGAATAAATATGGCACATATCTAGACAGAAATGCTTGGTTAGCTCAAATTTGTCTTGTTGACCACATATTTAACCATACGTTATGAGTTAACAGGTTAATTTAGCTCCCGGAACGCTGGCCAGCTGATGTGAGGTTGAGGAAATGATGTCCATTAGTCTAGAGAGCGGTGATTAAACTGATTACGATACAGCGCCACCACATCGGCATAATGCCGCAATTGCAGTTACAAATGACAGAAATCCACCGCGAGTGAACGCTTGTTAGAAAATAGTGACTTTTGTCGAGAGCTGGAGGCGGCACGAAATTTGCCGGCGGCGGCCGCCTGGTAATTCTCTATGCAGGAAAAACCCTGACCAATGTTGTCTTCAGTTGGGGGGACCATATCTGAACCCTCACTCATCTCACATCTTTTTACACACACACACACACACACACACACCCCTTTCTGTGTGTCTGTGTCTGTATGTGCGCACGCGCACACACACACAAACACACACAGTACAATACAAAGACTATGCATTCATTATGTGTGCAAGAAGATTTAGGTCAAAGAGAAATTCTCTACTGAACAGCAATTTTGCTTTGCTTGCATTTTTGCTCTTGCAGTGTAGTTTTTAGGCATAACTATAGACTATCAGAAAAGATTTAGTACTCCTAGAAAATGTAGGCCTTTGCTTTTTCTGTTGTAAAATGTAGAACGTGAAGTGAAAATAAGTATTGACTATTGTTTGATTTTTAAGAGTCTGTTAGAAGCTATTTTTTCGCCATCCGTCTATCTCACAATCTGCCGTGACAAAATACAATCTGTATTCGTTAATTGTTTAGGCAGGTGTTGCTTTGTGGATATATATAACAAGTAATGACAGTAGGTTTGTATACTTTTCTCTGTGTTTAGGGTCTAGGGGTTTTGTCTGCCCTGAAAGTGATCTCTCTCTCCCGCTCTCTCCCGTTCTCTCCCGCTCTCTCCCTCCTCCCTCCCCAGAGGCAGTAATAGTCATGTAGTTAGCTATTAAATCCATGTTCCTTTTTTGTAATAAAATATCCCCATATTCTTTCCACCTGCATTGGGGTGGGTCTGCTGTTGTTGTCCGTTGGTCTTAAAATGACATCGTTTCCCACCACCCCTCTTGGGGGGGGGGGGGGGGGGGGGGGGGGTGTTAAGGAAGGATACAAAAAAAACGGGGGTGTTAAGGAAGGATACAAAAAAAAAAAATCAAAACCCACAGTGAGTGGAATTGTATTGAAACCATGTCTTTGAACTGTGGTTGAGCCTCTGAAAAGTCCAAATAATTGCAAATGGAAGGACAACAAAATGTTTGAGTGATGGGCTATGTGCCTTGTGGCCAATTACACCCACAGACAACAACCCACTGGGGCTGGAACTCAAGGTAATTCAGGCCAGCAGGTGGAATCCAATCAATTCGCCTCAGAACCTTGACAGCGTTTTGTATGCTCTTTGCTTTTTTGACCTTGGCAACAGCTTTACAACTTCCTTTAATACCTACAGAATTTTGACAAAATATTATAACTGGTTAAGTTCTCAACTTAAAATACATAGTACTGTGATTACATTATAGCCTATAGCTTGATACCTTTTTTATTTGTGTGTGTGTGTGTGTGTGTATATATACACATGTACTTCGCTATGTTAAGTGTTATCGGATGTGTTTATTCAGTCCCTCCCCTCACACTCACAAACACACTTGTGGTTGTCATTAGGGATGCAAGAAATGCCAAAAAATTTGAATCTGATACACGGTCCAAATCTCAGCATTTTGTATGGGTTTTTAAATCTGTAAATCAGATTGAATCTATATTTTATACAGTCCATTGGCATTACACCCACACCGAAGCTCGGCTGGTCACGCAGTTTTGGACCTGCTTTTTACTGTTGTAGAGCTAGCAGGATACACTTCTAAACAGCATTTTTCTATCCATTTGGGACATTTTGAAATGTGACATCCAGTTGAATTGCGTTTTAGTTAGGTTATTGTTTTGGGCAGGGCAGGGTACTTCATAATTCGCAGATTGTGTAGAAATATGATGGCTCTTATATAGAGAGGAGTGCAGCTGAGGTAGATGCCAATAGACACACTGGGACTCATACCAGGTCTTTATTTCACCACATCACATTGCTAATTCAGAGCATAAATATCTGTTAAATATCCAATATCTTTCTAACTTAAGAAAAAATGACATTCATCTCCATAAACTGCTGCATAAGAAGTGATTTATATAAGTGATTTTTCTAGACATTTCACTTTCAGTTTTGATGTCGGGAATTTCCTGGCTCATTATTGTTAAACTTGTTGAACACATGAGGAACTCCGCCCTCCCGGCCAGCTATTTAACTTTAGCGAACAAACCTATTTTATACAGCCGCTCAACAAAAATGCATGACAGCCCAATGGCGAAGGCTTTTGACCATTTAATTTTCATTCATTCAGAAATTTTATTGAGTAGGATAAACCCCTTGAGAGGAATCCTCTCGTTTTCGAGGGGGTCCTAAAGGACATTACAAAACAAAACACTCAACAATTTACAGACATACAACAACAAAGACAACAGGCATCAACACAAACATAGAAGAAATGATTACAAGAATGAACACAGGAATGAGCACAACCTCTCAATGGCCACAAGTTGGCCATAACATTAGCCTAGTAAAACTGAAAGAAGTAACATAATATTATTGTAAATTGAAATTGCAGTGTTACAGAAAAAAAAAAATAACAATAATAATAATAATTTAAAAAATTGATATAACATTATCTGAAACACATGCAGTTTAACTCAAAGTAAGAAGACAGGGCATATTTAAAACTATGAAAAGATGTTAATGATCGTATGTTTGAAGGAAGATTATTCCAGTCTGATGGCGCTTTGAACATAAATGCTTTTTTACCAATTGTTTTATTCACTGTAGGAATGGAAAAGAAGTACTGAGATGAGTGTCGTAATTGATATGTTGAGGAATATGGAATCAAAAATTGTTGTAAATAAACAGGATAATTGCAATATATACATTTAAAAATAAACTGTAGCCAGTGAATGTCTTCTTATATTGAGTGTGGGCCATTTGAGTGTGTTATACATGACACAGTGATGAGTATAAAATGAACAACCAAGAACAAATCTACATAGACAGTTATATGCTGTGTTGAGGGGTAGAAGATTGGTTTTAGATGCATTTAGATATACTACATCAGCGTAATCAAAAAACGGTAAAATAAGTTGTAAGGCAAGTTTCCTTCGAAAATTAAGTGTAAAACAGTTCTTGGATCAAAATAAAACACCAATACCAAAGTTGATTTTACGGAGCATATAGTCAATGTGAGGTTTGAAGGCAAGTTCTGAGTCAAGCCATAAACCTAGATATTTAAATTGTTCAACTCTATGCAGATTCGTACCATCATTACATGTTGTTATTAAATTATTAGATTTTGTTTTTAGGCAAGGCAAGGCAGCTTTATTTATATAGCGCATTTCATACACAATGGCAACTCAATGCGCTTTACATAAAACAAGAATTGAAATAAATAAATAAATAAAATTAAATAAATAAATAAAAACAACTACAGAAGAATAGAAAGAAATAAAATACTATAGGAGCAGCATAAAATCATGATTTAAAAGGACATAGTGCAATTAAAATTTACAATTTAAAGTGCTTTGAACAAGCTCAATCATAAGCACAGGAGAAGAGAAGTGTTTTTAACCTGGATTTAAAAATGTTCACAGTTGGGGCTGATTTCAGTTCAGCTGGTAGTTTGTTCCAGTGTTGTGCAGCATAACAGCTAAAAGCTGCTTCACCATGTTTAGTTTGAACTCTGGGTTTCACTATCTGACCTGAGTCAGTAGATCTCAGAGCCCTACTGGGTTTGTATTCTACTAAGATGTCACTCATGTATGCTGGACCTAAACTATTCAGTGATTTGTAGACCAGTAGCAGAACTTTAAAATCTATTCTATAGCTGACTGGGAGCCAGTGTAAAGACTTTAGAACTGGAGTAATGTGCTCTGATCTCTTTGTTCTGGTTAAAACTCGAGCTGCAGCATTCTGAATGAGCTGCAGCTGTTTAATGCTTTTTTGTGGGAGTCCAGTCAGAAGACCGTTACAGTAGTCGAGTCTACTGGAGATGAAGGCATGAATCAACTTCTCCTGGTCTGTTTGAGACATAAAACCCTTCACTCTGGATATGTTCTTAAGCTGATAGAAGGCTGTTTTGGTGATGGATTTGATATGACTGCTGAAGGTCAAATCTGAGTCTATCAGCACGCCAAGGTTTCTGACTTGGTCCCTAGTTTTTAGAGAGAGTGACTCGAGATGCTTACTGACGGCAATCCTCTTCTCTTTATTGCGAAAAACAATTACCTCAGTTTTGTCCTGATTTAATTGAAGGAAATTTTGGTTCATCCAATTTGTTACTTGCTCTAAACAGTGACACAATGACTGTATTGGACTGTAGTCATCTGAGGACAGTGCTATGTATATCTGCGTGTCATCTGCATAACTGTGATAGTCTACATTAGAGTTCTGCAGAACTTGACCCAAAGGCAGCATATATAGACTGAACAGAAGGGGTCCAAGAACTGACCCCTGAGGAACTCCACACGTCATAGCCATTCGATTGGATTCATAACTTCCAATGGTCACAAAATAACTCCGCTCTTCCAAGTAGGACCTGAACCATTCTAGGACTGTTCCGCTGAGTCCTGCCCAAGTTTCCAACCTGTTCAACAATATACTGTGATCCACAGTGTCAAATGCAGCACTGAGATCCAACAGGACCAGAACTGACACCTTGCCTGAGTCAGTGTTCAACCTAATATCATTTAACACTCTAATAAGAGCTGTTTCTGTACTGTGGTGAGGTCGGAAGCCTGATTGAAATTTGTCAAAGAGGCCACTGGAAGTCAAGAAATTGCTGAGTTGATTAAAAACCACTTTCTCAACGATCTTGGCTATAAAAGGAAGATTTGAGATAGGTCTGTAGTTGGTTAACATGGAAGTATCCAGCGATCTCTTTTTTAAGAGTGGCTTAATGGCAGCTACTTTTAGGGATTTACGAAACGTGCCCGATTGAAATGAGCTATTTGTCGCAAATCTATTTGGACAGAGTTCACAATACTTTTAAAAAAGTCTGATGGCATTGTGTCAAGACAGCATGTTGATGGTTTTAGATGCTGAACTGTTTCCTCTATGGCTTTTTGGTCAACTGTATTAAATTCTGACATCGCAGTTGAGTTATTCCTGGGAGGTCTTAGGGATTGCGTTATTTTATTGTTTTGTTGATTTGTGTTAATATTTAACCTTATGGACTGGATTTTTTCACTGAAAAAGCAAGCAAATTCATTGCATTTTGCTGTGGAAAGGAGTTCTGGAGCTATCTGTTTAGGGGGGTTTGTCAGCTTATCAACCATAGCAAATAGAGTGCGAGTGTTGTTGATGTTCTTATTAATAATTTCAGAAAAGTGTCGCTGTCTAGCCTTGAGTAACTCATAGTTAAAATTACAAAGACTTATTTTGTAGAGGTCATGGTGAATTTGGAGTTTAGTTTTTCTGAGTTAGATTATATTTAGATTATATTTTGTACCAAAGACCATGGAATAAGACGTAGTTTTATTGAGCAGAAGTCTGTTAGATGAGAGCCAGTTTTGAACGATATCAAAGTCCAATTGAAGAGCATTTTGCATCTGTGAAATATTAGATTTAGAGGTATAAAGGACAGTATCATCAGCATAAAGTTGAACTGAAGTATTAGAACAAATCACAGGAAGATCATTAATAAAAATTGAGAAAAGAAGAGGTCCAAGTGTTGAACCTTGGGGTACACCCCTTTGTTGTACAAAAAAGTCAGACTTACATCCTTGAAGAACAACACATTGCTTTCTATTGTGTAAATAAGAATTAAACCAGAGCAGTACATTTTGCGAAAAACCAATTGCATAAAGCTTGTCTAAAAGTAAATAGTGGTCCACCAAATCAAAAGCCTTCTTCAAATCAATAAAAATAGCTCCTGTGAGATCACCAGAGTCAGATGCTGAAAATATATCAGTCAACTTAACAAGTGCAGTGGTTGTTGAATAATTAGGTCTAAACAGGGCTTAATTTGAGGGGGAGCAAGCCGGAGCGCGCTCCGGAACCTCGGACGCGCGCTCCGGAACCTCTGACGTTGGCTCCGCCAGATAGCTGTCATCCGCGATCCGCCACCTCTCTTGACAATCAATGACTTTATTGATTAATTGGTGAGGGTATTTAAGGGTGCTTGTGTTCATCACTCTTTGTCTGTCCGTATCCGTGAGTGCAGGTGTGTTGCCTGGTTGTCTGTCGGTCTGCCTCTGTTAAGAGTAAAATAGTATCTAGTGTTATCTGCCTTCGGTGAAGCGCGTTTTTGTTTTCCGTTTTCTTAAAAGTGTTTTCTTTCTGCTCTGGTGATCGAGCGGTCGTCCTTTGTGGCCTTTTGTGTTCTGTTCGTTTTTGAACCTCTTCCTTTTTCAAGGACTTGGTGTATATTGTTAACTATTTTATCCGGGCACATCCCCATTCCCTGGCTTTAGTTATACTGTATTGTCTTGCTTTGTTGACTAAATACAGCATTGAACATAGGAATTTGTAGTCTATCCGGATTTGATGTGACTATCGTTATTAGGCCTACAATACATGCCCAGATTATTTTCGGTGTGGCGCACAGGGTTGCTTTTTTTTCGCACCGGAGCCACTCATCCTCTGCGCTCCGGGACCTCCCACGTTACAAATTAAGCACTGGGTCTAAATCCAGACTGAAAAGGTGACAGGACATTTATTTTAAGATAATGTGATATTTGATTGAAAATTATTTTTTCAAAGACTTTTGTGACAGTACAGATTATTGATATTGGTCTATAATTATTTGTATCATGGACGTCGCCACCTTTATGTATTGGCGTAATACGTGAGTATTTCCACATTGCTGGTATCTCACAGGTAGCAAAAGACAGGTTTAACAAATCAGCTAGAGGAAACATAAGGATATGGGAGGCCAATTTAATATATCTTGATTCAATCCCATCAAGGCCAGCACCATTACCCAGACTAAGTTGTTTAATGGCATTCTGGACTTCTTGAGGTGTGATTTTAGTAAATGAGAAGGTACTATGACAGGCAGACATATTAATAGAACATTGATTGTAAGAGAAATCTGATATTGAGTCAGAAAAGACTGTGGAGAAATGCTGACTGAACACTTGAGCAATTAAGAAAGGGTCATGAATTATCGCATTATCGTCACATATTTTATTAATAGGGCTTTTATCGGAGGTATTTATTATGGATTTTAAAGCATTCCAGAATTCTTTAGGATTTTTAAACTTATTTGAGAGACATTCCTTATAATAATCAGATTTTGCGTTGCGGGTCATTGTCTTGGAAAGATTTCTTAGTTTCTTGTATGTTTCCCAATCAGAGTTTTCCCTTGTCCGAAATTTAGCCCAGGCCTTGTCCCTCTGTCTAAAAAGGCTTAAAAGATCAGCAGTTATCCAGGGAAGATGTCGTCCCTTGACCTTAGAAATTTTCCATGGAGCATGTTTATCCACTACTTGTGTGAACTCAGAGTACAGAAAGTCCCAGGCATCCTGAGCAGTTGGTATTAATTGATACCTGTCCCAATTAATAGAAATTAAATCATTAATAAATAGGTCTATATTCATTTTCTTATGTTGTCTGATTTTTATTAATTTTGGTGGTGCTTTTGGGATTTTAATTTTCCATACACAATAGATAACAGAGTGATCACTGAGGCAGTCAGCTAAAATACCAGCTTCAACAAATCTTTCAGGATGAGTGACAAGTATCCAATCAAGTAGGGACTGGGACTTAGGAGTAATTTGAGTGGGTTCCTTAATGATTTGTGTTAAATTTAGTTTTTCAAAGTTCTTTTTATCTTTACCAGAGGACTTATCTAGCCAATTTTTGTTAAAATCGCCTAGAATAATCATTTCATTTTTAGAGGGGATAGCATCAAAGGTAGACATCAAGCACTTGGAGGACTCTACAGGGGCAGAGTGTGGTCTATACACATTACCAACAGTAATATATTTATTCTGATGAAATATAATTTTAACAAAAAGGCATTCAAAGTGTGTTGGTTTAACTGTAGGTGTAATTAGCTCAGCAGTTAAATTAGAAGAGACATAGGTGGCCACACCACCTCCCCTGGAGCCTCTATCAGCTCTATATAGTACATAATTTTCTAGTTTTATTTCATTGTCAGAGATGTTGCTACTGAGCCATGTTTCGGACAGGGTAATAATATTGGGATTGTGTTGGGCTACCCATGCACTAAGTAAATCAATTTTTGGCACCAGACTTCGAATATTCAGATGAATGATTTTTAAACCTTTAATATTATTCATTTGAAATATTAAGGTTTATATGGATCATAACACTGTTCAGGGCTAGGCAGATTAGATCATCAGAAAAAGTTGTAGAGGGTTGTGACAGTATAACACAAAAAAGTACAACACAGAAACACAAAACAGACAATAAACACACACAATACAAAACAAACAAAAACACAAAAAACATAAATGATGACCCAGCAGCCCCAGCCATCCTAGGCCAAATTAATGACATATCCTTTGCCAAAATACATAACATAATACTTTATGTATTTGTAAGATGTCTAAAAAATGACTACAAAATGATTGTCGCTTGCAATAAATTTGTACTTGTTTACTCGAGTACATGCTTGCACCCCCGAGTTGTCATGCAGTGGAAGAGCTTTGCTGTGTGTGTGTGTGTGGGGGGGGGGGGTTGTGACCAAGACCAAACCCTCAGAGACACTCAAAAAGATGGAGGTCCGAAAAGGAGTGTGTGTGTTTGTGTGTGTTAAAAATGGCAGATGGGTAACCCAAACCCCCGGGCTGTTTACTTAAAAACCGCCAGGCTGCGTATCTAAGTGTATCTATAACCTTCCAGACATCACAAGCACACACCCCGTATCTGGTCAACACCTTTCAGGTCCTTAGTCAGCGTTATGCCTTAGTTGGCATTAGTGCTGCATAAACGGCTTTTACAGAACCATAAACTTTAGGGTTAGCGCAGACACACAACGTCCTCCTCCGCCTCGCCATCCCCCCCACCCCCCCAGTCACTTTAGCCAGCTGTGACCTCTTAATAGGGTTGTGTTAGTTAACCTCAAGAGGCTCTTGTTAAAAATATCATCGCAACACCTGCAAATGTTTTATTTATTTATTTATTCTTATCATGGCCCTGTCCAATGGTGCCATGCAGCACAAAACTCACAGGAGATGTTGAGCACTGAAATTAAAGCCTCGGCAGAGCACGGAGAGCCTTGCAATGCCGAGGCTTTAATTCCAGCGCTGCTTCCGCGCGCCAGGTATAGCCGGCGGCGTTATCGCTGTGTCCACACGCTTGCAGGCACACACACATGTGGTGACATCCCATAGTAACCCCCCCCAGAAGACGTTTTGTGGTGTGAAGCATACACGGAGCGTCTAGTGTACAAGGTGCTGCCTTGCTCTTGTTATTCACAGTATGTGTGTGGGGGGGGTTGGTTTGGTTTGGATAGGATAGGAGGATGGGACTGAGTGCTCTGGCAGGCAGTCACAGCAATTTACAGGTCTGTCGGAGAGGGGGGGTCAACCAGAGGGGAGAATTAAAGAGCGTTTAGAGTTGTGAAATAGGCTGTCAACGGGGAGAATGTGCTGCAGGAAGTGGGTAAAGCACGATAACTTCCTGTGTGCTTTACCGCAGGGCTTTTTTCTTTTTTTTTGCCTTTACTGCACCGAGACTTGGCACAGAACCACCCGGACCAGGAGTGGCCACGCATCTGGGTTGGTACATTATCTGTAGCAGCTATAATGGAGTATTTTACACAGCTGTTATTATTCTGACTTATCAGAATAATATTATTCTGACCCATCAGAATAATAAGTCATACAGTGTGAGCTGTGTTTTGTAGTTTGTTGTTGTTGTGCTTAATGCTTTCTCATCATGACAGGGTAAATACATACAGGATTTCTCGTTGATTGTGTCTGTTTGTTTTGGAACGGTACATAAGTAGAGCTTGCGTATTATTAGTGCAACAACAAAAACTAAGCTTCAACCGCAGTTCCCTTGAACTCAGAGGGAAATTTCGCATATATGAATAACAATTTCAGCAGGAATAAGTGTTGAAGTAATCTCATTGTAACCAGCCAACCAATAAGACGCTGAGCAGGGGTCACTGAGACATGAAGTGTGTGTGTGTGTGTGTGTGTGTGTGTGGGGGGGGGGCAGGGCAGGCTGATTAACCTCTTAACGGAAACTGTAGACAGCTTTGTTGTCAGAGGGACTGCAAGGTCACAGTGGCCGCCTCGTCTCCTCACCTCCCTGCCTGAACATGAGGTTCAGAAGGGGAAGTGGATCAAAGCAGGCTGGAGGAGGAGGCCTGTGAAAGAAATATGGTGATCACTCTCACTCAGTATTTTAATACGTCGGGACTCTCACTAGAGCACCAGCCTTCATCCTGGCTGATTCCTTTATGATCGTGATGTTTGTTTGATTCTCGTTGCCTACAACAGCATTGGCTGATTTTATAGGATTTCTACTCAGTTGTGATATTCTTAAGTTGCAAAATTAACGTATTCAACTGCCAAGTCATTGAAAAACTAATTCTACTTGCTCTTTATTATTTATTCCAGACGCGATACGGAACATGACCATGGAGCCGAGCTCCATGCCGATGCCCATGTCGGACCCCAACGCCTGGGCAACAGCCATGAACAACCTGGGCATGGCTCCCATGAGCATGGCCACACAACCGCTCATGCCAGGTACCACCATTGATTATTTTAATCTAACGCTAACATTCACCCAGGTTACGGCTTTGGCTCCACTGGAGCCACTGGATGCCGCATTTAATGAGCGCCCCTGTCAGCTTTTGCATTCGGCTGGGAAACGCTGCCATAGTAATAAATGTGAGGTTCCCTGCCGCCTGCGCTGTGCTGTGTTGTGGCGCGTCCAATGAAAAAACTTTCCCCCAGAATTATCTGCCTTCCGGGAAGAGACTGGAGACACAGCAGTCTAGAGGACCCACAGCCATAGGAGTCGTCCTGTTTTCAGCCCCTCCACTCTGGAAGATGGCATGTCCAACTCCATTGGAGTCCAGAAGTATTCAACAATTTGTGGACGTTATTCAAGTGCCATGAATACAGAAAACCTCTCAAACTAAATCTAAATAATTTAAAACATACCAATTTTAAGATTCATTGATTTTCGCGTTGTTTAATACATAAGTAAAAGAGACCGTCCCAAGGCACGCTGGGTAATGCCGATTAAGCTTGATCCGTTTCGCTCTCTCAATCTCCAGCATCTACAGCTTCCCTATGTGGGTCATTATTCTGTAACTGAAGACTAAAGGAAGTTAGACAAGAAGGGCATCTAACTCTACCCAGACAGAATCAACATGTTAAACCACTCGACCAGAAACCTTATTAAAAATACAAGCCATTATCTCCAATCCTTTTCCGGATGAGGCGGCCACATAAACAAACGTCAGTCCCATTGAACGGTTGAATTGTGCATCCTCGCCAGATTGCCGGGAAGTGGCTTTCAGCAGAAGCCAATGTCATTTGGTCGGGGGTATATTGAATTTGGTTTAATGGTTGGAAACTTCACGTGGAGGAGTTGCAGTGTGGCGTCCTTCCTTAGGGTTTTTATTTAATTTGACGTCCTTGTGTCCTCGAAGAGCATTCATTACATTTGTGGATCGGCTGCATGTGCGTTCTTTTTCCCTGAGTCCACAGTAATACCTTCCATGGCACCCGATTCTTCTCTACAGTCGTAACAATACACTCCAATTCACCTTTCCATCCCCCTACTAAGCTGAGTAAATCTACCAGGGGCCTCTTCCCTCTTTTCTCTTGGTAGAGTGGCTTTCCAAAAGTGTTTTATAAATCAGTTGTGTCTTGTCAGTTAAAATTCCCTTTCCTTTCCTTTTTTTAGTGTGTGTGTATGTATGTGGGGACATTAAATCATCCAAATAGCTTTCTTGACAAATGATGCACCTATGTAAATGCATGCACACCCGACACACACACATTTGTGCCTCTGTTCCGTGTTTCTGGAGGAGCTGCTGTTTGCTGGCATTTTGTTTGTTTTTCAGAACTTTGTATCTTTGTAATAAATGTGTGTGGAAGGGGAAAGGGAAGACCATTATTCTTAGCAAGGATGAAAAACTGAATAACAGAATAACCAGCAGAAGGGGGAGCAAAGCAGTTCAAAATGATCTAATGTCCTAGATGGAGATTGGACCCACACATGCACCCGAGTGTTCATTTTTCATATGAAGTGTTTGTGGAGGACGATGATCCTCTCCTACTCAGGTTTTCCTATCAAATTTTATGTGCAGTACTTATTGGGCTAGACCCAGGCTTTTAGAGGGTACTTTTGTGTGTGTGTTTGTGTGTGTGTGTGTGTGTGTGTGTGTGTGATGTGGAGGAATACAGATGTCAGAGGCAGCGGAAGGTGCCTTTAATTGTGTGACAAAGAACAAATTAGGCCTTGGTCCGGGGGTAATTTATCTTTATTAAAGCTGCTGGGATGTGAGAAGTACTTTAGGAGGTTGGTGAGGAGAAGGAAGAGGGGAGGAGTGGGAGGGTGCAGAGGACAGCTGTGGTCCCTGTCACTGTTCACCTGGAGAAACAGCTGGTGATTCCCTGTCGTTTAGTCTCTCTCTCCACCCCCCCCCCCCCCCCCCTCTCTTTCACCATCTTTATCTCTCTCTGTCTCTTTCTCCCTCTCTCTCCATCTCTCCTTCCGTTTCCCTCGTCTCCTCTGTTGCCTGTTGTTATTTATGGACATCCAGCTGTTATGGATGAACACAAAATAATTACAACAGGGAAATACACTAAATCAAAAAATGTTTAATCCGATGCAAGGTTGATGTGGCTAAAATGTGCATAAGAAAAAAATGATGGGACAACAGGGACATTTTTCGTAGACATTTCACAGCCCTGGGTGTTCCATTGGTGTTGTAAATGAGTTGAAAAAGTCACGTTCACCATCTTTATCAGGTCAGGCTCATTGACAAATGATCTGTCAATCAGAGTTTGAGGTTAATCCATCTGGTAAATTCCACATTTGGATATTTTTCAATTCTAATGATGTGCAAAAGTCGGAGTAGAAAAAAAAGATGTTAAAAAAAAAAAGTCAGTGACAATGTAAAAGAGTTGATAATATTCTTTGAGTCCTTTGATGCTACAGTTGTCAGTACCTCCACAGCGGTGGTGGAAGAAATACTCATGTTACTTGAGTAAAAGTACAAAAGTATTGGCATCAAAATATACTCCAAGTACCAAAAATAAAGGACTCATTACGCAGAATGGCCCATTTCAGAATAATATATATTATATTATTGGATTATATTTATTGATGCATTAATGTGTTCATCGCTTTAATGTTGCAGTTAATAAAGTGTTGCTCATTTAAATGTATTGATATAGATTTTATATAGTACTTTACATACTGCTGGGTAGCTTGTGAATTTCATCCTGGGGACCAATAAAGCCTTATTGATAAAATATAATTTATTTATTGATTATATTTTGTATGGTTAATACATTGCGACAAGCAAATTATCAATGAAGAGTGAATAGACTTATACATTTTCTGCATTAATTGGAAAGTGCAATATAACTGTTTGAATCCACATGCATTGAGTATACCTAAACTGAACGTTGTTCTTCTACTTCTGAGAAGTAAATCCCTATCCCACTGCCCTATTCTTATTCCCCTTTCCATCCATCACTTTATGCGTGTGTGCGCGTGCTATTGTCCCCATGTGCTTATTTTGTTTCGTTATTTTGTTTTTTCGCCGCCATTGTATCCCTTGATCACCACCCCAACTGTCAATTGCATGGCTGCCTCTTGAGCTGATTCCACAGGCAGCCTATACAGGGTGCTTTCCTCTCTAATCCTGCGGGAGCCAGGGATGTCTTCACCAGCAAGTCTCTCTCTCCTCCTGCTGCTCTTCACCCAGGAGGATCAGAGCTTGTGTGTGTGTGTGTGTGTGTGTGTGTGCGTGCGCGTGCACAGCTGAATAAACAGGCCACTGTTTAAACCTTTTGAATCACTGAAACACTCCTCCTCCTTCTGCAGGGGTAATTACACTCTTATTGTTGTGGACTCACAGGGCGTTGGGTTGTACTATGAGGGGAAAGCAACAATGGTGCATTGTACCGATTTGTATTGCTTTGGATGCAAGCGTTGTTAAATCAAGATTGCACAGCGCTCAGGGTGTGCCGGTGTGTGTAAGTTATCGCCCTCATCGCTGTTGTCATCATCATGGTCAGAGACTGTGAGGGGGGCTTATTTGCAGCGTAAATGCAGCCTGTGTAAAGAGGCTGCACACACCAGTGCCCTCAAGGGAGTGTATGAAAAGAGCATTAGCCTCATGTCTCCTGCTGATAGCAGGGCTTAAAGTTCTCAGGCACCATGCCTGATTTTAGGCATAGAGCAGTTTTAAATTCATAAAATACTTAATTCAGTACACATTTCCTCCTGGACAACTTTTCAGGCTCACAAATCGTTCTTGCTTTAAGCCCTGTGATAGGTGAGGCTCTCCCTGCTCTTGATGGCAGCGCTTAACCTCAAATGTTAACTCGTGTGAACTTGCACGTCGTCCTCGCTCTCAGCTAAATATGGAAATTGCTTGGCATATGTTCCACTGCACAGTTAACCAGGGGGTCAGATTCCTAGGCAGGCGACTCAAACTTCTGCCTGGACATATATAAACAATATAAACATTTCAACATATCTTAATCCTAAATCTTCCTGATGGTTCAAGGTTGATGTCGACTGATTTTGAGCTTTTATTTTCTAATCAACTAACCATAAAATACATATACGGTCACCTTTTTTAATCCAATAATGGGGAGAATGGTGTGTCCCAACAGTATAGTGAGGTGTTGTGAGGTGTTGTTGTTTGGAGCAGCTCTCTACTGTAGCCCAGATGAACTGCAGGCTGTCAAGCAGGCCAGGGTGTCTCGTCTGCCTCGCTGAACACATTTTAATTTTTAGTAACCAGCTAAGAGGCTTCAAATTTAGTTTGACTGCCACTCTTTCTAATTGCCCCTTTTAAATGAAAAACAAAAAATGCAAGCCCCACTTACTAGATTTCATCGTTTTATGAATCCAAATCCACAATAATTGCAGCTAACCATGTCCAGGCCCGAGAGATTTTGAAATGATTCGAAAGAAATGTCACAAATATTGTGACTGAAATATGAGTCCTCAGAGAAACAGGGCATCCCCAGGCACAAATATGTATAAACTTTGTTCAGGATACAAAAAAAACCAACAAGGAATCATACCAGATATTCAAGCTTAGGGAACAGAGCAAGGAAATGCCTGCAGCAACTGGAATGTTTAAAACATCTGCTCTCAGCATTTCTTACTAAATCTCACCGCGCGTAAAATTGCAGGGGCATTCCCATGTACTTCCCAACTGTCTTCAGTGTTCCCTATAGCACTTCCTGTATTTAAACGCTACCAGGTGAAGAGCTATAGAGTTCCTTCTGTGTACCCAACGGTAGGGACCTCACAAGAGCTGCCTCAGTATCTCAGATGGTCAACAATATGCCTCACGTGATCATCTCTCCCAAGTGGCTTCAATTAAATACCTAATTAGGGCTTGACTATAGCTATAGACATATCATTATCCTTTCCTTTGCAACAAAGTTTGCCACAATGGTTAAACTATTATTAATTGAAATGGCATAATGTGCCAATTCTTTAATTTATTTAGTTTTTCCCAAATCTTTTTGTGTTCTGTTTGTTTCCGTCCATCTGACCTCGAAAGTCAAATGAAAGGCTCAGACAAAACAGTGGTTTGCATAGCATTGACTACAGAAGAGCAAAGAAGAAGCATTATGGTGTTCTCACTGATAGATGTCTTCTCGGGGCAATGATGGGATTGTTTGGCTTTCTGAGCTGATTTCATTATCAGATTTTTGGGGGGTTTCAGACAAAGCTACTAATTAGATGATGGACAATAGTCCAAGCTCTCTCTCACACACACACACAATAGAATAGACAGGCTCAGGAGACTGGGAGCAATACTTTGAATAAACAGGGTCAGAGTCACACAAGTCAATATACAGTCACACACCTACAATATATTGACCACAGACGGGACAAACACAAAGGGTAATAGGGTTAGGGGAAGTAACTAGTCACCTACATCTATCTTCGCCTTATTATATGTAAGGGATAAACCACGACGAGGTGTGCATGTATCGAAAAATAATGCACGACGCGGGGGTCCAAGTTGACAGTTATTAACATTTCTAGGGCTGCCCCCTAATGGTCGACTAACCATTAGTCGATCGGAAGAGGTTTAGTCGACCTAGTTTTCATTAGTCGCGCAAAAAGTAAGACTAAAAATATTTTTTTTATAAATAAAAATAAACGCAACGCAAATGAATACGACATCAAACATCCTGGTTGATTTGCTTTGATTATCTCTTCTTCATTGAATGAGTGCATTGCTGCCTCCCGCTACGCATTTTGTTGCCACCAAATGGCATATATTATTATATAATTCAAGCGGAAATAAAAAGCAAATAGAGATATACTAGAGTGCGTCAAACATCTTGGTCGGTTTAGTTTGCCTGGAACACGGCAATGAACAGACTCAGTCTGTATTGTTTTGATTGTATGATGTACATGTTAATGTGCATGTAGAGCGGGAAGTGAGATCCGATCACAAGTGGCCACTGGAGACGCATCCTAACGCCAGGTGTGAACTGACGTACTTAGAGCTGTCCACTTGTGATCAGTTATACGTATGTGTGCAGTTATACGGTGTATAAATAAAATTAACATGTTCAACATCTCCATTCTGGTTGTTCCGACAACATTCAGAACCGCTTATCCATGCCGTTAGTAGGCCCGCTTCGTGCGTGTGCTTTAAAAATCATATATTTTTAAGGCATTATTACGGTTTTGTATTATCTGTAAAGTAGCACAATGTTAACAGTGTTTCATTTATAGCACTCTCCCTCACCCTGGAACTCAAACCATTTTCTGATGCCCCCAAAAAATACATTAAAAGTGCGACGATTAGTCGACTATCGGCTTGAAATGGCGACTAAGAGTCAACTAAGAAAATCTTTAGTCGGGGGCAGCCCTAAACATTTTGTTAGCACATTCATTTTTAGACCGGTGATAAGACTGCTTATGTTACGATCACGTCATAGTCGTGCAGTTACCGAAAGTTAATCAACACCCCTCCAGTCAATCAGAATCGAGTATTCACCCAGACCATGGTATACCGTAAATCCTCTAATACAGGCCCGGGCCTTTATTTTACTCAAGCGCATCGCGCCCCGGGCCTTTATTGGAAGGAGGCCAGAATTAGAGGCAGGCCTCTATTTCTATTTGAGCAAAACGGATTACCAGTAGAATGAATAAAAACGAGATTTTGTGTCTATTTGAACCTATAAAATGCTAGGTTCATTTATTGAAAAAGTACAGTTACCATAACATATGGTATGCATACAGAACACCAACAACAAATACCGGTAATTCAGGCTAAATTAACAAAAACGTAGCAAACATACCGGTAGTGCATTGTAAAACCATAAAAATCCTCATCAGCTGCCATGGTAAACAACGTTAGACTACCGGTGACTGAAGTCTCACGTGCTAGTCAAGAGCGAGGTGATTGACCAGGCAGGCTACCGTAGCGGCTTGGATTCATTAGCAAACATTGCCCCCCTGTGGTACTTGCATGTTACTATCACAAGCATAATGTTGAGGCCTGCCCAGAAGATCGCAAGTTTGTGGGAGCGTTTGACTTTGGTCAATCTAACCGCCTAATATATTTCTCATCATTTTGTTATTTTGTATTTCTAAAATAACAAAATTATTTATAATATTGTGCATTCCATATTTCTTCTTGATATTACCCTAGCTCATTGGAACATTATTGGGTGTGTGATTCGTTGCATTGGGACACATTTTGTTGTAACGCATCCTGTTTTGCTGTTTACATCGACACTGCCCTGATAATGTTGTAGTCTACTATAGTAAATTCTGAACGGATTGAAGGACATGTTTGTTTGCAAGGCAGAGGATACAATAAGCTTGTTGACGCTGATAACGATAAGGACTCGCGTTAGTTGTGGATTATAATTGTTTTGGATGAGGAGCATTCCAGCTGTCATTTAACTATTTCACCATAATACAGTAAGCAACTGTTGCATGCTTTTAGCAGAGATTAGTTAATTTTATAGCAAAGAAATCTAATGGTCTTTGCTTTTAGATTTTTGATTAGGCTACCATTGATGTAACGTTAAAAGCGGTATTGGGGTGTGCAGGATAATGTATGGCTACAATAATGCCTGGAGGAGTGCAGGTCTCTTGCATTTTGATTCGTAACGTTATAGCGATATTTTAAGTGCTCTGGTGGCTTTCTAATGAGCTAAACAGTCTCATCTGTATATGTTTGCGTTCAATTAGACATTTAAAAACGTTGGTTCTAATGCTACAGGCCGGTCTCTATTAGAGACCGGCCTTCTTTTTACCCCCGCCGACAGCGAGCCCGGCCAATGTTAGAGACCCCGCCGCTAATGGAATACAGGCCAATATTAGAGGATTTACGGTAATATGAAATAACTGTTACCAAAGTGGCAGAGGACAGTTAATTCCTCTGCTGCTTTGTGCTGTGTGCTTGACTCTGGTTCAGGGGCTGGAGGGTGTGTGGGAGGGGGGTGCCACAGGCTTTTGGCAGGTGGTAGAGAGAGACAGCAGGAGGTTATAGAGGAGCCGCTGACTCAGCACTTTATACACACGCTGTAATAGTGCCGCTTAGACGCAAGTCTGTGACAACAGCTAAGGGATTACATCCGTCCCAGATATCTTAGGTGGTAGGCTAGACAACAGTTGAATGGGCAGAAATGCATGTAAATAGAGGTTTTTGGATGGCAACATGTATTCAGATATAGAGGAATTATCATTGTTTATTCATGTTGTGAGACATCACAGTTGAAGGAGACAGCCGTACACTGAGGAGAACTGGCTCCCGAGATGAAAAGGGGCTGATTCCAACATCTGGCATGGCTAGGGATCCAAGGTTTCATGGCTAGCTTGCATCATTATATGACATTACCCAGCAGCATTCTTCACAGCATCCCCCCGTGTCGCCACTCCAACTTCCGCCCATCTCTGACTCCAGTGGGGGGGACATTTACCCTAGAAATCGAGAGGCGGAGGATGGAGGGGCAGAGGGAGAGAGAGGGCAGGGAGAGTGACTGCAGAGAAGGAAAGGCAATAATAGCCAGGAGGTTTTCTCTATCTAA
The DNA here is from genome assembly GCA_030340625.1 of Merluccius polli. Lineage (NCBI taxonomy): Eukaryota > Metazoa > Chordata > Actinopteri > Gadiformes > Merlucciidae > Merluccius > Merluccius polli. The sequence goes on from JAOPHQ010000850.1 coordinate 415,001, forward strand.
TGTCAGTTGTTGGTTATTCTTTTTAATCTTCCCCAGTGATTGATGTGCAGATGTAATTACCTCCAACAGACCCCCAGGATAGAGCACTGTTTAAAATTGAAGAGTAACATGAAAAATACGTATAGGTGTGTGTGTGTGTGTTTGTGTGTGTCCCATATAGTTATGCATGTCATTAATGTGTACCGCAGTCTATTTCAGTCGCGAGACGCATGACTTCAGTGGAGTCTAGAACTGTTGAAGACAGTTTAACCTTAAACCCTATAATCTGTGACTAATGCATGCACGTTGCAGTCCCACTTTTTTGTAATACATCTTTAAAAACTAAAGATGGATTACGTTGTAGTTGGGTCTTAAAATACTTAATACAAGTTGTGTTTCCAATGAAGTCAGACATTTTTTGTATGACCAAACCATAAGAATAACATGGGTGGGTGTGTGGCCAGCCATGCGTTGATTCCAGATTGTTGGTTTAAAAATAACGTCATAGCCACCGACTTCCAATTGAATTCAATTGAATCGAATGTAGCAGCATCAGAAATGCAGCCACGTCTCCAACTATGTGGAGAAGACATTGTGTAGGTGGCTCAGTCTCTCGTATACATAGGCCCGATATGGCCATTCAGCCATTACAATTCGTTTTTTCCAATAGTGTGAGCCAGCATGTGCACACACACACAACAACATATCTGTTTTTATATTCACTGAGCGCAACCAAATACTAATGACTCCCTGAGAGTATTTCAATAAGTGGGGAAGACGTTAAACTGCATCCAGTTCCCCCGCTGCCAGGCGTTCAGTAGAATGTCATTACACTGGCTACCAGATCCTAACAGATCCTCCTCTGCGTCCTGCGGGGTAGGTTTGCCTACAACAGGATGGCATGGGTAGGAGTAGCGACTGAAAGGCTATCATGTTGACGAACACAGACAGGACAGCAGGATGCCAGCTGCAGGATGCCAGCTGCAGGAACCAGTGCACACCGCTAGTCGAGCTTGATGAAGATGCTCCGTCAAACCTACAGAGGAGGGGAGCGGCTAAAGTGTGCACTCTGGGACCTAAGGCGAAAATTGCTCAAGTGCAAGCAGAAACTCATCCTTGCTACAATGAATGTCCAAATCATCCGGGATGTAAGAAGGGGTCGGAGAAGCTGGCACGGACTATGAAGGAACAAGGTATGTGCTCACAACTTTGAAGACAAGCAAAGTGCTTGACCAGCAAATGATCACTGCATCGGCCTGGGTTGGAATTATGCTGACCAGGCAGCTAAGAGGACAATGATTAGCGTCATGTCCATCAGACTGTATCGTCACAGCTTCCTTCAAACATATTTCAATCCAGACAGTTATCGTGTCCTACGCTCCCACCAATGTAAGCGTGGACAGCAAGAAAAATACCTTCTATGACAAGCTTAGAGAAATGGTGACGGAATGGAGACGGTTCCCGAACACAACTTCCTCACGATCCTCAGCGACTTCAATGCTCGCCTGGGGACAAGTGACGCTCACTTCGCTTTTGGTGATGAAACCAATGACAACAGGACCCGCCTACTGGAGCTGATGGAAGACTACTCCTTGCTCACCTCCAACATGCTGTTTAAGAAGAGGAGAGGCAAGATTTGGACATGGCTCTAATCCCACAACACTAAGCATCAGGTTGATTTCATTCTAACTCACAAGACGTGGAGGACAGCATTGTCAACTCACAAGCCTACCATACTTTTGCTACTATTGGTTCAAACCATAGTGTTGTTGCAACAAGAGTCGGACTGAGTCGGACTCTGAGCCAGGAGGAAGGAGACCATCAAAAGGGTGAAGTACAACTGGAAACAGCTACTGGAACTACAAAAGCGGTATGCAGTGGAGATCCATAACAGGTTCAGCTGCTTGGTAGAGAGGAGGGGGAGACAGACTGGTACCAATGCTTCGTAAAGACTAAAGATGAGGTGGCTGAGGTCTATCTCGAGAAGATCCCCAAGGCAAAGAAGAGACTGAGGTCCTCTGATCCTCGTGGTTAAGGCACGGGAAGAGATGACCACAGCTTACAACACCTTTGTAGCCAACTGCAGTTCCACCATCAGACAGGCATACACTGAGAAGAATTAGCACGTTTCAACATCTACAACACACCAAGGAAAACAATCTCACCAGAAGGTCAGAGAAGTGGAGGTTGCTCATGCAAATCAACAGCATTCAGAGTTGTCATGTGGATAAATACGAGTTCAGGCAGAAGATTAGCACAGGCGACTCGAATCCAGGGGGAAAGGGACAGAAGCCTGCAATCATTTCAAATATCTCCTCAGCAACCCCCCCCCCAACTGTCCTTGATGAAGAAATTTGCCAAGTTCTCGCAGACCGCCCTTTAGATGATTGCCCATTTACACAGGCAGAGTATGTGAAGGTAAAGATATCCCTGAAGTGTAGTGGCAAGAACTGTGGTGAGGATGGAGTGGTTGATGGAGAGGTGCTGAAATTCCAGTTGACAATTGAGGTGAACTCATCTGCATTCTGAGGGCATACAACATTCCTGAGAAGCTAGTGCAAGCTTTTAGCAGGTTGTATGAGCACACTCAAGCCAAGGTCAACTTGCCGGCAGTGAGACACCTTCAACATACTCACCAGCATGCTGCAGGGTAACACAAGGTGACACTGCAGGGTGACAATCTTAGCACCATCACTGGACATGAAGAGGAGCTCAAGGTCACCATAGCACCAAGGAGAAATCGTTGTGTACCAGCTGTCACAGTTACTGACCTTGACTATGCTGAAAACATCGCACTCATCTCACACCGCTGATCAAGCTTGTGAGCCGCTGGCAGTCGAAACAGAATACCTAAGAGTGGGACCCTTAAAGTGGAGGAAGACTTCAGGTACCTTGGAGCCTGGATCTCGTCCTCAGAGGACCTCAAGACCAAAAGGGCAATCGCCTGGAAGGTGCTGCATGACATGAGGAAAATGTGGAAGTCTGGGCTCAGCAGGAAGATAAATCACAACCTCTTCTCCACTGTCAAATTCGTCCTGCTGTATGGGGCAGAAAATGGACACTCAGCGCTGCCCAGGACATCTGATGGATGGAACAATGTTGACCTCTACGCTGGTCTACCACTGGTGACCATAAAGATATATCAAAGAGCGTGCAGGGTAGAGAGAAGAGGGTGCTTCACTGACTAGATATGGCTTCAGGACAGTGGCTGTTGTTTTTTCTTATCTTCTAGAGAACTCTAGTACAGCAGCAAATCCACAAGAGGAAGTTAATAGGCACTGTTATTACGCACCAGTTCGGAGAGCCCATAAGCCCTTGGCTTAATAGAGAAAGATAAGTACAGAGTAGGTACTCTCTCCCATGCAATATGAGAACACATAGATGTATAAAAACATGTGCTTGTGTTCAACTGCGGGGAAATTGGAGCTTAGGATGGAAAACCTAATTTCCAGGAGCATTCAAACAAAACAAATAGATTTTTAAAAATGCTATTGTGTGTTAGATTTTGGAGTTTTAAGCAGCGCATGCAGCATACATATACCTGTGTTTAGACTTGTGTTTTCTCAGTTTCCTTGATCCATTTGTGTGTGAGATGGGGATGAGGAATAGTTCACTAAACTCACCCGTCTATGTCCTCCACTACCTGTACTCTTCTTCCGTTATCTGTCTTCCTCTCATTCACCTCACTGGGCATGAGAAGTCATCAATCGCCCTGGAAACCACAGCCTTCCTTATCATCTGCTTCCTCTCACTCTGGCACCTCGCTGCAGACTGTTGGCATGGTCATTAGTTTGAGACGGAGCAGGCTACATTGGTTATTGTGTAATTTCCTATTGCCTTAATTAAAACCAGTGTCAAGCATGCCACTGTGGAGTATTTGTTGTTGTTTTCTTCCTTTGCTCTCTGGCTTCTGTATCTCGTACGATGCTGTCATGTTTTGGCTTTGTCACGTTTGTTCCCATTAATTTGCTCGAGGCAATTTACTTTCTCACAGTAGCTTTGGGGAAGTAGATTCTAGGACTGTCAAAGAGTGTTTTCTCACAGTAGCTTTGGGGAAGCAGATTCGAGAACCGTCGAAGAGTGTGCTTTTTTTTTAAACCTTAAACCCTATAATCCATGACTAATGCATGCAAATTGCAGTCCCACTTTTTTGTAATACGTCTTTAAAAACTAAAGATGGATTACGTATGAAAGCTGTGTTTCCAGTGAAGTTGGCCTTTTTTTTTAGGACCAATCCATAAGAATAACATGGGTGGGCGCACGGCCAGCCATGTGTTAATTCCAGATTGTTGGTTTAAAAATAACTTCAGAGCCACTGACTTCTAGTCATTGATTTCAATTGAATCCAATGTGGCAGTATGGTTATGATATGTAATTATTAGTTATGTTATATTATATTAGCTTATATGTAGACAGTGACGGCAGGATGCCAGTGTTATTTACATTGTAAAAGTTCATTTAAATTCACTGTGTACACTAGGGGTGGGAAAATGTATGATTTTCTCTAAACGATTACCAGTTAGTTTGTTCCTACAAGTACTCGACTACTGTCAAGTTACTTTTTTCTATTTTTGTCATCGCACAGCAGACCTGTCTGTCTAAAATGCGATAACAGAGCAGAGATAGAATTCTCCAGCTGCACTTCACAGCACTATTAATATCCATGTCCTAGTGCTCATAATAAATAATAATAATCCAGTGTGGAATGATTTCATTTCCAAATGCGTTTCACTACTTTTGACTTTCGCTCACGGTTCGTTTATGTCCAAAATGTCAAAATAGTGCCATGCAAGGCTTTTTCTTTTTGCTCGGTTCTGCCATTGTCTTCATGAGTGTCAAATTCTTGTTTGCGTGCAAGGGATAATAGGGATGTTAACAATTAACCGTTTAACGGTTAACCGACAATATGTTTTTTGACCGATTAACACTATCAGTTAAATGGTAATAAAATAATAAAATAAAATAAATTCTCACATTCTGTTTTTGCTGAAGTTGCACATGCACAAATAAAGGGCTGGCCCCAAATATTCAAATAATCGTAGTATCCATAATTCGTTGACTTTACTTTGCGTTTAAGAGTGCTGTTACCTTTAATCAGCAAGGTTGTCAGTGATGACATACTCTTAAACGCTCTGTTATCTTTTATCCATATACGTCCACGCTTTTAGCAAGTAGCAGCTTCGGCTTTTTTCCTCTCAACTGAGATGATGTTTCTTGAGTGGTAATCGCCACACTCACTAGTACATTGTACCACTTTGAGAAACGGCAAGACCGACGGCGCTGTCGAGATTTGTTGTCACTGGGAGCACTTTATACATATATGTATCTATATATATATCATTAGTTAGTTGTAATAAAAGCCTTAGTAATCATCTGTTGTATTTAATAATACTGGGGGCAAATGCTCACACAGGCTTCACATAGCCAGTCGACACATGACAAAATTCGGAGGTGTTTAACTATTCGAATATACCTTTGGACACATAACGATTATCAGAAGCTTGAAGTTTGAAAGTATGAATTCGGGCCAGCCCTCCTTTCCAATAAAAAAAAAAAAACATTTGTATTTTTTTATGGGTCACAGACATTCGTCTAGTTTTTATAGCACATTTATTCTAATCGGTGAACGGGTTAATGACCGGTTAACGGGTGTAGGTTATCGGTCAGAAAAAAAAGTCAGAATTAGTATCCCTCCATGGAGAAATAAAAACGATTTCCGATTAGAATTTTTATCTAATACATTTTGACACTGCCAGGTAGTACTTGATTACTCGAGTACACAGTCGCACGCCTAGTGTACACACATGAATGTATCCTTTATGTGTCTGTACAAATGACACATTATAACTAAAAAGTGTAAATTATTAGTATTGCATATAAGTATTTCAATTTTTCTTCTATCAGACTATATTATTTGTGTCTTTTTTTTGTGCCGGCACCAAATCCATATGGTAACAGGTTGACTAGTCGAATTATCGTTCAGAAAGTCCCGAGTCAACTCGAATTCTCTCAGACAGCCCATCGCAGGTTTTTTTATATGTTCATTATAATAACCGAATAAAACATGATATAGAGGCTTAACATATAGGAATGTTGTTACAGTTAAAATGGAAAAGAGAAAATAATTATTACAAGAGAACTAATGCTTCAAGAGGAGATGTATTTCATGTTAGATTTGATGACAGACCAACATATAAAAAAACCTTGACACGCAAGTGCCGTGGCGAAATAATCTCGACCATTGTTGTTGAAAGATCTGGACGAGATGTTAATTTACCTCAGTCTTGTTTTGAATGCAGTTGATTGGCGTGATTGTATGCAACACAAGGACGTTAATCAACACAACTTTATATCAAGAACTGTTGATTGATCCATCGCGTATAGATCTCGTCAAACCAAGTTAAAATTAGAAAGATATTGGACATTCACCCTCTGTAATAAAGTGATCTTAAGCGGGGAACTAATGGGACAGTCAGTGGTGGGTCTAGTGGTGTTAGATTAAAACTGAACTCATAGGACAGTCCGCGGTGGTTCTAGTGGTGTTAGATTAAAACTGAAAAGCAGAAGCAATGTTAAAGCGGGGGAAAATAGAGAGGTGTTCACCAGTCAGGTTCCAACAGACCCACGGTGACTTGGACTGTTGATTGTGTCTTTAGATCGGCTTTAGATTGCTTTATTACGTAATGTGAATATTTGTTTAATATCCATCCGTTATGTCATGGTTGGATTTAGCCTATGGATCTATCGCACCAGCCACTTCAACTTGCTTCCGTAAACCGGCTACCATAATGGTGTGTAAAACGAATCGTCGAATATCCAATTGACCTGGGCAATCGGGGGTGGACTCTATCCTGAGTCGGGTACAGCCCTAAACAGGTCATCATTCAAACAGTGACCAAACGAGAGAATTGATTAAAAACTTAAAGTTTGTCAGATGATTTATTCATGAAGGGACTGTGTATTTATTTATAGGATTCCTTTGTGTCCCTGCAGATGATGGACAAATCGCTCTGGGAAAGGAAAAAAAGTCCACAATGTAAAATGCAATGTGAGCGATTCAGCGTAGGCTCTACTCATGTCTGGGTAAAGGTTAGCAAGTAGAAATAACAAGCCTTTTATTATAGAAATTGTTTTTTTGTTGTTGTGTTGCTATGCTCCCAAAAGTGAGCTGCTATGTTTTTAACATTCAATGTGTTGCTGATCTGCCACTCCAGATTTTGACCCAAACCTTGGCATGATGACGGGCATCCCCCCCATGAACCCGATGATGCCAGGCATGGGCATGGTGCCCCCACCCATGGATATGCCCATCATTAAGGAAATCATCCACTGTAAGACCTGCACCTTGTTTCCCCCCAACCCCAGTAAGTACCATCAAATTTTATATACTGACCCCTTTCTTCCTTCATTCTTACACCCAATCACCTTGGTAAAGTTATTCCTTCCTAATGTGTGTGATGTGGTAGGGTTGAAGCCACGCTCCCCTTTAAAATGTCCTGCCAGAAAAAAAGTTTCCGTCTGGGGACTTTTATTTAAAGCCTTCTCACATATCAACTTCAACGTAAATGAAAACAAAGGTCCCTCACCACAGCTGGTTTTGGGAGTGTGCAAACCTTAACAAAAAAAAAAATCAAACTCCCTCTTCTTCCTAAGCAAATACATTTTCCCTTCCATATGTCTGATGCCTTTAGAGGCTCTTTTGTTTTCCTGTTGTGCATGTGGTGCAAAAACAGTCACTGTCGGTGTAATGCAAATAGAGGAGCAGAAGAGAGGTTGGATTTCACCTCAAAAACTAATTCAGTTTTCTTCTGAGGGATCAACATAGGGAAATTAAGTAGCGCTCTTTGTCGGAAATGCATAGGCGCACCCTGAGTCTGAATGAAACCGGCTTGTCTCATTCTCATCCACTCGACTTAAAATCCTGGTGTAAACACTGTCATTTACAAAGGCCTGGTCAGCCGCTGAATACATCTGCACCGAATTTCAAAAGAAGTGTGGCATAATGGGTGTTTGAGAAGAAGAAATTTCCAATTTCCAGCAGTAAAATTACTATCTTGGCCCAGAGATCTGAACCATGTCTTGATGACGCTGTGGTCATGCATGGGCAAATTATTTTCTGGGCTTCTCTCATCCATTACACATATAAAATATTTCCCCTCTGCCCCCACTCTACCTGTGCTTCTCACTATCCCCTCCGGGGTTCACTCACTGTTCCCCATTCTTCCTATGATCTTGTGGGCTTGTCACCCATGTCTATGCCATGAAAGTCCTGGTGTGTCTCAGAGATGAACGCACTGGGAAGCCAGACTTCAGAGAAGCGGGAAAAAAAATAACTGCTCAGGATTCGATCTCATCATGAAAGTCGAGCACGCCTCTGTGAGGTGCTGCTCTGTTTCACCCAATTATACCAACGTAGAAGCTGCCTCCTTGTTGCCTGTGTATCTGCAGGATCACACAGACCAAGCTAACCCATCGCTGAGGCCCCCGTTTCCCTGTTTGTGGAAGGGGAATTATCTCCAACATGGTTGCATTTTGGTTACTGCTTTACCTGGTTTTGGCTGACAAATGAGCCACTTAAAAATGTCTAACTTCAGTCCAATAAGAGTCCAAAAGTTCTATGAGCATACAAGCAATTTATTTAAGGTTTCAATAGACATAACTAGACAATAATATGTAATACTTACAATGACAAAAAATGTCCCTCTGCTTAGAGTATTAAGACCGGCCGGTGGGTATATTTAAGCAATAAGCCCTAAGAGGCCGTGGTTTACAGTGATTTTAGAACAGCTAAGGGACGTTGCTAGGCACGACACAGAGCGGAGTAATCATTCTTCCGCCAAGCAATGTAGTTCTTCAGCAACATTGAGCAGAATGGTTGCTAAGCAACACACAGACGCAGCAACACACAGACGCAGTGGAAGGCGCAGTAATACTGATGTAATGCGGTCACAGGTGTATATTGCAACGGCTTCGAGCGCGGCTCAGCCTTTCATAAACAAGAGATAAATAAAAAGACTCGACCTTCAGCTAGTCCTGTCCACATGGCGATACCAGCCACACTTGAAACCTATTCAATCCTGTATATGAGTCAATACCATGATGATAACAAATATTTATACATTACATTTTATAAAAACAATTTATACATTTAATCAGCCGGTCATTGCAAAACCTAGATACTAATAAAGTGAAAAACCCCTAACCAAATGGGCTAATCTGACAAGTGGCACATATGACGCATATATATATATATATATATATATATATATATATATATATATATATATATATATATATATATTAGTGGTGGGCATAGATTAATTTGTTTAATCTAGATTAATCTCACTCTAATGTTGGAATTAATCTAGATTAATGTAGATTAAAATGGCTCAGGGGGGTGCGCGCGACCGTAACCCATCCTGGACCTACAACCGACGGGGGTGGGGGTGTCGCCGGGCAGAGGACGCAGCCGTTCCGCACGTTATCGCAGCGCGTTAACGCCGATAACGGCCCACCACTAATATATATATATATGGACAATTCTACCAACATGGTGATGATACAAACACTCTAATAACATAGACCCAACATTGTGCCATCCTTTAAAAGTCAGACGGCTTTCTTGTCTAAAGTACATCGTTACCATCACTTGGGTGACGCTGTGATTAAAGACCCGATTGCTTTGTCACACAACCCCAACTGGAATTGTCAAACTCTACACTATTAAATGTGTCTTTAGAACTTGTATTGTACAACTCTTCAACCCTCATTATTGGACATAAACAGAGTTAATGACTCAAAACAATGGGAAATTGGCAAGATTCAGAGAACTGTTTGAGATAAGGGAGTGTGATACAAATACACTTTTCTGTCTGTTTTTTACACTTCACTGTAAATTCACGTTCAATATTACTATTTGAACACGGTATAAATTGACTTAAAAGCTTAGGACCCTGGATTTGAATCGTCAAGCAAAAAAAGTGGTATTCATCTCAACTCTTTCATGTGAAAGAAGTCCAATATGGCCACAGATAGTTTTATTAAGCCTACTCTCGGTCCCACAGAAGCTGCCTTCCAAGGTAAGATGTGGGCTGACAAAGGAATGGGACAATGCTGCTACTAGTGTATTACTATTTCATGGTGCTTGTGTGTTGTCAGAAGTGCTTTATTTTGTCACACGAGGGAATCGGGTGGAGGACCACATGACGCAGCAAAGACAATGCTATGAAACCTGTGTTGTGTCTTTGTCCTGTGTGTTTGTGTTATATGTACTATATGTCCTCTGTCTGGCGCTTTCCACATCTTGCAAGCACATGTAAGCCACACAACAACATAGAGACAAATGTGGATTGTTTAAACAATAAATAGACTGCATTTATATAGTCTTTTTTTAGCCACTGCTGCCACTCGGAGCTATACTTTTTATACCTCACATTCACCTATTCACATCCACACACACACAGGTTCACACACAAACAGCGGCTAGGGCCAAGCCAGATGTCAACTAGCCTGTTGGGAGCAGATGGGGGGTTGGTTGGTTTTTCTCAAGGGTTCCTCGGCACTTAGTGAGTAGCCAAGGGTTTGAACCAGCGACTGTGTTTATTTTATCTGCGTCGTGATAAATCATTCAACACAGGGCTAGGCTCTAGATATACAAGGCCATGACCCAAACAACTCTTCTGGAAATCAAATATTGATGTCCTGAAGTTAAGCAGATATATGGCAATATGCTTACAATGCATGGTTTGTTATGAGTGCATTAAGGTAAAGAAATGTGTAAGAAATGTATATGAACCAGATCCTGCTGTTCTCCAATATCATGGGAAAGGTGCTGGCACCCATTCAGTGGGATGCATATGGTTTCCATCAGAAGCAGTCATTCCTCCAGCTCCACACCATCAACCTGACACCAAACACAGCAACCCTCTCACTGACCTTAAGCTGATCTCCCTCCTCTCCCCCACAAACCATCCCTCCTCCTATCCCATTCAGTGTGCATAGCCGGTGTGGTGTTAGTTAATATTATGGGGAACTTAGGCTAAAAGGGGGTCCGCAGTGGGCGGCTGACATCATAGGAATGTGCACATCGGTGAATGTAATGCTTGCAAACTGTTAATGGAGTAAATGGTCAAACGAAAGCCTAAGCAATCATCTTTAATGTTGTATTGTGCGACCCAGCACGACATGGTGTCAGAAGTAGGGCTGCTTTAACAGCAAGTTAAACTTAGTTAGTAAACTTAGTAACTTAGTTAAAAGTTAGTCAAAGTTTGATCGTGTCACGGCTTGTGAGTCTACAACATGGATGGACCACAAGCACAGCAAGTTGCACTGCCGACCTCAAGGTTTACTCACCCTTCAGAATCAACTGGGGAAAGTGGAGAAAAAAAACACTTTGTTTGAGGCTAACCAAGTAAACATGTTAGTTTAATGCATGGGAGAAGAGGCTGTCGACATGTTGAGAGGACTAACATTAGTTATTCCTCTCAGACAAGCAGCAGCTGCACTATAACGACATCAAACAAGCATTGGATATTTGTGCCCAAGAAGAATGTCGTATATGAACGTGTCAAATTTAACAGGAGCGCAATAGGGGACAGAAACGGTGGATTTGTTTATCACATCATTGTATGCAAAAAAATCTTGTGTATTGATAGCTGCATGATGAACTTTTGAGGCTGGTTGTTGGCTTGAAAGATTCATCACTAGCTGAGAGGATGCAACTAGACAAAGACCTGACACGTTTTTGCAATCAACAAAAAACTGTCTGAGGAAATAAAATGGCAACAGACATGAAAAATGTGTATAATAGGTCTAATTTATAAGAGTGTTAATTAGTAGAGAGGATGGATGTGCGCTCCGGCGTAAGATCCACGCTTCCACATTTTCAGATCACGACAATGTAAGGCCAATGGATAGATATTGGCCGCAACATCAATAGATTATTAGCTGTTTGGCACCTCTCAATATTTGGGTACAAATAGGAACACTTCTACCGCATTCGGCAGCAGCAAGGTAGCTCAATTTTGACCCTATCGGCGACTCAGAATAATCGTTTATTCGGTCATACCACCCACCGATTATTCGACCATAAAATGTGAGTTGTTCACATCCCTAGATGCTAATATCCTGGTGAATGTAACACTGGATCGTGATGACCTGGGTTAGCATAGTACAGTGTAAGATAATGACCTAGGTTAGTGTAGTTGGCCCAGTGGTTGGCCATGGCAAACCTCAGAGAATCGTCTCATCTCTCTCTGTGTGATGTTACTGCTTACTTACACAGTGCCGTGAAGTACTTGGTTAAGTTTGGATACACTTTATGGGCACCACAAACTGTTGTAAATCTCACATGCAACTTCATGCATAGAATGATGGAAAAATAATTAAATGCAGCAACGCTGCGGTGTGTGAATCACACCACATCCTCTGTTATATGTTATGACATACATGGGTTATGTTGCCAATGTTGTGTAATAGATAATTGCCGCTTTAGTTGTATGATAGATCAGTCTACCAGTTGGTTCATTCCACTGGGTTGGCTGGTAGGCTGATCTATCTATCATACATCTGGGTGGACACTCCCATGTGTGATGTCAGAGAGTAGATTTTGAAATGGCTTGTAATGGCTAATCAGCATCTCACCTGGTGGTAAAATAGGGGACCTTTAATTTTTTGTGTGGGCTTTTGTTTTCCACTAATTAATCAGGTGATTCTTATGTCAGCTTGTATGTGCATAGAATATTACAGATGTACATGCATTGCATTATCCAATTTGCAGAAGATGGATAGCTGTATGTAGGTACATATGTAGCAAAGGCATATGTATGTACATATGTAGCAACTAAGTACACTAGATTCCTGCATGTACAGAAACTGTTGTTTAATACTAAACTAAAATATGTTCTGATCGATGGCTTGTTTCATGTTCATATTGTTAATGGCTACTGCTAATTGCGCTGCCTCAAAGTAATGTGTTGGAGCTCAGACCATGACTGTGCCTTGTTTTTTCTCAGACCATGACTGTGCCTTTTTTTCTCTTCTCCATGTTTGGCAGACCTTCCTCCTCCGGCCACCAGAGAGCGCCCTCCTGGCTGTAAGACGGTGTTTGTCGGCGGTCTACCGGAGAACGCTACAGAGCAACTCATCGTGGAGGTCTTCGGCCAGTGCGGGGAAATCATCGCCATCCGCAAGAGCAAGAAGAACTTCTGCCACATCCGATTCGCTGAGGAGTTCACCGTGGACAAGGCCCTCTTCCTGTCTGGTACGCTTCCTCCATTTTGGGAAGTAATCTGGCATTTGAAGTAGGTGATCAGTAGGTGGGCAGATTTTCAACCTAGATTGGTTGATAAAAAATTATACCATGTGAATATATTAATCAATGTATGCTAATCTTGCCACGCTGGAGCAGCAACTTGCAAACTTGTGGAGGCTCTGAGGAAACTACACCGTCAATATGTTTTTGAGAACCGCAAGACCTCAAAAATCTGATGCAGCCATTAAGAACGCCCACCTCCGGAAAGCAAACCTCTGGCTAGCTTCCCACTCGGTTCTCCCCGGCGTAATTTTCATTGATTAAACGTAGGATGCATCCCACCGTGTTTCAGACCTCCTCCTTTCCAGCCTCTGTGCTCAAATTTCCCAAGAATTCTGTGAGCTTGTGGGGCAGAAGTCTAGAGGAAATGAATCACTGACAGGGAGTAGAGAAAGTATCTCTCGCACGCTCTCTCTGTCTCTCTCTCTGTGTCTCTGTCTCTCGCTCTCTGTCTCGCTCTCTCTGTCTCTCTCTCTTGCTCTTTCGCTCTCTCTGTCTCTCTCTTGCTCTCTCTGTCTCTCTGTGTCGTGTCATGTGACACGGCCTGTTATCTTATCACCATTTCCCAGCTGCATCCAGGGCTCAGGTGCCTTAAGTGTGCCTTTATGCAACCAGTTGATGTAACAAAACAGCCACTCCAACGATGCCTGTTCAGTGTTTAATGTGTGTAGCGTAGGGTTATGACAGAGTGGGAGAAGTGGAGGAATTTTGATGTGTACTTATGTATGTGTTTAATTTGTATGTACATGAGCGTGGGTTTGAGTCCTGTAATATGATACAGCTCTTTTCCACCGTAAACTGAAGCAGTGGTTCTTGTATGATCCAAATGACTGAATGAATACCCCAATCCCCAGCTTGCATCCTAACCCCTGTCAGAGCATACACAACAACAAATGTGCACACAGAACAAAGATGCATGTTAAAACAAACACGGATACTAACACCAACTCTAATGCCCCTATACCCTTTGTCAGCACTTCAACACTCAATCTCCTATATACAAGAAATTCAAGTCAAATACTTTGAGCATGCTGAACATTGTACAGATATATGTATTTTTTGTTTGACCCATTTTGCTTTTTTTTAATTTCATTGTATTGTATTCTATGTTTCAATACTTATTTTTATTTTTCATTTGTAGATTTGTGAACAACACAAACAATGTGCGTACACACACACATATACACACTTAAGCTTGTCAATTAGCACATTTTCCCTCCAAAGCCAGAGCGAGAAACCAAGAGGTTATTGCAGTTTTTCACAGCCACTAGAATTGCTATCGGCCCCTTTCAGTCCATTGTATTGACATACAGGATATAGGCCTGTTTCTCTACACTCCACCGTGTAGCTGCTTAGGAAAGAAGCATCAGTCAAGACGGCAGATAGCACCATGTGTCAAGAGACAGTTGGTTAACTGCTAAACTGATTGATTTCCCGCCTCATAAAGAACTGGTTCACCTGTCTTGCCTTACCCTTAAATATACAGGCTTGTAGGTAATAGTGTTGGGTATTGTCGCAGAAAATAGAATCCATTGAAGTATCGGCTACAATGGGCGGTTAGATGGTTCCCGGTGTCATTGGCACTTAAAATGCTATTTCTGTTCAGGGTATTTTTTTTGCGGTGGTTGGATGCATACTGTAAGCAGTTGCCAGGTTTGACATCCCTGTTAACATGTGATCCTCATGACCACTGGCACTGCTGTGCTGCATTCAAGTGCATCACTTAACACCCTCTCCCATGGCAGCGTATTTCTCTCTCTTCTCCACATCTAGTTGTTAATGCTTTCTTTCTTTCTTCCCCTCTCATCCTCCTCTACTCCCTCCACTCCCCCCCCCCCCCACCCCATCTCCAGGCTACCGGATACGCTTAGGCTCCAGCACGGACAAGAAGGACACGGGCCGCCTCCACGTGGACTTTGCGCAGGCCAGGGATGACCTCTACGAGTGGGAGTGCAGGCAGCGCATGCTGGCCAGAGAGGAGAGGCACCGCCGCAAGATGGAGGAGGACCTCCTCCGGCCCCCCTCCCCGCCACCCATCGTGCACTACTCCGATCACGAGTGCAGCCAGCTGGGGGACAAGATCAAAGGTAGGCGTGGGTGTGTTTTATGCACCAGACAACATGCAATAGATAGATGGAACATTCACAGCACACTGTGGACATGGACAAAAGATGATGTTGGGGAAAAATAAATGATGGTGACTGTGAAAAGTGAGTATATGTTTATGTTCGGGAGAGAGGAAACATCTTGTTTTGCTGTCGGTGTGGTTGTCTAAATAGGGCCTACGATGAGGTTGTCACCAAAGAAACAAGCAAAAGACGGGCAAAAGAAGACAATAGAGTGTAGTCCCATTGTTGTGGATTAATCATTAGGTATCCCATATTATTTTGAGAGAGAAAGAGAGAGAGAGAGAGAGTCATCAAGTAGTCATCGCTTGTTGTTGTTAAAGTGTGTCCACTTCACATCTTCAGTCATTTGTTCTCTGGAAAACACCCGGCTGTCGAGAAGCGTGTAAAGAGAAACTGCCTTGGAAATCGGTGGCTAATGTTTGAAAGGAAGGAACTAGAAACCTCTCCTGTGGCCTCTGCTTTCGTCCATTTGGTCAGACGTCTCTACCATCGTATCGCCAAATATCCCTTCCCTCTGCTCTCTCTCTCCCCACCGCTGGCCTCTGGTCCCAGCTTTCTGGCTCAGCAACCCATTTTTCCATTAATAAGCAGTGACACTTCCAGGCTCTCGGTCAGAATCGCATCTCCAAAAAAAATGGGAGCGTTTCTCCATCGCTCTCGGCCATCTGCCGACGTGTTTTTACTTCTTTTCCAGTCCCCACTTAATGGCCATGGTGTAAAAGAACTCCGAACAGTGTGCTTTTAGCCACGGACAATGCTCTGACTATTGACTGTGGGCTGCTGTTTAGAGGGAGGGAGAGAGAGAGAGAGAGAGAGGGAGAGGGAGAGGGAGGGAGGGAGGGAGGGAGAGAGAGGGGGAGAGCGAGAGGCTGCCTGTGGGATATAGTGCTATGGACCATCTGCTTTGTCCCTTTGCCGCACAGTTAACTCTGTTTCAGAGTCTTTCATCTCAGCAAAAACATCAGGTTTTTTTTTTAATGCAAATCCGAGTCAAGTCTGATGTTTGAACAATACCCCCATCTCACGTTGTGATGGCAACAAGCCCCACAGTCACTTCAGCCAATTCACCTGTTGACTGTTTTCATGTGCTTTCATCTTTCTCTCCATCTCCCACCATGTATTGGGACTCTCTCGATCCCTCTCGCTCAGTGCTCTGTCTGCTTAAATTGAGCAGCAGTTTTTGTCGTTATGGCTTTTTTAAACTGCCATTGTTCATGTTCATCCAGAGTGGCTTTTTTTTTGTCCTTTTTTTTGTGAGGTAACTGTATGCTTACAGATACCAATCTTTTCTTATTTTATATTTTTTTACATTTCATAAATTTTGTTTCCACCGAAATTCGATCATTGGAATTATTGCCAATATCGATGTGATTTGACGCCTAACATACTTGGGTTTTCCACCAAGCTTTCCATTTGTCTTTGTCTAGCTCGAGAACAATTCACTCCAGACACTGTGTTTATATTCTCTCCCCAAAGTCGCTTTGTTCCACCCTGTGTTGATCGTTCCTCACTCTCGTCCAAACCTCGCCCAGACGACGGCACATTCCCAGATGCGGTGCGGGTGCTGCTGACCTGGGTGGAGCGCGGTGAGGTGAACCGCCGCAACGCCAACAACTTCTACTCCATGATCCAGTCATCCAACAGCCACATCCGCCGGCTGCTTGGGGAGAAGAGCACGCATGAGAAGGAGATGGAGGAGGCCAAGGAGAAGTTCAAGACCGCCTTGTCTGGGATACTGGCTCAATGTGAGTGCTTTCTGTATGTCTCTCTCTCTCTCTCTCTCTCTCTGCTTCACAGGCAAAACACTTCACATACAGGAGGCTAAGGCTATGCATTTATTAACAGTCTGGAGCTACCCTGTCAAGAGAAGGTAACTGAATATTTAGACTCTACATTTAGTGTGTAGCAAGAGGCAAACAATTACTTTAAAAACTGCCTTTGGGGTTTGCTGGCTCAGGCTTTCGCAGGCTATTAGAAGTATACAGTACATCAGCTCATTAAAGAGGTTGGTAGACTTATTTGCAAACTGTCTAGTAGATAGTCTTGTTTTATCTAACTTTACTATTCTATGCCCAAAACAACCATTAGGAATCTAATTCCTATTCTAAACATTAGGTATTACTGCACACATACATAGTGCAAATACACATTTATGGCGAAAGGCATTCATCCTCTGTGATTAAGATAATTAAGAAACAAACTTTTTATAAGGTTGACTTATTAGTCAATCATACGCTGTATTCATTGTATTGCCTAAGTCTCGGTTGTTGCTTGTTGAGGAGACCAGTTGTAAAGGTAAGTGTCTTGCCTCTACCGTCAAGTCTTCCTCTCTCCTCCCGTTAGGTCTAACCAGGACCATCCCCAGATTTTTATGTTGGCCTCTTTTTTTATTTAGCTTACACACTCTTAATTGCTTCCCAGTTGCTCCTCAGATGAGTTTGTGATGACAGATCTCGTACAAGGGCAGGTGAGCACAACTCTAAATTGCCCATTGAATTATGTTAATCTTTTGGGAAAAAACACCAAAAATATTCCACATTTTACAATTACAATTAGTTTGTGTCCTCTTCAGACACCTATTGTTTCAGTATATGAAGGGCCCCCCCCCCAAATCCCAATTTCCAAGTCTATTTTCTTACGTTACCATACCTGTGATTTGTATTTTTATCGACCGTTCCCAATGCCAATCCGCATTGGGTTTTCAGTCTTAAGATCAACCATAATAGGGAGGGAAGCATCTAAAAATGTTGCTGACGCATCCCTATCTCAAGATGGGTTTAAAAGAAATAGCGGGATTTTTTTTTGTGGCAGCTTTTTTTAAAATCTGCGCACAGTCCCAAGCCATGTAGTAAAGGAAATGGCTATCTAAGACGTTAAAGTGAGACAGAGTCCTGCACAGTAGGCATCTAAGCACTGAAAACACAAAAAGTCACCCCAGTAAAAGCCTGCCCTTAGCCCCGTAGCCTTGTCTCTGCCTTCACCATCGATCGGCAACATCAAATTAAAGGGTTCTGGGAAGACACTATTGATCTTTGTACTGTACCCTCAAATCACTCCACACACACACACACACACACAGGTGCACACACACACACAGGCACAGACACACACACTGACAGAGTTTAGTCGGAGACCAAGTTTTGTTGTTATGGTTGCTGTTGCTATGGATATAGCAACCTGTACAGTTGTGGAAATACACAAGGCATTTATAAGCTATGGCCCCGCATCAGCAGCTGCGGTGGTGAAAACACAGTTTACAGGAAGGAGCTTTTTATTACTGTAATAAAGGATTTATTTTGTATTTGTTCGTATTTGTGTAAGAGATATATGTTGCGCGGAGGTTTTCCCTCAAGAATGTGGAGCCGGAACCGGATTACATTATTATTTCCATAAATGTCGAAATATTATCTTCCCCAGGTTTGAAAAGAAGGGTTTCACCAAGCAACTTCAGAGGCGGTTTGGTGCGTCCGTAGTGTGGTTGAGAATAGTGTGGAGAGATGTTTGTCAAGTATTTTGTCTGTAAAGTTGACGGCGTTCCTCCCGTGTTATATTAAGTAGTGCACTTGCACTGTTCACTCACTCACTCAAGTATAGACATCTGTGTACTGCAACTGTTTCGCTGCTTGATAAGTCCTCTGCATGGAAACCTTTCCCAACCCACCAAATTCAGATGATGCATTGGCATTCTGTGGTAAGTAGAGGACACTCAAGCACACACAAACACACACATGCACACAATATGCACACAGACACAAACAAACAAAAACAGATGCAGTTCTTTGCGTCCCTAGCTGACTCTGCTCCTTCCCACCTGTCCTCTCTCCCCCTCTCTTTCTCTCTCTTTCTCTCTCTCTCGCTCTCTCTCTCACTCTTACATTGTCTCGCTCTCTACCTCTATCTCATTGTCTCTCTCCCCCTCTTCCACTTTCTTGCTACGTTTCTTTCTCTCTCTCTCTCTCTCGATCTCTATCTCTCTCGATATCTCTCTCTCTGAATCTCTCTCTCTGAATGCTCTCTGGCCCTCCCTTGCCTCCTGCCACAGTTGAACAGATTGTGTCTGTATTCCAAGCTGCTTCCAAACAAAAGGCATGGGACCATTTCTCCAAAGCTCAACGCAAGAACCTGGACGTTTGGCGCAAGCAAGCCGAGGTTGGTGTTCTGTTCATTGACTTCTTTATTTATTGACCATGGTCCTTTTTTTTACTGACCGTTATTTATGGTCAACTAGACCGTACATACTGTGTTTTGGTATTTATTTTTGAGCGCATTATCCATTATCCTCTATCCTGCGATGTCCCCCTTTGACAAAGTTTCCCGTGCTGCACGGTATTCTTGCCACGTTGACTTAAGACCTTGAGCTCCAGTGCGTCCAACGACACTAAAACAGCAGATGGTGATGGAGCGATGGCCAGGCGCAAGCTTTGCAGGTGTGAGCTTGTTTAGAAACAGTAAGTGATATGCTAAATGGATGAAGGCCCCCACCCCCCCCCCCCCCCCACGCCACAGGTGGGCTGCCGAGACCACCGGCCACTAAGTGTAAGATACAGTCTGACCGTGATACAGGCCTCCCCCCTCTTAACTCTTTTCCCCATACCCTCAAACCCCAGCACCTTGTGAAGAGGGACACGCCTCTAGGTGAGTTCCCACCTGTTAACAGTGTCCAGAAACAGGTAACTCTGCAAACGCCTTCTCCTCCTTCCTACTCTCCTAGTGCTATATTCCTTCTCTCTTCTCCCCTTATCTCTTCTCCCCTTATCAACAGAGCTCTGGCTCTCTCTCTCTCTCTCTCTCTCTCTCTCTCTCTCTCTCTCTCTCTCTCTCTCTCTCTCTCTCTCTCTCAGATAACATCTATCACTCTTTCTCTCTTTTAGGAAAGATACGACTTTTTTACCGATTACATTTAATGGCTTTGTCTAAATATACAAAGGTTATTATTGACATTTACAAGATGAGAAAAAGTATGCCATGTAATTCATTTATTTTGTTGTTGCTATCACTTGTCTCAGTCAAATTGTGCATAGATTAGCATGATGATGTGGAATATATAATTTGGGGTGTGTTGGAGTTGGCATAGTCCTCAATCAAAGGGTCTATTCAGATCTAATCGGTAAGTTCCTGCTTTCTGTGGCGTCTGCGGTGTGGAAAATATTAAATTGTAGTTTAATTAACAGTTGAAACGCTCCCCTTGCTTACGCACAACTAAGTAAGCCGATGAAGCACGCACACACACTCGGAAGGAAAAAAAAAAGCATAATGAGGTAGGTGGTCTGGGGGCAAATGGTTAGGCTTCTGCCGTCATTTTTGATTGGCTAGAACATCTGAACATATAAAATAATTGGATAGAAAAAACTAAATTGCTGCTGCCTTCTCTCATTACGAGCAATCGTAAATGTCATTCTATTAACAGTCATCATTGTCACCATAATAAACCAGTGTGGTTTGCCCGCGCAGGTAACCAAGTGAGTTACGAATAATAATGATTCACGTGTGAAAGGATTGTTGAAGGCACCTGTGGAAAATTTGTAAACCACTTTCCAAAGTCACTGGCCAATTTGTGGTGAACACCACTAGGAAAAATACTGTTGAAATACTGTGTGTGTGTGTGTGTGTGTGTGTAGGCATGCAATAACATGTTCTGGCTTCCGACCCCAATTCCAAAGCCCTACTTGCTACTTATTGACTGCTCAATGACTAAATTGTAAATAGCAGCAGTAAACGCTATCGAGCACAGAGAATGAGCCCAGAAGAATGGATGGATGGCTAGAATTAGGGCTGGTAATGAACACTATGGGCACATGTGCAATGCTGCAGTGTTGTCATTTAAACATAGGTGGGTAGAGTAGCCAAAAATTGTACTCAAGTAAAAGTACTGTTCAGAATAAAATGACTCAAGTAAAAGTAAAAAAGTAGTCCAAATAATTACTTGAGTAAGAGTAAAAAAGTACTTGGTGAAAAAACTACTCAAGTACTGAGTAACTGTTGAGTAACGTCTGATTTTTTTGTTAACACAAGCATTCAATCAGACAGTTACAGAGCCCCCAAAGTGACATGAGAAAAAAAAAAAAAAAAAACATTGCAAGATCGTGGCTTTAAAACTCGAGATCTTGACTTTGAAACTCGAGATCTCGACTTTAAAACTCGAGATCTCGACTTTAAAACTCGAGATCTCAAGTTTCTTTTGCGAGCTCTTGCAAATGCGACAATACATATGAGAACCACTAGAGCCGTCTCGGAGAGCTTATAGCCACTGAAATTAGGTTGCAGTTCATTATGTCCGTGTTGGTGACACTTTTCATGCATCCAGCAGTAGCCATGAATCTGGCCCGAATGATGTAGGTGGCCATGGATGAAGTCCACCAGGACACCCACATCGGTGTAGCCTGTCCTGCGGTTGAGCCAGAGTTCGGCGATCTGCCTCTTGAGGTGTCTGAGGCTGATGTGGTAAGCATGCCTCATTTCCAAGGCCGACTGAATTTGACTGTATTTGAGCCCCATCTCAAAATAAAGTGCTATTTGTCGATCCATGTCGACAATTCCCTAACAAACCTAACGTAAGCGGCCTATAGGCTATCAATTCTGAGATCACTTTCCACAGTAAAAGAGGGTTTCACCGACACTGACACCGAAGACGCCAACCTAATTTCAGTGGCTATAAGCTCTCCGAGACGGCTCTAGTGGTTCATGTATTGTCGCATTTGCGAGAGCTTGCAAAAGAAACTCGAGATCTCGAGTTTTAAAGTCGAGATCTCGAGTTTTAAAGTCGAGATCTCGAGTTTCAAAGTCGAGATCTCGAGTTTTAAAGCCACGATCTTGCAATGCTTTTTTTTTCCACTTTTTCTTTTCTTTTTTTTCTCATATCACTTTGGGGGCTCCGTAGACAGGCAAATTAGAGTTCATCCAATCAATACAATTAATTACAATTAATTAATTTATTACAAAATAGCTTACATTAAAATATTCCAGGTAAATTCAAGTACTTAACTAAAAAATTAAATCAATAAAATAATTTAAAAAAAACCTTTGTACTTTTTCACCAGGCTCTGCAGGCAGAACTAGAACAAGGCAGCCCATAAACTCACATAAACTGTGTGTGTGTTTGAGTCTGTGTGTCATCCGTTTCTCTTTTTTGTTTGCTACGACTGTAAATTGTACAGCTAACAGCCTGAAATGTCTCTGAAGCAGAGACTATCCAGGTGGATTCACGGACTAAACTCTGATAATCTACCTGTGTGTGTTCTCACTTTGTTTATTTCATGTACCAGCTTCTAAATCTGAAGCGCAATTTACGCCGCAAAATAGTGACACGAAGAAGTTTAATTTGATTTGTGTCCGATGATGTGAGAGAGAGAGAGAGAGAGAGCAGAGAGAGAGCAGAGAGCAAGCGCCGGCCTCGATAAAGCTGTTATTAATCAGAGAAATAAAAAGTTGTTTCCTGATTGTTTCACAGCGGTTACTTTCAGCAGGTTTAGACACGCCCACAGCAACCCACCTCAGCTCCCCTCACCCCCACACTACCGCACTCCCCCACCACCTCAGCTCCCCGCACTTCCCCACCACCGGTTGCCGGCTTCCCTGATCCTGTCTGAATACGTGCCCCGTCCCGCCGCTGAGATTGAGTATGGTCACGTGACGAGACTGCACGGCTACGTTTGATTGGTGAAACAGTCACGTGGTAGAGCCTTTGGCGGAAGTCTCTGTCAAAATAAAACATTAAAATGAGGCGTACGCAGGGGGGATAAAAATAATGATGCGTAGAATACCAAAGAGGTAAAAAGAAAAGTAACGATCTCATTGTAGCCTAATGTAGTGGAGTAAGAGTACAGTTTCTTCTTCACAAATCTACTCAAGTAAAAGTAAAAAGTATAGTGATTTAAAACTACTCTTTTTCAAAAACGTACTCAAGTAAATGTAATGGAGTAAATGTAACTCGTTACTACCCACCTCTGCATTTAAAACCTTTTTATTTTCAATACATACATTGCAGCACATAAAAGTACACTAAATACGCCTTTACTCTTTGAAAAACAACCCTTACCATTGAAAGTCCCCATTGAGATCCAAGGACATCCCCCTTATAAAAGTTATACTGCTAATTTAATTTCCGTCCGAGTTAAAACTCGCAGGGCTTTTTCCCGACGGTGTTGTGGCCGGCACTCCAAAGAGCACAGGTGATAAAGTGTGACTGTCAAGCTGCGGTTTATCATGGAGCTGAAACAGGCCTGTTCTGCTCACTCATATTTTATATGCGCTGTGATTATCTGGCCTAGAGCTGGAGCACAGAGGAAGAGAGAAGGTAGCCAAGCGCCAGCTCAACGGCAGAATCAGAGAACAGCTGCCTCCTCCTATCAGTGTATGTGCGTGTGGGTGTGTGTGCGCGTGCGTGTGTTTACCTATTTGACCTCTGCCAGTGGCTCGGGGTGATGCTGTCCGTGGACAGATGGTTGGGTGGTTGTTTACTCTTGGCTAGGTTTTTTTTTTTTGGGGGGGGGGGGGGGGGGTTTTGTGCGCCATTAGCTTTTCAGTTTCCATCAGCTCTGCGATATCGCTTCTTTTATTGGAACACGCACAGTGTAACCCCCTCCCACCCCACCACCCTCATCCCTCTGCTGATTTGTTTCAACACATGTAGACTAACGCTTTTGTCTTTGTGTAGATTATGCCGTCTTGCAGATGTGTGCGTGGGAGTCTATGCCTCCATCTTCACAGCATGGTTCGCTCTGCTCTCTCCGACTCTCTCTTTCTCTCGCTCGCTCCATTACATCCGGACATATACCAGCCATCTATCAGGGCTCATGTAGCGCTGCAGTCTTGCTACCGGGCCCCCACAGCAGCGCACAGTGACTCCATTATATGTGTGGATGAAGCAATGCAAAGTATTGAGTTTAGAATGTATCGCATGATTTCCATATAGGCACACGGGCACTTGCATCCATGGAGAGACATACGCACACACACATTAGCTGAGGTATGTGTACCCCAGGGCACTGTACCTTTTGATTTACCCAGACACGCCAACATGGTTTATTTGTGGTGTTGTGTCTGCTGTGGGCATGCTGAATCAGATTTCTTTTGCGGGGGGGGGGGGGGGGGGGGGGGGGTGTAACACTGAGAGGGTTTTGGGAACCATGGTCACGGAGGGAGTATTGCCCTAACCATTCCCTGGATGAAGTGTGGTGTGTGTCTGCTGGGCTGGTTCAGAGTGTTGCCCAATCGGTTAGTCCTGCCCATCTGGAAGGAGCGGCAGGAAGTGGGGCAGACTGGTATTGTATGCTGCGTTACTGCCAAGCCCTTTGACGGTGCACACCTCAAGAAAGATCAAGAAAGAGGGCTATTATAGATACGATGCCCACAAAGCACACACACCAGACATCTCATAACTCTGTTAGGCTGAAAACACAGCCTGTCCTATCCTGCTTTGCTGTGGTGTTCTGACTTGTTGGTCTGACTTCGCTGTGGGTTTTATGTGCCTCATTCCTTTTGAGGACGCATGATTCGACACTGCATGGGTGTACAAAGCGTTTAGGTGAGGCTAAGCTCGTGATTCTTATCCTCCCTGCAGCATGGCCTCAGTCCACAGACTGCAGTTCACCATTCCTCCATTCCTCTCTCTCCTTCGTTTCACGTCTGTCTGCTAAGATGTTTCTTAGCAGACTGCATTTACCACATCGCACCAACCACTCGCAGTGTGATTTATTTATTTTACTTTTTTATAAGTGGTGTGTACCTGAAGAACAAATGACATGCACCGCCCGGGGCACTTCACTATGATCGTCATGGCAACACGCTTGTTGTTCTGATCATGTCTTGCAGGAGATCAGGAACATGCACAACGAGGAGATGATGGGCATCCGGCGGGAGGAAGAGATGGAGATGTCCGACGATGACATGGAGAGCTCTCACCCCGCCGACGGCAAAGACTTGGAGGACTCAGGTACGGCCCACGCACGCCCTCCATTACGCCCACAGACTCAGCACTCGGTTCAGGGGAAGGAATGTCTCAGCCCATTGATTATCGCAGAGAAGACAAACCTGTGTAAGCTCAGGCCACGGGGGGGGGGGGATTTGCGACAGCTTGAAACCAGCTGGCGCCAGACGTCCATCCAGCCGTCTAAAGTGGCTCCACGTGAATACTCGTTGAAAGGACATCAAAATGCTCAACACTCCTCACGGTCTGTCGAGCTAATGAGCGGACATTATGACGGCAAACACAACACACGCACACAATTCACCGCTCCTATGGTTTGCTCACAGCTGGGCACCGCTATGTCTATACGGTACATACATGCAGCACGCTTACATGCACGTGCTCGTTTTTTCTCCGGCGTGAGTGGATCCTTTAGAGGTGGCCTCTGCAGAGCCATAGAAGCTGCTGGTCTGCGACCACAGTAGGGTGGTCGTGTCTGCTAACACAGCAAAAGCTAGGGACAGCACGACCATCAATGGCATTAAGAGAACCCCTCAGCCCATTGCTTTTATCAGCATGCAAGTATTTAAAGCACGTAGTGGCTTGGCTATTGGATAATGGTAATTACCATTGCTGTCAGAAATCTATCATGTTGTCACGCAAATGGCTGAGCGGACGGAAGTGTTAATATGACTTGGTGGTATTTTGCTTCATCAGGCAGACTTGTCACATCTGCTCTCTCAGTAACCTCTATGCATGACGCAGCCCTGCTGCAAAACATTAGTGAACAGAGGCTGTGCTATAAGTCATGCAATTTATGGAATGCAAGGGTGTGTGTGTGTGTTGGTGGGTGGGTGTGGGGGAGTGCACACAGCTAAAGGTTGATGACACTGCCTGTTTCACAGCACTGGTGAATATTAGTTGTGATAGGGGAAAACGGGTGACTGGCCCGATATAGCAGGTTTAATAAGCCTGTTGGATCAATATATGCTTAGTAGTTCCCAACACCACTGACCCAAAACAAGTTTGTGTAGGTGGTCAATGGTGTTGGTGTCCACATACGCATCTCTTAAACAGCCACACACAAAAAAGGCATATAAATCTAACCGTGCACGACTGTATATACACACACACCCACCCACCCATGTCTTATCTCCCAGCCCAGTCTGTCAGCCTATCGCTTCCGCCCAAAGTGCCTCCTCCCAGGCCCAAAGGAGGAGGCCCAGCTTGATAATACGGGATGTCTATGGAGGTCAGTAGGGACTCCCGCGTTACCCACCGTCTGCTCTCCTCCGTTCATAAGGTCAGTGTAGCGTTACGGTAGAGAGCCACTCGACAGGCTATATATTTATTCCAGAACAATGTTTGATAGACTCCACTACAATACGTAAAGGCCCCATGAAATGAAAAATAACATTTCCCAGTGTTTATCCTGTGTCCCTATGGTAATTGTTCATTTATCTCTTGTTATATGCCAAATATTTACCGGAAATATACGGACTCAAATAGCACTCTGACCCCCGTTTCACAGGGGGTCAAGGGGTGAGGCTGTCTGGTCTGCTTGGGGCTACAGGGAGGGACGTGTAGGACTAGTTTGGAGACCCTCAAAACAAATCCCCTTTTAGGGACAAACCAACATCCATGGATACGCAGACTTCACAGTGCAGTTGCAAAAAAAGACCACTAACAACTCCATTAAAACCGCATATTGAAAACAGATTATTTTCATGGTTATAAAAATAAAGCAGCATGAATAAATCACTTTGTTTTGATGTGAATTCCTAAGGCCCAGTTGGAGTTGCTGAAACGATGCTTGATATTTACCTTTTTTAATTGGGATCGACATCACGCTCGCTGATAAAGCCAAGATTGCGCCACAAAAGTCAGGGCGAACCAATGTGAACCCAGCACAAAAAGAAAACCCTAATAATAATATATCACAGACAAGGGTGATTTATAGCTAATAATGCTGGCCGCGTACAACCGCTATCTCCGCCAGGTGAACGAGGGCCTATGATGTGTACGCGTGTGCCTGCAGGTGTGTCTCAGGTAGAGACTTTGAAGGAGGAGAACGACTCCCTGCGCTGCCAGCTGGATGCCTACAGGAACGAGGTGGAGCTGCTGAAACAGGAGCAGGGCAAGAACCAGCCAATCAGGAGTGAGGAGGACACCACGCACTCTCAGCAGCTCAGCTTCCTGCAGCAGGCTCTGCAGGGCATGCAGAAGGTAGCACACACACACACACACACACAAACACACACAGTTCCAGACACGGTGTACATTTACTTTGAAATTTAGCTCACTGTGGTCACCCAGCGGTCTTCCATGCTAGATGAAAAACATCTGTGTCCTTGTATTTACCAGCCCCTTTACAGAGAACCCACAGCAAGGGTGAAAAGGTACAGCTGCCTTAAGCAGTTGTAAGTGCCTTCTAAAGACCAGTTCAAATGCGCACACATTAAACACAGTTAGAGAGAGAGATTTTTGTTATTGCTAGTATATAATAGCCAATTCAATCAGTCCAAATGTTGGCCAAAGGCTAAAAAAATATAAAACACTAAGTATAGCATACAAAAAAAGTGACAGTTGCTGATACATTACCAAATCACCACACATTCAAGGCACTTTTCCTCCTGAACTACTGCGTGTGGAAGGCACACGATGCTGTCACACACCAGAGCTGCGAAACAACAGATAATGAAGCTCAGGGGAAATCTTTTATGTTGAAGCACTTTCCGAAACTCCCTTCGAGTGCCCCTGAGATAAAATCAAGTTTACAATTACACAATACAAAAACATAAATCATTTTACAGTTGTATTTCGACTAAAGTTCATGGTTCAAACATAATCACCCCTGGCCCCGACCCCAACACTTTTTGGTTGGAAAGCGTACCGTACACGTACGTTTTTTTTCCTTCAGTTTCGTCTCTCTCTCCACCGAGTTGGGTGTCAGAGTAGGCTAATAGGAATTTTGATCGATTCGTGTTTAGAAGAAGGGAATCCATTACCCCCCCGCTGTGCATTCCTGCTCAGCGAAAGTAATTACCTCTCCCCCAGCTTTCAACCCCCCGGGTCCTGTTTATGGATGGTTAAACCAAATGGAAAATGCCAAGATTGAATAACTCTAAATGCTGGGACCACATGTTGTGTCATGCCGCTATGGTGGAATATTATCAAAACAATGTGAGCCTGTTTTTTTTCTAATTATAGTATAGGTTACTGTGCTAAGATGCATAAAGCGCTCTGTAATTGGTTGCTTTTGGCACATGAAGTACATATTGTAATCCCTGGCGCCCCGAATGTCTTGCTTTGTGTCAAATGTAGCACTGGGGAAGATTAATTTGTCATGTGTTTGCTTTAAGGCACAAAAAACTTTTAAAATTCTACCTGGGCGTAGGCATGGCTTACTAGCTAAACCACATTTTCCTAGTGTTTTTGTTGACATTGTCAAAGCTGAGCTCAAGCTCTATTTAGTTAACATTTTTCCTCTATAAACAATATTTTTAAAGCATTACCCTTGAGGCGAACTTGACATTGCTGCTGCACACAGCATGTGTGAATAATACTCTTATTATAATACTATTAGAACACTACAATAATACTATTATTATAGTGTTCGCTTATTGAGGGAGTTTCAAGTGGCTGCCAACAAAAGGTTAGCATCAGAGTAAGATAGTATGTTCGTTAGCGCTGATGTTAACAGATCACAGTAGCACGCTGCTGTTAACTAACTTCTGGTTGTTGTTGTTTTTTTCTCAGCAATTGTTGAAGATGAGGGATGAGTTGAAACAGCGGGAGGCGGAGTTAGATAAGAGCACGGACGACAACCAGCAGCTGAAGAACCAGGTTCTCAACCTCCAGGAGGGAATCCAGAACCTGCACGCACCACAGAGCCCCGTGGTGTGCACACACGCATGCATACACACACACACACACACACACACACATGCAGAACTAGTACAGATATTTAAGTTGAGTTTAGGGGGATCCACATTTGTTTGTGAAAGTAGTGAGTATGCCGTTGGCAAGCCCACATCATACTGAGGTTACTCAGACATATTTTTTATTTATTTGATTTTTTAACCTTTATTTAACCAGGAAAAGTCCCATTGAGGAGTGTCCTGACCAAGACGGGCAGCAGCACGTTAACAGGATTGCGAACATACATAAGCATGGAGAGCGTTGTTTATTTTATGGCATTTGTATCAAAACATGAACAGACAGGGATGTTTTTGCAGTTCCAACTTTTACAAGGTCACCCTTTTTGTCTTGCCGTTAAAAACAATGTTCGCAGGAGGCCGCACGACAAAGTCCTTGTTTTTAGCGTCAATAACCAATGCAATATGAGCTGTGGAGTGCTTTCAGCCACTACACATTTCAAAATGTCCCCAGTCCCTCGCCATTCAAAATAAGATATGAAAGCTTATTTTTAGTGTTTGCCTGTAATTCTGCCTGTATTACTACACAGCAGTGGGTAGCGAAAGATGCATTTAAAACCATCATTGAAGTGATTCAGTGTTATTCTGCTTTAGTCAGCTCAACTTGCTCTCTAGCCTGGGGCAGACACATATTTAAAGTTACTCAATGTGACACAAATTGTGTTGGCTACGCAAGGGGTATGGATATAAACGACTAACGCCTGCAAAGAAAGGAAATTTAAATTTGGATTTTCCTCAGGTCCCACTGATGGCTTGTCTCGCCGTACTTCCCCAACCGAATACACTTTCATTGAGTGTGTTTTAATAACCTCTTTCCTCAATAAACACAACTGTCCCGTCATATTATCAACGCGGGAAATTGTAGTCCTCCCTTAGACATTTTGTTAAATTGGAATATACTGACACCAGGGCGTCCAAATGTCTCATGCCATCTAAAGTAGTGTCACGTTAGAAATACTACAGGGTGAAATTATATGTTTTGTCAACATTGTAGATTTGATAATTTATTTCCTGACAAATGATTTCTAAGCTAGGTCATTCTAGCAGTTTTGTATCATGTTTGACTGAAGCTCCTAAACAGTTCCATATTGAAGCTAATTATTCTCAGCAAAAGATAGGTTGTTATATTTCAGACATATATTTCACCAGCTATATATATCCTCTGTCTTGCGATGGAACCAAGATTATTTTTGGCTGCTACTTGGGGCTTAAAAGTTAAAATGTATGACACACTTGGGTAGTTCGGTCATGCTGGCCACCTGCATGACATGTTTACAGTCCATGTCATCTCGACTTTAGGCTCACTGCCTTTATGCAGTGATATGTAGCCACTATCTAGCTAAAATCCAGATATGATATGTAAAGTAAGCATTCGAACCTGCTGCATTTGTGCAGCTACTCCATTTCCTCCGTCACACCAAATGAAGCCGTCAGTTTTATCAGACATTATTCAACCCGGCAGCCTGAGTCACTTTATGAGCCTCGGTCTTCCAGCTGCCTTGACGCAATGGCAGTTCACTAGTGAAATCAGCGGCGTTATAATCTATAAATTAGGCAAATCACTCCGTTTTTCACGGGTCATGTTTCTCGATTACACATGTCACCGGGTTTATATTCCAGCGCTTGCATTGCATGTCCCCTTATTCCCCAGGAATCCTCTGCTAATATCTGCTCATGTTCCCTGTTAGATCTATGTGAAGGGGGTGGGCTAGGAGGAGGGGGCGCGGGGGGGTGTAAGGTGACAGCAGGGCGTGCTGCTGCTGCTATTATTGCTTCAGGTTCAATCAGCTCTTTAATAACATAATGATAATACTCATATGAGGCTTTCAGAAACGGGCCAGAGTCATCCGAGGTGAGGCCGTAGAGAGCAGAAGAAACCAAAGCAGATAAATTCACTCGCTGGCCAGAACACCACATGCGCATTAAAAAACTTTTCATGTTGGTGACAAATGGAAGGACATCGCTGCCAATACCGGCTCTAAAAGAGACAACTTTGATTAGATTGTGTGCTGCTGAAATGTGTCTCACACTGCCCCCCCCCCATCTCCTCCACCACCACCACCACCACCTTCCTGTCAGAGGGAAATATGCCAATGAAATCTGCTGAAGACACACATGAATCATGGGAGGCAGCCTAATTAAAAGGAGGCAGAGGAATCAATATTGTGTGGGGGGGGGTGTTGGCGGCGGTGGTGTAATTCGCTGTGTAAGAGAGATCTATACAAGCTGGGAGTTCAGCCTTACTGGACCCATCACTGTCAGATTACTGACCATTATCATATGATTGTTTATGCGTTGTACAGACATCCAGCACACCTTTCCAAGATTAAACATCCGTAGTTATGATGATATCCATATGGAGGCTGGCTCTAGTGTCCACTTTGTTTGTCGACTTGTATTATTCTTCCAGAGGAAAAGCTGTGTGTGTGTGTGTCACGTTCTTAACATTGACTTGTTCTCTTGCTCACCCCCTAATGCTCTGCAGCTGGAGACGTCGAAGCGGGATGACAGAGTCTGCGGCGAGGAGGGCACTAATCAAGCCAGTGTAAGTAGGAGAGGAGAGCTGAACTCCTCCGAATGCTTCCCCTTCTCCCATCATTCTCTCTCTCACACACACACACAGGGTGCGTATGTGTGTGTATGTGTTCAAAGTCTTATATTAAAAAAGTGAAGGCCTTTAAAGACAATAAAAGTAAAAAGTCTTTAATACCATTTCCATAGGTCTTAAATATGTTTTGCAACTGTCAGGAGAGGAAAACCTCAATAAACCTCAAACCAATAAATGTCAAATGTTAATGTAACATTTTTATGTGAAATAAATATTTATTTGCCTCCTGTGGCATCCATGAGCTGTGGTGAACACTGCAGTTGCAGGATACTTCTGTTGTCAGACAAGCAGCACTGCTGAAATAAACTGACAAATAAACAAATTACAATACAAATACATTTTGTACAATTCCAGGTTGAGGACTGTCAATGACCTATAGGCCTACGCTGTTGGGTCATGAAATCGGTATTAAAGTGGTATAAAAAAGGTATTAAATAGTCTTAAATTGAACTGGTTGAATCGTGCAGATACCCTCACACAGCATCTTCTCACCCCTCCAGGTTCTGGTTTCCAACCCTATGTCCACAGTTTACCTATAGGCGTCCATGAGCAAACTTCTACTAAATTACTATAATGTCGTCGGGCGCAAACCTTGTATGTCCAAAACGTTTCAGGGAATGAAAAAACCCCTGTGTTTTTTAAATAATTGAACACCGTGTCTTCAAAGTTGGTATTGTCTTTACATATGGTCAATATTCATATTGTCAATATTTTACTAAAATCAAGCTCAAATGGAGTTAAAAGCTTTTTGAACAGCGAATGCCGAGATAAGTGTTTTGTCCATTATTGATTAGAATGGCCGCCGCATCTAAGGCTGTAAGTGCATCGCATTTACTTATCAAATTGCAGGTTACCAAGTTTATTGTAGCTGTGTGCGCTCAGTTGTTGAATACAGTTGACCAATATCTCTTGTTATAAAAGATGAAGTGCTATGAACAGGCTGTTGAAGACAGATCTATGTACTAACTACGAAACTGCACTCCAACCTACCATGGTTTGCCTGCACTGAAATACATAAAACATTAGCCTTTATAGACTTTATATATTTGTTAAAGAAAACGCTGTACTTATTCAAACAGCCAGTACTTTATTTAGCCTTGCAGCGCTTGCCTTACAAACAACCACAGACTGTGTCCAAACAGCTGCCTCCTACTACTGTGTATTTTTCTACAGTTGAGTGAAACATAGGCGGGACTATGAGATTTTGCCGACAGTTTGAGGATCCAATAGAGTTTCAAGATTTAGTCGCAAGCCACAGACTTAAAGGGTGACCAATATAAAAAAAAGTGTTTTTAAAATTATGGAGATATGAGGTTTTTGCCTGACAGTGACGATATGAATATATAGATATAGACTTAATTATCATTGAATAATATCTAAAGATATGGACTGAAGTGGGTCAGGATATTCAGAAACAGATACGGCCATGTTATGTGGACAGGTACACACACACACACCCGCGCGCACACACACACCTGTCTATCATTTGACGTTTGACACAAGGCTGTGAACTCTTTAGCATTATCTTTATTATTATTTACCAATGCATCCCTTAGGATAGCCTTAATTCCACACATTTCTCTCTGCACACGTCTGCTTGGGTTTCAAGAGCAAAGAAAGGTCCACTTGGCATGTCCCCATGAGCCAAAATAACAAATTCACTCAAATGTAGGACAACAAACACAAACTGCCCTTGTTCTCTCCTGTCAGAGCCAAACACAGTAAACAGGCTATTCATTACCCACTCCCAGTCTCTCGCTCTCTCCCCCCCCTCCCTCCCACTTCCTCCCTGTGACTTCATTCTGTCATGTACTTGTGTCACTGGTGTATTTAAATGAGTGTTGTGCGCAGTGTCCTCTAATGGCGCTTTTCCACTGCATGGTGTCTGCTCGCCTCGCCTTTTTTGGTTTTCCATTGCGGATAGTATCTGGTATCTAGTACATTTTTGGTATCACCTCAGTCGAGGTTCCAAGCGAGCTGAGGCAATACTAAAAGGTGACGTGGTAACACTGCAGACTAGTGATTGGTCAGAAGAATCGTCACAAGAAACGTTGTTGACGAGCTATGCAGGTCTATCCAATGTCTCAATTAGAAATGTCTTTCAACCATACTAGGTTTTATTCTTCTCTAGCAGTCGGGGTAAGAGTCTTTTTACTGTATAGCTTGTTTGTTGGGTTTGTCTACTTTAGTGAGAGGGGTTAAGCACAGGAGAAACCAGAAATGTCTTTAGTCCAAGCTCTTTGGAGACTGGACGTAGTTATTTGAAGCATAAAATCATAAAGAGATTACCTTACAGAAATCTTACATGAAGAAGAAAAAAGAAACCGGTGGTTATTTTCTCCTGGAGGGAGCTGGCAAAACGGGTCCTTTGTCCATGAAAATCACTCCCCATCAATGCATACTTTTTACTCCCGCACCCCTTCTTACTCCTTCGATTCCCCTCCTTTTATAGTGAAAATCAAGTGGGTGTATTGCCAATATATCGCCATGTCAGCATTTCTGTTATACCTCAGAAAGTTGCTGACTTAGTGGGCCCTAATTGCCACGTGTTGCTCGAGGCCGAAAAACTCCCTCTTAGGCACGTGCGTCCAACAATGATTTCTTGCAGTTGTATAGTTTTATACCAACTACATACATTTGAAACATGTTGAGCAACTTTTATCCTGAAACAATCAATATGAAAAACAATGAGAAAAACGACATTACAATATCTTTTGAAAAATTATTAGATATTCGTACAAAGAGTAAATACATTCTTTTTTTTGTGTCGAGGTTAAATGGTATAAGAGTACTTTTAAACATTGTACCGGCATCGGGGACACAAGTAAGATAATAACAGTAGTATATCATACAAAACTTTATTTGTAGGCACATTCTTTAAAGCCCCATTTTTGCCTATTCATTGGAATGGTGTCCTTGAAATAAGCTAGACCAACTCTATTGATACTGTTTCACCCCCAGTTTCCTCTACTCACATAGGTGGTTTCCCTGAGTCAGGAAGTCTGCCACTAGCCCTGCCTCTTTTAGGGTTGGCTCTACTGATGCTCTGGCTGTCTACTGGTTGCCACTGGGTTTACACGAGCTCCTCCGTCACAGGGGACGGATGCTCAGGAGCGTCAGCAGTGGACCCGGCGTCGGACCAAGGAGTTGCATGATGTGCGGCGGTTTACCCCCCTAACCTCTTTTTGGAACCCACAGGTTTTGTGCGGTCATGCAGATCAGCCTCAGGCACGCCAGAGTGTAACAACAACACTTGGGGCCACCTGAGATTTTTGACGCATGTGTCTGTGTCTGTGTCTGCGTGTGCGTAGGAGTCGACAGCATCGTCGGTGGTGTCGTGCAGTCAGGAGAAGGAAGGCATACCGGAGAAGAACCTCCACAGTCCTGTCCAATCAGAGAGAGAGGCCCTACTAGTCGGTACGTTGACAACATTGCCATGGTGACCGCACGACGACAAGACATTTTACAATATTTTTTTATAAAAAAGCCCATGAAAACCCTTTCATGGCGTGACAAAACAACAAAAACAAACAAAAGCTACTGGTCTTCCTTTTAGAAGACCAGCAGTTATTCATCCGTTATCGCTGGATGAATCGATCGCCACAGCTAATAACCATTAGTCGCGGCTCTAAAGTGAATGCCTCTTTGTTTATTTGAATTGTTTTTACTGGGAACTAAAATCATCACGCGTGTGTTTACACATCATTTGCTGCCGAGGGTGCAGGTGTCCATATTAGGGCTGCCGCTTGCGATAATCGCCAGAATAATCGACTATCAAACTACTGATGAGCTGAAGCCCTACTGTGGCGCTTGTCTGGTGTTGTGCTCACACCTGAGTGCCGTGGAAGCAGGTACTCACCGGAGGAGGAGGAGTGCCTCTCTCTGATCGAGGGCGGCCTCACCGAGGGAGCAGATGTTTTCAGACAAGCTGGAGTAGAGCTCTGGGAGTAGGGAGTTTTGATGAGACCACAGCATCGTAGCTTTTATTCAACACTAATAACGCACAGGAGACTCTTAAAATAACCGTCAAACACTCATTTTACCATCAGCGAGTGAAAACATTTGAGTGCTTAGCATAATGTATAGAATATGATGTACAGTAAATTGACGCTGCTTCATAATACGTCTGTAGAATATAAGTTACAGTAGATTTTAGAGATGTTAGTGGATGTTAGAATATATAGATTGTGAATTACAGTAGACTGACTTTATTTAGTTATAATATTTATAGGTCATGAATAACAATAGATTGACTCTACTTGATGGTATGTATGTATAGAATATGATTTCATATAGCTTGACTCTAATTCAAGTTCATGGTATGTCTATAGAATATCAGTGACAGTAGATCAACTGGACAGGAGCGGTGTCACACTTTATAGTTGTATTCAAGTTAACTTACTTACTAACTTACTTATCTTACTCTGCATAGTTTAGGGCTGTACCCTAAAAGTCGAGTAGTCGAATCGTTGTTCAGAGAGCCCATCAACTCTCTGTCAAACCATCGAAGGTTGTTTTCTTTTTAATGTTCATTATAATAACCAAATAAAACATGATATAGAAGCTTAACATATAGGAATGTCATCACATTAATCATGAAAAAGAGAAAATAATTATTACAAGAGAACCAATGCTTCAAGAGGAGATGTATTTTATGTTAGATTTGATGACAGACCAACATATACAAAAACCTTGACGGGCAAGTGCCGCGGCAAAATAATCTCAACCATTATTGTTGAATGATCTGGAAGAGCTGTTAACTTAACTCAGTCTTGTTTTGAATGCAGTTGATTGGCGTGATTGTATGTAACACAAGGATGTAAATCAACACAACTTTACCTCAAGAACTGTTGATTGATCCATCACGTATAGATCACGTCAAACTGAGTTGAAGTTAGAAAGATATTGGATATTCATGCTCCAAATGAAGCAATCTTAAGCGGGGAACTAATGGGACAGCGGTGGGGCTAGTAGTGTTGGATTCAAACTGAACTAATGGGACAGTCTGCGGTGGATCTAGTGGTGTTAGATTAAAACTGAAAAGTCGGGGAAAATAGAGAAGTGATCCCCAGTGAGTTTCCAACAGTCTCATGGTGACTTGGACCACTGATTGTTTCTTTCGCTTCCGGCTTTACAAATCCTGAGTCGGGTACAGCCCTAGTATAGTTGTATAATGTGTCACTGTGCAGTTGTATTCAAGTTAACGTATCACTCTGTATAGTTGTATTCAAGTTAGCGTCTCACTCTGTGCTTGTGTTCAAGTTAACGTCTCACTCACCCTGTGCTCTCCTCCAGGGATCATCTCCACGTTCCTCCACGTCCATCCGTTTGGCGCCAGCATCGAGTACATCTGCTCGTACCTCCAGCGGCTCGACACCAAGGTAAACCCACTCACACATTGTGCAGTATCATCATCATCATCATCATCATCATCATCATCATCATCCTCCTCCTCCATGCTGGAGTCAGACAGAGTGGCGCCCAGCAGCAGACCTGCTGGTCCATGTCTCTCCGATATTCCTCCCCGGTCAATAGAAGCGCTTACTCGGATGTCGCGCAGAATGTTTTCATGTTGCAGAAATTCATCGCTAAGCAGCAGTCTATGTATCTGGGTGCCAATGTGCCCACGATGCCCTCTTTATTTTTCCCATTTGTTTTAACATTAATTCATGTACTTATGTCTATACATACCCGTTCAGCAGGAACCCATCAAGTATATTTTTCGGTCCATCAAATCCAGTTTGTCTTGTCGTTTCTAAATAAGATTCGAAATTGGAAACGGCCGAAGTTAATCAAATTGGATCAAATTGGATCAAATTGGATGCTGCTTGTGTGGGGGACACGGGAGATTACTTTCGAAAGAAGCGCGTGAGTGTGCGAGTACGTGTGACAGGCGCCTGCTGTGGTGCTGGCCGTCACTCTGGGCTGCAGGGCTTCAGAAAGCTGAGCTGGGAGGCGCACGTTGAAGGTGTGTTCACCTGAGACACGGCGAGACACTGTATGTGTCACGCAATGTGTTCTCCAGCACGGTGCATTTAAAACGCACACAAAATCAGCTGAACATTTTTTTTGGAGTGGACTGCAAAGCTATTGGTCAGCGCGTTACGTCCTGTTGAAATAATTTCAACTTCAAAGCGAGAGTCCCTTCTGCGGCAACGCGTCGTGAGGTCGGGTGCATGGCCCCTCACCCCCACCCCCCCGGAAATATGCCGCGCCACTATCCCCATAGAAAAACAATGGAGTGGGTCGCGCACAGTGTTTTGCCATGATTAGCGGTGCGTCATCCAGCGTCTCTGTCCGTCACTGCAGCTGGACTCAGCCTCCACACCCTGCTGTCGCTCGCTGCTGCTCTGCATAAACCATTGTACACACTCTGGATGACGTCGGATCACACAAGTACTCTCTCTCACACACACACAAGCTGTCTTGCAGCACTCTGCCAAACCAAATTATAGATGAGAGTTCATGTGCACACACTCACACACTCACGAAACCACACACACAATCACAGACATCTTGTCAGGGCCCCCTATAGGGCTGACTGTAGTGGCAGCTGGTGGTCAAAATTTTTGGTGAAGCAAACCCCGTCGACCGACACACCGAAACGAGCGCACACCTAACCCCCCACCCCTGGGTAACATAACTGGAAAGGAAAGACATCCAGCCTACCTTTTCTTTCCCTAAACTGTTCACCATTCTGATGTCCTCTCTCTCCTGTTCTTCCCTCCAGACAGTTAGGGTTAAATCACTACAACATATGAAAATACATAAGTTATTGTAAAGATGTTACATAGAGGTTATTTATGAGGTAATGTATTGTTTACTTCAATTAATACATTGTTGTGGGTCACAGAGCTGTATTGTTAAATTTTCCCTTTATTTTTAACTTAACGTTTAAAAGCATAAGTGAAGTAACCACCTTGCTAGGCCACAAGAAAACATGCCTAACCTATCTCTCACCTTGTAGTTAAATTCTGCCCTCCTGGTCTTCCTGGCGAAGTGGTCAATAACTCTGTCATACCAGCTGGGAGTTAAATCCTCCACCTCTGAAGGATTTAACTGTTCTCCTTTCAATTGCCACAAATGCCAAGTTTCGCAGACGCTCCTGTCCTATGGTATTGCGTGTGTAACTTTTAAGTCGTTTTAGACATGAAAAACTTCTCTCCACACCAGCAGATGTCACTCCTATTGTAGCAATTAAGCACATTTGCCTATAAACCTCTGTCATAACTTTGTCAAGTCCACCCTGCTTGAAAAATGCAATGAAGTCACAAAGTTTATCCTTTCCAGTGTGAAAATCCCTGTCTGAATATAGAACTTGCAACTCTGCCTTTAATCTGTCTGATTCAAACAACTGGACATATCCCTTCAACAAGCAGTCAAATGCCTCAGTTGGAAAGGTATCTGACATTTCTTGAAATGAAGCTGAATTGAGCAGTTGAAGAAAACCCTGGTTCTCAATGTTTGCAAAGCGTGTTGTGATTTGATCGATGAGTTTGTTCAACACAGCCATGTACACTCCTTTGTAACGCTCTTTTGGGTCTGGACCACGGTGTCTTTTCCTTGGATTCTGTGCTGGATCATAGGTCATATCAACAGCCTTTTCATAGATGGCACAAAATGACACCTCTGAAGTCTTCTCTGTGATAAAGGACAGAAGAACGTTAACCCGTGCTTTGCAGAAAACCACATCTGCAGCTCTATGTTGTAAAATGTTGAAAACATCTGTTTCTGCCAGAACCTGATTGTATGTCAGCAACATGAAAACAAATTCAAAATCCTCCAAATCTTTCATGAATCCATCTGCTCTATTTATTGTGTCATCATCATCACCACTCTGAACCATCCTGTCAAAAACGTCAAGTAATTTATCATAATTGTCTGCAACAGTGCCAACAATTCTTGACGAAAAGTTCCACCGGGTAGGGGCATTTCTAGGAAGGCGGGGACAATCACTCTCCTCCAAATACATCATTGTCTTAGTTGACTTGTTGAAAAATGTTGAGAAGCCAGTCAAATTACCAAAGAAATCTCTTGCCTCTTGGATACACCGTGCACCTTGACTGAGCACAAGATTGAGCCAGTGAGCATAACAGTGAACAAACTGCACGTATGGAGCAACAGCTTTTACTTTGGCCTGTAAGCCATTAAGAGATGATGCCATGACAGCTGCTCCATCATACGTTTGACCAACAAGTTTGTTTCTGTAATCATAAACTGCCATTTCACTGTCTAAAAAATTAAAAATAGACTGTGCATCTCTGCCATCTGACACGTCAAAGAATCCGAGAAAACGTTCCTGGATCACCCCAGCAACATCAACATCACGATAATGGACAGCTGCGCACTACATGAAATATCGGTAGTCTCATCAACCTGCCACGAGAAAAACGGTGCGTTGACTATTTTGCGTTTAATCTCCTCTTGAATGACAGCTGAAACAGATTCAATCAGATCGTTCTGAATCGTCTTTGACATTCCCGAAAAAACAGTAGATGACTCTAAATGGGAATACAAGACCTCGTCATAATGGGCGAACACATCAGCAAACTCTCTGTAGTTGCCTTTATTGTCAGAATCTGCACTTTCATCATGCCCTCTAAAAGCAAGCTCCTGGCGACCCAAAAGTGTGGTTGTATCAATCAACCTTTGCAGAACTTCGCGGTTCTTCCTCACATTCTCATTGTGCTGTGTTAGCTGGATTCGAACATCATCATTGATTTGAGCATCGATTCTCACTCTGCCCAAGAGACTTAACTGGCCAGCAGCCCAGATATGATCCTTTGATTTCTCGTGAATTTTAATCGATCGACTAAGATTTCTCAAATCATAAAATCCGTCTCTGGCAAACGTTGAACAGACATCACCAGCTGTCTTAAACATGACACAGGGCCAATAGTAAAGGCGGTTTTTCAGTAAACTCCCTGTTAGCCAGTTGAACTTGTCATACATGGAGCAATTGAAATTTCTCCTTACCGTAGCACCAATGAGCTGTGTTATTTTCACAGGAGGTTTTGGTCTGCCCTCTGCTTTCACTCGTAATTTGTCCTCAGAAAATCAGAAAATGACTGAAAAGAATCCTGTAAGATGCAGTCAACAATGTTCATCACCCCATCATCACCGTTAGTCCGATCCATCTTGCACGTGAGCTAGCGACTACTAGCAAAAAACCCTAACCCTAAACAACACTAACCCTAAACAACAACATCCTCACCTACACAGAAAAAAAGTATCTTATTAAATGAATATTCAACAAATTGCGTATGTGTTCGTCAGTCGTCACTGTCAAAGTCAGTTCACGATAGCTGCCCAATGAAGGTGGTGACTGGCCAGAGTGTTGTGTCAATCAAATTCTACCCTATCGGTCACTGCTTCACGGGTGGGACTTATCTGCCATAGGGATCAATTGAAATGGAAAAAAACCACGAGCCGCCTGGGGTTTCACTCGATTTACATTGAAGTCAATGGGAAAAGTTACGTATGGTGGTGAAGCAGAAGGAAAGTCTGATTCACTGTAATTATCTGTTCCACCGCGGGTGGCGCTGTTGTCACAGAATTGATTTCAGGAAAACAGCTCGTCTTAGTGACTGTATTTCTGTTTCAAAGCACTGAAAATGGGATTATTGTAAGATTTTTTTGGTGAAGCACTGCTTCACCTGTAGTCTTATAGAAGCCTCCACTGGCCTACTGTAAGCCACGGTGGCCCTGCTGTGCTGTGTTAGACCTCAGGGGCAGACGAAGCCCCTTGAATCAATCCCCTAATACATTTAATATCCCTTCCAGATAAACAAAACCCTCTCACACAGGAGATAGTTCAAAGTGGCGCTACGGCACTAAAAATAACCTGCTTTTTCTTTGACTTAACACAGAGTGATTTTATATGGTTTGAAATAGGAAAGGGGTTCATACACGATGCATGGCAAGAAATGTGATTCTAATGTTATCTGGTTAATGTACTAAACTAAAGCAGAACAACAAGACTAAATAGAGTAGTTTATAACTAAACGAAGGCTGAAAATAGTTTCAAGTATTTTTGTCTGTAACTGAGACATACCTAAGTGGAATCGTTTCATGTGGCATTTAAATGCTCCTTCTCCAGACCGACTCGGACGCCAGGATCCGGCCGCTCTTGAGAAGTCATTTTAAATCTATCATCGCCCTTCACAGCCAAACCGATGGCTATGGCAGCGTCAATATCTCCGCCAGGGCACAATAATGGCCGAGTCTGTCTGCTCCCTTTGAGAAAGATGCACACGGAAACCCTCCATTTGCTCCACTATAAAATCACCCCGCACAAGCAGACACACCGCAGTGTCTCAGCCCACTGACACACTGGTCGTGAAGGCAACGATACACACCTTGTAGCAATCCAGGGTATCATTCTGACCCGCGGTCCTTGGCCACATGCCCTCTATGCCTCTCTGTCTTTCAACCCACTTCCCTCTCCGTCTTCACTGCCCTCCCCCCAGCACTCATCAGCAGTCTGCCAACAGTTTACAACAGTTCATAGCCCTCCCCGTGCTTGGGATTGATCCGAGCATCGTGCGGTGGGCTCCGTCACGCTTGGCCACCGACAGCAGAGCTCAGGGACACACACTGTGCTGCTTGCTGCTGCTGCTCCTTAGCATACTGCCCACTTCAGTTCAGACTTCACCCCAAAGTTTGGAGTAAGTCACCAAAGCTTTTGGTACCAAGTACTTCAATTGAATTTATTTCAGTCTGCAATCACACAATAAAACAACATAAAGATTTCTGCAGTGCGAAAAAAGGTGTAGGCTGAAGCTACCCTTTTAACAACACATCATATTTTAATGCCAAAAGATATCGCCAAACAACAAAAAACAAAACAAAACAATACAAAACATTTTCCATAACCTGTACCCTGTCCTGCTATGCTAATGATTCTCACTGTTCATCCATTTTCATATTTGCCCAGTGAGTTTTTTTTTTTTTTTAAAGTCAACTTACTAAGTGTACTAAGTATACATGTTTTCAGTTCCTCACTACAGCTGTTCCATAAGTTCACTCCTTTGACTATTCACTACTTAGTTTACTACTTTTTACTTAGTTACTGAGTTTATTTCGGTTTTGTTTTTACGTTTTCACGTTCACTACTTGGTTTTCCACTGCAGATAGTACCCCCTCAGTGTAGGCAGGATTCATAGCTACGCCGTGTGAAACAGCTGTGACATCAACACGACGCTAACACACAGGAACAATGGAGATGTTAACCTTCTTGCCTGTATTCACTGACGAACTGTAACTTACACTTTACATTTACTGCTAAACTGTCAACTTCACTGCTAACCGGCTACGCAGGTACTCATAGAACTGGCGCTACCTCCAGATAACGACTATCTCTGCTCACGTTCTGCCGCTCCCTCTCTCTCGCTCAACCACACACTCGCTATGCACAAGAGCTGGCCCGAATATATAATTTCAAGCTTTGAATAATCTTGATCTGAACGAATATTCAAATAGTTCCTTTTAAAGAAAAGGAAACTCGCATTGCGTGTCTTTCCCTGGCTGAATGGGAGCCGGCAGAGACCACTGCTGCAGAATTGCGTTTTTATCAACGTTAATTTCTGAAGCAGTTCAATTAGTTAAAAAAATATGTTGAATAGCTGCTAAATACTTTCATTATTAAAACCCTTCTTTATTAAAACCATCAACTATTAGCAGTGTTTTCACTTCACCTTTTAGTATTTAGTTTCACTTGGGACCTCGATCGAGGCGAAAAAAAGTAGCAGGTACAGCTTTTGGCTCTACCTCATGGAAAACCAATCAATGTGAGTCGAGCTTCAGCCACTTCTCAGACACCACCATCTCAGACACTTTCTCGGACACCACCATCTCGGACACCTTTCTCAGACACCACCATCTCAGACATTTTCTCAGACACCACCATCTCAGACATTTTCTCATACACCACCATCTCAGACACCTTTCTTTGAAAAAGCCCTGGCTAGAAAATTGCCACCACCATGCTCTCTGGCTCTGTCTGTATTCCAGCTCATCAACAAACAGCTTGACTCATTTTCACAATTTCACATCTCACACTTTGGACAGAACAGAATGAGAAGGTCTTCTATCACTAGCCTTTTGGGTTACATCGTGTACGCATGCGTGTGTCAGGCATTTTTGCATGTGTCAATCCCCACACCTACTCCACAACACACATCAAACGGCCCACAGAGTGTTCCCAGAGTGCCCACATTACTGGCTGGACGCCCCGACAACCACAACAGCAATCCCCGATCCTCTCTGCTTATCTGAGCGCTCCACACACACAGCCCCATTGTCTGCACTGACACCAGCAGTCATATCTCCACCGTGGACTTTAATGCTCCCCGACATCATCAGCAAAGTCCTAATCTAGGGCGGTTGCCATTGGCTAAAACAGCCGCGACTACTCCCTCCTTCTCTTCGCCACTGCTAGGGCTTTAGCATCCACTGATGACTGTCGTGGTCATGGAAGTGAGAAGCGTCTCAGGGGACCGCCATGTGGCGTCCATGCCACTGCCACGATGTTCCTGTTGTATCACTTAAAGCTCCCGGGTTTCAGTGCAGGTGTGAACCGTTCTGATACTATAAAATGTGTTGTCTTTTTTGCCTCTGGCTCTAACCCTGTGTGTGTGTCCTCCAGATTAACCCTGGCGAGGTGGAGTCCCTGTTGTTGCGGCTGCCTTGCACCTTCAGACAGG
Source organism: Merluccius polli (assembly GCA_030340625.1). Classification (NCBI taxonomy): domain Eukaryota; kingdom Metazoa; phylum Chordata; class Actinopteri; order Gadiformes; family Merlucciidae; genus Merluccius; species Merluccius polli. Next base: position 459,575 of record JAOPHQ010000850.1, read on the forward strand.
AGCTGACCGGCGTCGGCGCCAGCCTGGAGAAACGCTGGAACTTCTGTGGCTTCGAGGGCATCAAGAGCACATAGGAGCCTTCAGGACATTGGCTCAGTGGACCTGGAAGAGGCTGCAGGAACAGAGCACAGCACAGTGACACGGAGAGAGCGCCATCGACAACAGACAAACAGTATATGGAGCTTTTTTCTGCGGTGGACGTAATGGACACATCGAGAGCCAGTGCATCATACCAAATTTCCACCGGACTCGGCGTTGATCATAAATCGTAGAAGGATGTACGATGAGGAGTTCATGCACTCTGTGTGTGTGACAGAGGGGTGAACGCAAAGTATTTGCGTGGAGAAGACATTGATTTTAATTGAGGATTTGTCGAACCTAATTCAAAGGTTGAAAACAAATTAGTAGTCATCAACGCTGAGCAATAAGGGAGACCACAACATGTATCACATCACTTTAGTGACAGAATTCATGAAAATACAAAATATCTTAAGGTATATATCGACAGAGGAGTGCAAATGAATTTACTATTTAAGTACAGTTTAAGTACACACATGGACGGGGTTGCGTTTTTTGACCGTCAATGATTGGCTCAGTGTGCCGTCAGTCCGGGTCAGGACTACAGGGCTACCCAGGGAGCTTATCAGGTTCCGAATGAACACTTCCCACCTCCCGATCCCTCCAGTGTCACACTCGTCTCTTTTCCGGTTCCTGGTTTGTAAAAATAAATCAAAATGAATATATTTCTTCATTTTCTGTAAATGCTGTTAACAGTTGCATAGAATCATTTGTTGTAATACACTGTAAATGCTGGGTGATATTTTTGATTATAAAAAAGTTTTAAAAAGATTGACCTCTTGTGTGTCGATGTTGAAGAGCATGAGCGAGACACAGACAGACTCTTAAAAAAGCACTTTACAAGACATCAAAAACCGGTAGAAATATAGCCCAGTGTCCCCTGTTGAGTAAACCCCTTTAAGTGTGCCAATCACCATCAAGCCTGAACGTGCTGTACTGCTCTAGTCTTTTTCTACCAGAAGGCCATTTCTCTCTGGCATAGGCTGTTGTTGCTCTAAGTGGCGCCTGAGGCGTTAAAATCTTACATAAGGCCAAATCTGTCCCGCTAAAGGAAATTACCTGTCGCAGCTCACACATGTACTGCTCAGCCGGGCCACGCTTCACGTGGAAAGCACACCTATGGGATCACCCTAATGATTTAATTAAAGAGGCAAATTGAGTGTTTGTGTGTGTGTGTGTGTGTGTTTGTGAGAGAGAATTAAAGAGGTAAATGGCGTGTGTGTGTGTGTGAGTGAACGATTTGTCTCCACCTTCCTTTAAAGGACAATAGGAGAGCTTTGAGGAGCAGCACGTATATCTAATGTGCCTCCACGGTGCTGTTTACCAGCCTGCTCTCGCCATCCAAGTTACTCTTGGAGCTGAAGGTATATTACACATGATTTCCTTTTATCCGCATCCTCTTGTTCCAAAAGATGATGGGTTTTAAAACGTCGACATTCAACCCTGCCAGCACACTTGCTCATGTGCTTAAATGAATAATGGGTAATGAGTCTTCAGTGTTCAATGCGTCTGCCCAGGCGTCTGTTATTAATGGAGGTGGTCTGAGAGGAAAGTGAGTGGAAACAATGCATATCATGTGTAACATCTTAACCTTTTAAACCCTCCTCTGTGCATGCATCACTTGATTCACTGGACTGGGCTGCCCACACACCGACGTTAGGAGGAGCACTGATGATACATTTGGAGTTGAATAAGCCTACACACACACACACCTCTCAGCACACCCACACTTCATCTCTCTTCCCCACCGACAACAACAACACATACTGCTACTCCTCCCCCCCCCAAAAAAAACCCAAAACATATTCGCTACCCCTAGAGGTTTTAGAGGAAGCCATTTATAATGCAACTGTTTGTTTTTTTCATGTGTGTGGACCTCAGATCGTCACACAAAGCACTGACTGAAGTCCTCCAGCAGTGAAAGGGGTTGTCGTCGGTCTCGGTTCGTCTACCATGTTTTTTTTCCTCACGGTGCGGCACTGAGTGACGAGTCGACCCGTCGTGATCAAAGAGTCCAGTGAAAGGCAATTTTATATCAGTTTCGCAAAATGGAGGGGGAGAGAGAGAGAGAGAGTGAGAGAGAGAGATGGTGTCCGTTGATGGGAACAACAACAGAGCCAAGCTGAATGATGTATTCAAGCGGCGTCCCATTAAGTGTCCAGAAATGGTTTCCTGAGAACCACAAACATGCAGGTCACGTTGTACAGACCTGTAATTGGACATGGCGGAGTTAACCACGTACTTTTGGCGGTATCTTTATGCCCATCATTACCCCCGTCCTCTCATGTTACCGCAGGAAAGCGATTTCATTGGCTTTATTATTATTATTATTGTTATTATTATTATTATTATTATTATTATTATAAATGCCCTTGAGCGAGCAGGTGAGGGTATTTAAGTTGCATAGACCTACATTTATTCGATGAAGCACGTATTACCTACTTTGGGCCCATCATAAAATGTGAATGAAGACTGATTGAATAACTTTCAGAGGAAGGAATAATAAAGGTCTAATCAGTAGGCTCATTAAAACCTGTACCGTCCTCTACACCCATATTAGTCGCAGACTACCAGGCGTATCGTTTAAAAGTTCAAGTTAGAAAAGTTTGATTTTGTTGAGCGCCTTTTCGCTTTTCCAACGTGTTTAGGTGTAGCTCAAACCACGTGCAGCTCTCTGTTGGCCAAGGGTTCGAAAAATGGCGGTCCCAACTCCCGACCGATGTCTTGGCCAACGCCAGGGCCCTTATTGTGTGACAGGGTGGTAATGACATTGAGTGATTGGCTCACTCGGAGTCACTCTCGACGCTACGCGTGGTTCATTAATTTATATGCACGGAACTAAAGGGCCTTAAAATCACTTTATTTCCCAAGGTGCCATCCCTGCAGCGACTTAAGCGCAGCAGCGCCAGAAAACGATCCCGCCCGGAGGCTCCTGGAAACGTTATCTGAGACAGCTCTATGGAGCATCAGAGGGAGAACTAAAGAGATTTCCACCTCCCTGAGGAGTATTCATCCAGAGGGTGGCGAATCTTGCTTTCCTACAATGTTTTGGTTTGCTCTCAGCCCAAAATATGCTCTCAGAATCGCAGTCTCTCGCTGTAACCCCCGGAATGAATGACAGGCGTTTCTAATGCTGTGGCGGTCTGTCATTTCATTTAGATTCATTCAATGCTTTATTTTCAATTATGCAGGAGGAACTCGGCCTATATGATATATGAAAGGGTCGCTGGTTCAGTTCCTGCAGCGCTGCTCGGCACGCTGAGGTGTGCTTGCGCATTACATGTAACCCCCTGCTCCGAAAAAGTTTGTTGTTGCCTTTCACAGTGGACACGCCAAGCCGTGTGTTTTTACAGTGCGTGGTGAGGCATCTGCCGTAAAGCGCTTTCAGTAGCCTTTAGCGGGGGAGAAGCAGAGAATGCAGTTCATCCTCTCCTTCTCTCTCACCTCCCTCTGTCTATCTGTCAACACCCCCCCACATACACACACACACACACCAAACAGCAAACACTAAACACCGAGCCAGCACCGCAATATACCACAAAAGCAAAACAAAAGGGGATGGAGTTGGAGCAGGGAATGATGAAGTCCCCTGTACATTACCTGCTGAAGTCTTTCCAAAAGCCATCGACGTGTTGTGCAGCAGCAGCAGCTTGTCTGCAGGGCTAACTTCTTGGCAATAGATTCAAATGCAATTAAGGCCAGTGCTGCTGGCATATGTGCACCATTAGTTTGTGAAATCAATGGGCCTGATCAGATTCTTAAGGCATGTTTGATTTGAGGTGCCGGCACAACACAGCCTACGCCCGGCTACTTCGGACAGAACTGCATCCCACCTAATGAGCGATGGCCGCTTCCAGTGCTGATGTGTGAATGGACTGACCTTTAGCGAAATAATAAAAGCCTTTTGCACACACAGCATATTAATTTGTTGAAACTCTGGATGGTAAAAAGTTTAGTTTTATCCATTAAAAGTGGTTTGGTACTTTAACCGGGGAAACTTGCCTGCTGTAGTTTGTGGGACGAGGACATCAGCCCAATGCATGGCGTCTTTGAGCGTTGTGAAGGAATTCATAACAGTTTAAAACCTAATCCCATCAAATTAGGGTCTGATTTGTTGCACTTCTGGAAAACAATAAACCATTTCATGCAAAACTATGAAGCCAGCTTGGTATAAATAATGGAGTCAATATAAATAATATAAAATATTGTGTTTTATAAAAGGGAATTATTTACTAGGTTCTGTTAGATTCTGATCATTATATTCTATGTTCATTTGTAGCACAAAACCCCAGCAGTTCATACTTGGAGACTGCTTTGGTAAACTTGGGGTGTGAATAATTGTGTTTGAAAATCACGTTTTTCTACCTCCTAGTTAAACCCCCTAGACTATGGACGGGTTCACTGCTACCTTATGACCTTATGCCATCTATGCCTTTTCAATCTGGAATAATCCTCTCTGTAGACTCCGCCAATATACAAGGGAGGATCCGGGTTCACTGGGGGAACTGGGAAGGCACCCAGAGTTGAATCTGTCATTAAATCTACAAGGCCACAAGTCTCATCCTAATGGCTTTTGACTCCTTGCTGCACACTTTCATCAACATTCACAGGATGGGTTCTGGCAAAATGAACATTGACAACCCATGAGCTCTCCTTAACGCATGGCTGATCTCTTATTAGAGCCGATTGATAGTCAACTTTTAAGCCCCGGTCCCCACAGAAAAGGGAAAGGGGCTTCCACAGTCTATGGTAGAGCGTAGCGGATGGTGGAGTCACTGAGGCGCAATGTGCTCATTGCTTGTCGTGGGGCCATGTTGAGGCACAGTTATGAACCTCTTTGCCATATCGGGCCCTCTCCAAACTTCATCAGTGAACTAAATCAGTGAAGTGTGTGGGGCTTGTGCACACTCCACTGGTTTCTCAGAACCCATGTGACTGCAACATAAAATGGTTGCCAGTGGAAGCTGTTTTCGACCGGGAGTCCTCCATCTTGGAGGTGGAAATTAGCTTATTGGCTTTAAAACGCAACAAGAACACTGCAGCTGTGAGGTCTCCTGTTGTCATGTCACATGTGCTACAATGTCCACATTTTCCATGCAGGTAAATGACGTGAGAATGTGTCTTATGTGTGTCTTCTTCTGTCAGTCTTCTGTCATTTCATGTCATCATTGACATTGACAATACTGGGAAAAGCTATGGACCATTTACTTTGAAAGTTACTTACTTTGAAGAAAAGAAAAAATATATAACAGCCTTAACACAATTAAATAAATAAATAAACGTATCTTCAAAAATAAAGGACACTTGGATTGCTCTACTTGCTCTATAGCCACCGCAACCCTAACTGGAGAAGTAGTTAAAGAAGAGGATGGAAAATACCTCATGATAAAGAAATAATTTCTTCCCTGCAAACTACTACTTTTCCAACCCATGGCCCATGGGCTGGAAATAGGATGAACTCTTTTTCTGCGTTTCTGTGGTAAATAATTAAATGAACATCACAAATAAAATCCATTGTTGTGCTACCCTACTGCTCTGTAGCCTCAGCCAAGTGTGGACATCTCTCATAAATCTCCCGGGAAATGGATAGGGATCTCCGGATCTACTTCATCGATTGCTGGTGTTCAGCAGGTTTCCCTGCAGCCCAGTAAGGTGAGACCTGCCTGATCTTGGGGTGGTGGTTTATTTATTGCCTTTCCACTGTCCATCAGATGTGTGCACTAAAGTCACCGGATGGATGCGGTATCTATGAAAAAATGCACAGTGCACATTGAGGTGCAGCCATGTTGGACATAGCACAGCCCATAGGCCTGACACTAGAGACACTTGAGTCAACAGCGGTTTGACAGTGTTTGATGGACTAAAGGCTACTGAAGGCCTATACTGTAGCTGACCTTATTTTCCTTGTAAAACAGTCACTTTGTTTCTTGTGTGGCGCTGCAAACATCCACCATTGTCAGGATTTTAATTGCGGTGGTCCATTAGTAGTGTGGCCTGCTTGAGACAAAAGTGGGTTTGAAATTATACATAATTGTGGTGAAATTAATTAACGCAAACAATGCATTTACATCAAAAGCCCTGCATTAGCTGTCTGCCATGGCTAAAAATGGGACACATCACATCAGTCACTCCTCCACTGTATTCAATTACCAGCAGAAACTCAAGCCGCGTAAGACACTTGATCAGCCCACATAGGTGGACAAACTGCAGACCCATACACTGTTCAGCCTCTAAGTGACAGGGGGGGGGGCTTTAATACATTATATTTATACACACAGGACGTGTCCACGTGAAATGGGTTTTAAAGTACCACACTGTGTTTTGTAGCAGGCCTAATGGACGTGCAAAATACAATGCAGCATGCACCACCATGTTGCCACCCACTTATATATAAAAAGAAAATTAAAAAAAACAGGCTACTCTGTTTGTATTTCAATTACAAAATGATAATGATAAAGGGTAGTATTAGACATCCTCGGTTGTAGCCATAAATACCAGAGGACCATTAGCCTACTACAGCAAGTGGCTGTTTAGCAATCAATAAATGAACAATCAATAAATGGCTTCATCCATAGGGGTCAGTCTCACTCCTTCCCTCATTACAGCTCCCAGGTCGTCCCCCGAGGGGCGGACCCATAGACAACTTATATCATGTCTATGGGCGGACCTACCGGGGGATGCGGTCCCGAGTCCGACCACTGGAGCCGGATCAGACGCACATGGGGGGGGGGGGCGGTGACTGTTTATTTCCCCAGTGACACCACTGGGACCGACGGGCGGACCTGCTGCACCGCAACGGTAAATACACGCACCTCGCTTGAAGTGCGGCACGTCGAAACCCGACCAGACCAATAGGGCTGCAGGGGGGGGCGGACATACTGGTTTGTGCAGTTTATACTGACAGCAGGGAGGGACAAGCACCAACACATATAATAATACACACGAACATAATAAAGAATGATGCCAAGTTCATACCGATACACCAGACACAACTCCGAATAGTTGCCCTCTTTTATTCCGTAAGAATAACAACCAGACAGGAGTTGTGAATTAAACTTTTTTACATTTTACAATTCCCACACCTCCAAGAGCAGGGATAGCACCTCCTCTGGTTTAAAGGTTCCCTATTTTACCACCAGGTGTGAGTGTGATTAGCCATTACAAGCCATTTCAAAATCTGCCCTCTAGTGACATCATACAGCTGGGTGGACACTCCCACTTGTGATGTCACTGGAGGGCAGATTTCTAAATGGCTCGTAATGGCTAATCACACTCACATCTGGAGGCAAAATAGGGAGGGAGGACTCAAAAGAAATGAAAACAATGAACACCTATTTCAAACTATAAACAATGAGCATTTACCAGTACAGTGAGTACACTATGTCGCTTAAGCAATGGTCCCTACCTGGAGCCTTATACAGGTACCGTAAAGCAACTTAAGGCATATGATCAGGGGCCTTTTTGATTTAATAATCTAAAAGAGGATCCCTGAATTGAACATACTGGCATCGCTTCTTCAGTAGGCACACAAACTTAAAAATATATATATTTTCCAATATTTTAACACTTATATTTGTGATAATGTTTTTATTTTATTATTATTATTATTATTTATTTATTATTATTTTTTTTTTATTTTTTATTTACTTTTTTTTTTTTTAACTTCTGACGTTTACTTTGCCTCCACGGATTCCAGGTGGAGGCCAACAACGTGCGAGGATGGGTAGAAAACAACACACACAACACAATTCAACAGTGAATCCCACCCCTGCTCTCAACGTAGTGTGTATTTACCACAGGAACTTCTTTGGCATTGTAGACCCCAGCCGTGTATGTGTCAGTCATGTA